>NW_017549178.1:4491319-4687739 GCF_001854935.1 Bemisia tabaci
GCCCAGGCGGGGATCAAAGTGATTTCAAAGTGATTTCTAGCTCTCCTCCGAGAGGCGGATAATGAAAGAGTGCGCAAAGAACCTATGGGTCATTTTCCGAGTCGGAGTAAGGCTTTTTAATACGTGACTAGAGGACTAAGGGGCCGTCCATAAATGGAGATGTTGCATGTGTGAGGAGTTTGCGATTTGACTGTTGATTCTTATGTAAAAGTTCGCGAGAATCACGATAGTGCCACTGGTTTTCTCTGAAATCAACTCCCGAGCTCAAAAAAAGCTCTCAAGTTGAGGCCAAAATGAAGGGGATATCCCACGCTATCCTGAGAGTCCACTTCTACATCAAGATAAACTCTCCATGCAAATATAGGGAGCAAATATATTTACAGGGCTGCCACTTTATTTTGGGACTCTAAAACTGAAAACACGGCAGCCCTGCTAATGTATTTGCTCCCTATCTTTGCATGGAGAGTTCGTCTTGATGTAGAGGTGGACTCTCGGGGTAGGGTGGGATCCACCTCTACATCAAAACAAAATCTCCGTACATATAAAGATAGGGATCAAATACATTAGCAGGGTTGCCACTTTATTTGGGGACTCCAAAACTGAAAACACGGCATCACTGCTAATGTATTTGCTCTCTATCTTTGCATGGAGAGTTTGTCTTGATGTAGAGGTGGACTCTCAGTGGGATATCCCCTCCATTTTGGCCTCAACTTGAGAGCTTTTTTTGAGCTTGGGAGTTGATTGCGAGAAAACCAGTGGCACCGTAGTGTTTTCCGCGAACTTTAACTTAAGAATCGATCGTCAAATCGCAAAGCCCTTGCACATGCAACATCTCCATTCATGGACGGCCCCGGCCCCCCCAGTCCCCTATGTAAAATTAAAACGTTAATATCTTGGTTAGGAGTTGATTTCACTGATTTTCGATGCAAGAATCGTGTTTTGCGTGGAATTTTGGTAAAGAATCGTGTATCAGAGTGATTAAGTCCGTACCTTGTTCAATGGTCCATTAAATGTGAAAAGAAAAAAATAACTTTCCTAACTTTTCTTGGAAAAAATATTTTTTTCGCCGGGTGGAACGAGGCAACGATGACATGCTCACACGGCGTCAAAACATAACATGGACCTTTTAAGCCCCACTATTTGATTCCGCGAGTATTCTAATGCGAGCTCGAATAATCACGCCAAACACAGTGCGGCCGGCGTTAAACGCATATTCGCGCCTGCAAGACCGTGGGAATACTTCTCGCATTGCGCCAAACTGTGCGATCAGCGTGACGCGCATATCAGCGCCTACAAGACTGGATGAATACTTCTCGCATTGCGCCAAACGCAGTGCAGTCGGTCAGTTGGCTATTAGACTGTAGGAATACTTGACGCATTGCGCACACAGCACATTGCGCGTTTTATTCGTTGTAATTTCTCGATGTCAGACCTACCGCCCGCGGTGCGGTGGACACAATATCCAACCAGTGCACAACGCGTCTAGTGATCCTTTGTCGTACCCCATGAAAGAACGTAATTACATTACAATGTTGCCAAATACCCCCTTGCAAATTGTATCTTTACCTGTAGAATTTCTGGATTTCCCATCTGAACTTTTCACTGATTTTTCTTCTCATCTCTTGCGGAAAGCAGAAAAATTTTGGACAAAGCTTGTACAGGTACATTCTTGTACTAAAATTAATTGTTCTGATCAATCTTGCAACCTTGATGTGAAGTTACGTTCCTCCATCCGAGAAACGACGATATGTCTCCCTGCACTCGGAACACAAATGCAAAACTGATGACTTTAACGTGTTCAAAAGTTTCGTGTATAGAGACGAAAAGAACATCGTTGATACTAGTCAGAGTTCAATAATTTTACTTAAATTGTCTTAATTCTACAAAAAGTCATTTGATTCTGCTTGTCGAAAAGCGTCATACGCACTTTTGCAATTTCCATAGATCGTGTTCGATACATCGAACAGGTGAAATTGTATCGATATCGATTGGTTCAACATGAATACGTAGCCTCAAAAGCCGATTGAGTAATCTGAAGGACCAAGTTATTAGTGGTTGATTTTTTATTTTTATGAAAACAAAAAGGCGTTGAAAAGTGAAATTGTTAGGAATTTGTTCATTTTCATCTTCTCCAACTTAAATCCTAAAATTTTTTATTGAGGGTGTGTTCTATTGTTTTGGACCAAACGATACATCGAACCACTATCGAATACGATCTATTGTTACTAGAATAAGAATTTCCTTCCGAACGATTATTTGACTAAATGGTTTACTAAAACGGAATGATTGTTTTTCAGCAGCTCGAGATCTGTACGAATTGCTAATGCAGAAAGAAGCACTAAACGAGCTGGCAGAAAACCACAGAATGGCACGAAAAAGCGCCCGAACGCCCTCGCTTAGGCTCAGATTTGGTCGACGGAGTGATCCCAACATGTCTTCATTCCAAGTGAGTTAGCCAACTTGGTCAAATTTTAAATCGGTAGTTTAGTTGCACTTACCATACGATAAAAGGCTCCTCAATAAGGTCATTGGAGGATCCAGAAATTCAGCAACCATGTTTTTTCCTCATTTAAACACGTGGAAAAGTATCGATTCTGGGAGGGGCCAGGTGCTCCAACAAGAATCGATTCTACAACAAAGGTTTAAATCGAAAAAAGATAGTGTTGCCAAATTGCTAGATCCGCCTCTGGCTTGAATTGAAGCACTGCGCAACATATTTTCTCTTCATAGTTACACAAGAAAACTAATCACTAGTGGCGTGGCGCGTGGCGTGCTTTGCAGTATATCGCTTGATATGTCATTTAAACATATGGAAAAGGATCGATAAACAGGATGTTCGCAACGAATACCTTAATAATCGATACTTTACCATAGCTTCAAATGAGGACATGTCGATAATCGATCAATCACGCCTCGCCACTGCTAATCACGCAACGGAGTCTAGAAATCAACCCCTAAACAAGATATCAATTCTACAGTTCTGCCGTGCTGAGGAAAAACGCCGAATGAACATTCGAGAGTTGCCAAATTTCCTCCGATAAAAGTTGTATTTTTAAAGAGATTTATGAATGTACTTCCTTGAAATTTTCAGGAACTTCAGGTGAAATTGAGAACAAAATAATCTGAAAAATTGGACGAAAAGTGTATAATCATACGTTTTCTCGAAAATTCGTGTTTTATCAAAAGAGATTTGGCAACGCCTGAAGGTTCATACGGCGTTTTTCCTTAGCACGGCAGAGTTGACATTGTGATGAAATTGTGCCGTGAAGAGCCTAGATGATTAATTTGAAGCTTACATCCACCTGACAAAGACTATTTTTAAATTTTACGGATGATTCCTTACAGCTTATAATATACTGAGTAACTAACGGTGAAAGTGAAGGGGTGGGTATCTCGTTTGCGGTGTTGCAAAATCTTCGTTCCCATTTTATTTTATTGGAGCAGAAGGGAAAATGAATGCTATTGCTTTAAATACTCAAAAGCTCACATAGGGAGAAACACAGGGGCATTTTCAAGAGATAGCGTTGAACAGTCTCCCATTCAGACGATAAAACATTAGAGGAAACTTGCAATATCGTAAACCGCGATGCGCGTCTCTTCAGTCTTACCTCTGCAAATTTGGCAACGTTGTTTTTTCCTCATTTAAAAATATGGAAATGTATCGATTCTAGGAGGTGCCGGATATTCCGACAAGAATCGATTATCCAACACGGGTTTAAATCGAAGGAAGGAAGTGTTGCCAAATTGCTGAATCCACCTATGTACCTCTGTTGTTTTTAACAGTATACTTTGGTATACTGTTCCGAAAAATATTTACAAACTAAGCTTTTTATCGCTCTTTTTCAGCAATCGCCGACCTTGCGACTAAGATTTGGGAAGAGGAGTGAAGCTGTCCCCAAGGATCAGGTATAAAACTTAACCGCTTTTCTTTAATTGGTCATCTTTTTTTCAGAGTAAGTGAAATTAATTTGAATAATGTTGGTCAATATAAGCAAATTATTCAAAGTATAGTGGGAAGGATTTCTGCGGTCGAAACGGTGTCAGGCGGGGGGAGAAGAAACCCCCCGAAACAAGGGGATCCGCCACTGAAAAAAAAATCTCGGTGTATTTACTAAGAAAAGGGTAAAATTACCAAGAATTCATGGTTCTATTTGATCTTAGTTTTTTCTTGGTAAAATTACCATTTATGGAATTGGTAATTTTACCAAGAAATCTTGGTAAAATTATTGAACTTTCTCGGTAATTTCACTGGACCTTGGTAAAAACGCCAATATTTTTTATCGACTGTGGTAGAATTACCAAGATAAAATGGCAAAGTTACCGGGAATTGATTACCAATAAAAGTGGTATTCTTACCTGAAAAAAGTAATAAAAATACTGGTTTTTAGGTAAGCTTACCAGTCTATCTTGGTAAAATTACCAATAATTGGTAAAAAAAGTGAGATGGTAAAGGTACCAACAGACCTTGGTAAGAACGCCGAGAATCTTCTTTCAGTATGCGGATTATTTTTCGTCTGATAAAGTCCGTTGATCGCCATCGATCCGAGAATATGCCCCGATTTTCGGTGGAACAGGGAATGATGATGGAATAAAAATATTTTCCCCGAGTAAAAGTAAGAAGTAACGGAAATAAATGATCGATTTTGCTCTTTTTTCAATCGACAAATTTTTTTTTGTTTTATTTTAGGAGCAAAAAGGGGTGGAATTTAGACAATTTCGATCAGTAATTTTTGGCAGTGCGTTGCTCCGTATGATAGAAAAGCGTTTGCTGCCAAAAGATCAAAGAAATAGTAAAATTCCAAACCTATGTTCAAAAGCTATCTTCATGATATTTATAAGTAGAATAAAACATTTATTACATGAAATTTCAAAGAAGAAAGCAATTCAACTGATGCATGAAGAGAATTAATATCCCAGATCTGATTTTCCCCGCCGCGAGGTGGATCGAGGTCATAGGAGAGGTCGGACAAAATTTGGAAAATTTAAAAGCTTTTAACTCCGTTTCTACAAAACATTGACGTTCTAAAAGTGGTTGCGTTGCATTGGTTCCCTCGTAAAATTTTCTCTTAGAAGCACCCCTTAAAATCTAAAATGTGGCGAAATTAACATTAAAATGTACAATTTTAGTCAAAAACTTCATGTCCGACCTCTCTGGTTGACTCGATTCACTGTGCGCCTCATTTTAAAAAAAGAATCGGAGTAAATACTAATTAAATCGTTTACTTTACAAAAGGGCAGATTTAAAAATAAAAACTAAATTCAGAAGACACAAATAACTGGGTTGTGAATCACCGAAGAGAATTTCCTGGAAGAAACTCAATGCCGAGTGGGGGAAAGGGGAGTCAAGTCAGCCCATTTATGAAATTAAGGATTCAACTATCTTGGAACTTCAGAATCAAAAAAGACACAAGTGTGAAACATGAACTATGGGCATTCATTTTTTTCTCTGTACAAGAAATGAGTAATTAGAGTGATAACGGGAGTAACTAGAACTGTTTTGATATAGAATTACTGGAGTGAATACGCCCCCTCATAGGTGCTTCAAAGGCTGAATGCCTTGCTTAAACCATCACGTCAAAACTAAAATCTGAAAGCACCCAACAAAGACTGAGCGGCTGGGGTTTTTTTTTTTTTTTTTTTNAAGACTGAGCGGCTGGGTTTTTTTTTTTTTTTTTTTTTTTTTTTTTTTTTTTTTTTTTGCATCATCCCCATCCCTCCCCCGCCCTAACACCATCTTCGCCACTACCTACATTACGTGGGATTACTCCCGTAATGATGTTGTCTTTTAAAATAAAATTCCCACCCGGTGACAAACTAAGCCCGCCGCGCTGAAAACACGCACACAGAGAACATACACACACACAAATAAAGAACATACGCACACACACACAGAGATTATACGCACACACTCACGGAGCTCCTGAAAGTTTCTCTCAGCATTGGCTCGGTCCCACTCGGCGGTGTCGTGGCGTGCTTTGCGATACATCGAGTAATCTACCATTTAAACCCAAGGAAATGATCGATTAACAGGGCGTTCGCGACGAACACCCAAATAATCGATTCTTTACCATATCTTTAAATGGGGAAATATCGATAATCGACCATTTCGTTGCTTTTTTTCGGGTCGGTAGGCTCGAGGGGTGTGAAGATTAAGCGCGTCCTTCACAAGAGGCCAACGGCCAAGCCGGCAACTTTAATGAATTGCTAATTAGGGGGAAGGGGCTTCATTATGAGCTCCAAGTTTCCTGTCGAGCGTGGTCAGTCTAGGGGGGTGGGATGGGGTGGGGGGGGGGGGGTGGTAGAGTTACTTTGCAAGTGATGAGAAGCTCGGATGACTAATTGCATCGATTTTTCTCGCTGATATAACACGACCGAAAGGTGGATAATGCTGTCACTAGTGAATTTTGGGATGAAGTACTGGACCACTTGACGGATTGAATATTATGGCGCTACGGTAGATAAACTTTAAAACCATAGTTTGGACCGCGTTTAACAGAAAGGAATCAGGCCACATCAGCTATTGCTAAATTTAATTCGGCGATTTAATTGTATACATGAAGGCGGTTCTGCGGATTTTTGTGCAAATTTCAGTGAATTTTCTCCAGGGTACGAAGCAAATTCCTTAAAATTCTCAAAGAAATCCGCGCAAACGTTCGCTCACGTAAAAAATTAAATTGCCCAGTCAAATTTGGCAATAGCTGACGTGGCTTGGTTCCTTTCTGTTAAACGCGGTCCATTTTCAAGTGCGTTCAAAATTTCCGGAAAGCTCTGTGCTTTTTAGCGACGAGAAAACCTACTTCGCGAGTAGCATAATATGTAATGAATTGCAATTACATGGTATTTATTGCTATTGTATAAGAGTGTTGTGCATGTTGTCTATTCGTTAATTGAAGGGGTTCCTCATATTGAAATTAATTAGATAGATTAGTAAATTTATTGCTACTATATTAGAGTGTTGTGCATGTTGTTTTTTGATTAATTAATTGAAAGGGCTCCTCTTATTGAAATAGATGGATCGATGGATGGATCGACTTAATACCAGGGGGACAATACCAAAATTATACTGTTACAATGAATCGATAAGATCTTTATCTTAATTAATATACCTTTTTTTTTAAATAAAATCACTAATCAAACAAATTAAACAATTAATCAAAATTCAGTCATTCAAAAATTGGAATGAGATTATGACCTATTTAATTTAGAGTAGGTAATCTATGACGATTAAAATTCATTTTATCAGCGAATTTAGCTTTTACATTTTCCTTCAATTAAATAGCTATATAATTAAGATAAAAATTTTAGTTAAGTTCCTCTATTTCCATATACTTTCTTCGATTAAAAAGCATTACATTTATTTAGTCATAATTCTTGAGTTCAATTTATCTTGGTTTAGTACTTATCTTCTAAAATTTGAATTATTAATCATTAAAATTTAGGTTATATTGATTACGAATGCAATTTTTGACACGGAAACTCCGAGGAGTTTATATGACCAGTCATATTCTCGGGTTACCTCCGTAGAATCCATATCCCCCCTAACAGAGCAGTAGCATGCTCCTTGAGCAGAAAGTAATCATACCAGTCAGACATGCCCAGGTATTTCAAATTGAAATTTATTGCAATATACCTGAAATAAGTTGCCATTTGTTTCGCATTGCGAATCGCCCACCTTTCTTACAATGAAAGTCAATCTCTTGGTTATTTCAAGGTCGGCTTAATGATGTAAAAATACGGCAATATCATAGTAATAGGATCCCAATTTTACTGCGTTACATTATTTCAAGATTTACGTTGCACCGAGCTTCCTAGGATTGAGAGAGAAACCTCGCAGTTATACAATCCGAATCGATTATTCGAAAGGGCACGTTGTGACACCGCGCTGATCGACTTTACCATGGGCTTTAAATCACGTAGCTAACGTATCGATGGTGTAACTGCAGAATGGCGTATCTCGGTTCGCGGCGTTGCAGACGTCCTGCCATACTTTATTTTTGGAATGGAAAATCACTCAACTTCAATGGAGATGTTGCATGTGTGAGGAATTTGCGATTTAACTGTTGATTCTAATGTAAAAGTTCACGAGAAGCACGACGGTACTACTGGTTTTCTCTGAAATCAACTCCCAAGCTCACAATAAGCTCTCAAGTTGAGGCCAAAATGGAGGGGATATCCCACGCTATCCTGAGAGTCCACCTCTACATCAAGACAAACTCTCCATGCAAAGATAGGGAGCAAATACATTGACAAGGCTGCCACTTTATTTGGGGACTCTAAAACTGAAAACACGGCAACCCTGCTAATGTATTTGCTCCCTATCTTTGCATGGAGAGTTCGTCTTGATGTAGAGGTGGACTCTCAGGATAGCGTGGGATATCCCCTCCATTTTGGCCTCAACTTGAGAGCTTTTTTTGAGCTTGGGAGTTGATTTCAGAGAAAACCAGTGGCCCCATCGTGCTCCTCGTGAACTTTTACACAAGAATCAACGTCAAATCGCAAATGCCTCAGACATGCAACATCTCCATTCTTGAAAACTTCCGTGATTTTTCTTCCCTGTCCGAAGAAAACTCCGTAAAAACTTCAAGGAATGATAATGATTTGGACGTATTTCTATCAAACAGAACTAAGCGCCAATTTAAGTTACTTTTGAGGAATTTAGAATCCCGGATAGCGCGTTCTGTCAAACGGACCTAAGCGCCATGGAAAAGCATTGCGAGTATAGGACGGAATAAGCCGGACGCCCGATTCCGCCGCCAATCCAAGCCCCCCTCTACCTGCCTCACCCTATGGCGCTTAGGTCCGTTTTATATAAATACGTCCATTTGTTTTTCTTTAATACAATAAAATGGGAGCGAAGATTTTTAAACACCGCAAACGAGATACGTGGTTTTGTAGCTTCTCCGTCGACATGACAACAGCGTGAGGATCTCTCGGCAGAAATATGAAATGCCTGCTGGCAGAATTATAGAACCGCGAATTGGTCGGGAGCCTAGCTCTTGTTTGAATAATTTTGGACGAGGCCGCGGCTGAAGTATCCGTTTTGAAAAGTTGCGGTCTACTCTGAGCTCATGAATCAAATGTCTGGCCACTTTAAGTTTAGAGCAGAGAGCCCTTGACGCAGGTCATATATTCGATCAAAACATGTTTGAACATTATTACCTACACGGTAAATCTTGGAAAGCTCATAGCTGCGGGGGAGTCAGATCCGGATATTGATGGTGAAACTGCATAAATGCGTACCTCGGTATGCGGCGTTGCAGACTTCCTGTCGAAAATGGACGAAAATTGACTGCTGATTTACCAATTGATTAATTAATTAATTGATGCAAAATTGCCAAAATTTTCAAAAGACGACGATTAATAGGCCTCCTTGCAGAAAATAAACTACACGGAAAAAAATTATATTGCTGACTTAACAACTAATTTTGCATTTTAAAAAAGTGTCCGACAAGTTTTTAATGTACATTTTACAACAAAAGGTAAGCAAATTTAACCACGAGAGTGGTTCAATTTGCATTTTTTTATTGTAAAATCTATATTGAAACTTGGCAGGCACTTTTTTAAAATACAAAATTAGTTGTTAAATCAGCAATATGATTTTTTTCCGTGTGGTTTATTTTCTGCAAGGAGGCCTATTAATCGTTCTTTTGAAAATTTTGGCGATTTTGCATCACTATGTTAAGAATATGCTCTAAGAATTTCATGACGTGGTGTTGATTCAGTCTCTTTTTAAATAATAAAATACGTAGTAGTCGTTTAAGCACCGCAACCGAGATACACATTTTAGAATTTTCACCGTCGATATATGACTGCAAAAATGTGAGCCTTGATTTGCGACACTGTTGGCTGCCCATCATATTTTCTTCTTTTTTTTTCTTTCCGATAAAATTTAGTGAAATCTTCAAACAGAGTCAACCAATAATTTCTCTGTAAAAAAATCGAATGGCGTCGGGAATTTTGAACCGTCGCACAGTGCATCGAGTCAATGAGAGAGGTCGGACATAAAATTTTTGACTAAAACTGCAAATTTTGATGTCTATTTTGTCACATTTTAAATTTCAATGGATGCTTTCTGAGGAAAATTTCACGAGGAAACCAATGAAACCACTTTTAGAGCCTCAAATCTTCGCATAAACGGAGTTATAAACGTTTAAAGTTTCCAAAGTTTGTCCGACCTCTCCTATTGACTCGATCTACTGTGCGTCGCATGACGTTTTGTGATACTTTGGCCGGAAGGGTAACGACTTAGCAAAACTTCTCTCGGAGAATATTTTATTTTGAGTTTACCCTAACTGGTATTGTCCATCATGTTCATCCACGAAAATTTACCTACTATTTTGAGGAAAATACTCTGATTAAAAATTGTTGACATATTTTGTTCGCAGATTGACGGGTTCGATCAGCATTTCCTCTCCGAGGTCGTGAAGGAGACTTAAAACGACCGCTCCTGCACCCTGAAACATATCTGTGGTTACCTTTTTCCCCCTCATCGCAACGCTGGCTGACGTACTTTCTTTTCGTTCCACTCTCACTCTCATTTTTTTCACCCCCCGCCCCGATGTTGGAAGTTTATTTACATTCTCTTATCTTGTTATTACCGTTTTGTGTCCTGAATAAATATAATTTTTAACCTTAATTGCTTCTGTTTTTTATCACGATCCCTCATAGTCTTGAGAAAGAGCGCACTCCCTCAAGGAGGAGGAAAGTCTTAAGAGTTTTCTGTCGTGCTAAGGAAGAACGCCGTATGAACATTCGAGAGTTGCCAAATTTCTCGGGATAAAATGTTTATTTTTGAAAGAAGTTATGCATGTATTTCCTTGAAACTTTCAAATATTTTAGATTAGACTGCAAAGAATAATGTCTGAAAAATTGGAAGAAAAATATGTTTGAGTGTCTCAATAAAGTTGTTTTTTTCTCCGAGGAATCTTGGCAACGCCTGAAGATTCATACAGCGTTCTGCCTTAGCGAGGCAGTATCCGAATGTTGTCTAATTCTCGCTTGGCAAAGAGGGTAAGATCTTTAGCCAAAACTGTTAGTAAAACTTGCAAATTATAATAATAAGACAACATGTACAAATTGTTAAAACGTTCATTTTAGGAAATCCCCATGGGTATTTTTGTGAGTGCCTAATATATACGAAAAGTGCAACATAGGTAAAACTTAAGTAAAGAAAAGTGTAAAAAAATCTCACTGGAAAAAAAAACACATTGGATCTAGAGTCCAGACTCTTGAAAACATTGACAAGAAAAAGGACTCTTGATTCAATCAGATTTAAGCTTAAATCAAAAGGAAATCCGCTCAAATTAAGAGGCTTGGTTCTTAGCTTAAATCTGATTGAATCAAGAGTATTTTTTCTTGTCGATGTTTTTAAGAGTCTGGACTGTAGATCCAATGTGCTTTTTTTCCAGAGCTCTGAAAATATTAATTTTAGTATTTCAACACTAAAAATGTGCAAACATAATGTAAAAAACTGTTTAAAAAGTAGTCATTTCTCTCAAGATCAAATATCACAAAGAGTTAAATTTTACTCTAAAAAATTACCAAAAAGGCTACAAGACCTGAAAGAAACGCTCAAAAGCTTTTTCAGAGTTTTCGAATAATTCTCTTTAAAGCTATTTGCAATTAGGGACATCAATACTTTTTTGGTGCCTTTAAGTTGATTGATGATTTGAGTTCCTTTTACTTAGTTATATTTCCTACCGCTTGTTTATGCTTAATTATTTTGTAAAAATCATCCATTTACAATTGCGAAGCCTAGCTCGAGCACACTTAAACTATGCGGTTAAAACTGCAATAGTGGCTAAGGAAAACCAACAAGACCAGCCCCGGCGAGGAGGCTGATTTGATATTGATCTTCCATCGTATCGCGAAGGCGCGACGATACAACTATTCGTACTCTCCGGAATGCGTGAGGTATCACGCCACAATTGAAGGCATTTTCGAAACTGCCAACTTTACACATCGGGACTCTTGAGTCGCATGAATAGGGTCCCTACTGAAACTGGCTGGCAAGTACTTTTACAGTACTTATTCAGTACCTTTCCATTAAATTCAGTATTACACAAGCGGAAAATTCAGTACTTTCTTGGTGACGTCAAGTGATGAAATTCGAAATTTGGCGAAATCCACGCGGAAATTGCGAGAAAAATGACGTGGCCATGAAATTCTAAGCTCAAAGGTGGCCTGATGATCAAATTGCTTTACCATCTCGATCTAGCAGCAAAATACTGCACTAAGAATCATCGCACAACGGATTGCATATTTTCCAGGCTGTTTTGACCCTCGTGGCATGGAGCAAAAAATTCCGGACTTTCATAGGGAATTTCCGTACTTTTTCAGTACTTCCGGACCATCCTCATAAAATCAGTACTATTTCTTGATTTTCAGGACCAGTAGACACCTTGTGAACTTTCTGTTCCGTTTTCTGTTTCCGTTCTTACGGTTTTTCTTCTTTTCTTTTGACGAGGCAAGTACATGACAAATCTTAGAAGTATTTTCAGAACAATTCCGTTGGAATATCAGACGAATAGGTAATAAAAAATCTGATAAAATTATATGGAAATGTGCTCAAGTTTTTGCGTGATAAAAAATGACTTGTGGGGAGGGAAACAAGAGTACTAAAAATGAGTTAGTGTGCTTTTGTTTACGACAGCAACTTCAATGCCAAATACTGACTACCTATCATCTTTTGGGGAAGGAACGTAATTCGTACGTGACATTCACACGATAATTATTATATGGGTATAGAAATTAGGTACTCAGTTTTATATTGTGTAAATTTTGCATCATGGTTGATCAAATTGCAGACAATTATTTTTGTGTAAAATCCTTTTAAGTTTTTAGATAATTTTAATGAGTGCCTCCTAGAACATTCGGTCTTAATGCACAAAAAAATCGAAAGTTGCGATTTTGGCGTATCTTCGATCGCGATGTTGCAAACTTCTGCTCATGTTCTATTTTTTTCAAATGAAAACTAGTCAAATGTTTTTATTGAAATCTTCAGATGTAAATTCCCTCCTATTACTCCAAAATACCCTTAGAAAATATTTATTAGATAGTTTCCTTTTGGAAAAGCAAGAATTAGTCGGAAATTTCGAAGTGCCACGGTTAAGATAAACATTTTTAACTGTATCCATCGAAAATGCTGCCGTGCTAGGGAAGAACGCCGTATAAAAATTAGGCGTTGCCAATTTTCCTTCGATAAAACACCAATTTTTGGGAAAATTTGTAAATATTTGTCTTTCAATTTTTCAGATAATCTTGTTCGGAATTTTGCCTGAAGTTACTTAAAATTTCTCAGGAAAATATTCGTAAATTTCCTCGAAAATAAAAATGTTATTGAAGGAAATTTGGCAACTCTAGAATGTTCATACGGTGTTTTTCCTGAGCATGGCAGAATGCCGCATGCAAGGCATTCGAAATAATTCCTTTCGATTGTCCCATGCGAATATCGCTGAATTT
The DNA here is from genome assembly GCF_001854935.1 of Bemisia tabaci. NCBI lineage: Eukaryota > Metazoa > Arthropoda > Insecta > Hemiptera > Aleyrodidae > Bemisia > Bemisia tabaci. The sequence goes on from NW_017549178.1 coordinate 4,504,781, forward strand.
CGAAGTTAGGAGGACTTGGCTACACCAGTCCCCGGAGTGACATAGGAATTCAATATTGCCGCCGCAATGGTAAAATTTTCTGTCTCACAGACAATGTTGAAACTCGGCGTTTTGTCATCCACTTTTTGCTCCCGTTAAATATCTAGGGATTGTGCAACGCATAGTTGACCTTTACGTTCATACGTGTCTTGCAAAGTGATAGTGATTTGTTCACACAAGAGACGAAGTAAGATGCTTTGTATGTTTTCGGTGGAGGTATAAAAGGTTTCTTTGATACACATCAATAACCGAAGTGAGAAACCACGTATCTCTGTTAGCGACGTTGCTTACTGTCATCCTCCATGGTTTCCTTGAAAAAGTAGTCAACGTAATGGAGAATTTGCACAAAAAAATTTTATTGCTTCATCTAAGAGTGCGTTATGAGCTGAGTTTGCCGTATTTTTCATTATTTTTTACTGACATGGGACATTGGAGACAAGTATATTTAAGAGTGAGAAAATGTGCCGCCATACGACGTCATGTGGCGGCATTTTCCATTTAAACACATATTTAAGCAGATTAAGTTATTTTGTCATATTTTCTCCAATAATTGTTCAATTTAGAAACCAAGGATATTTTCGTCCTCAGTTTTCCTAGTTGTATCAGTTTAAATATGAAATTCACAAAGTTCAAGGCACCTGCAAACTCTCTATTCATCGAAAACTTCACAAAACTACTTCACAACAAGTGTGTTTCTGCAGCAGTAGCCAGAGCTGAGATAGAACATCAATACACTCATTATCCCGCTCCCTTGTTAAGGTGTAATATGATGCGGATTTTAATTTTAGTTTCAAGGAAGGATTTGTTTTTTTTTTCTTTCATACTTGCAACTCTAATTTTAGCCACTACGTTGATCATAATCAAAGTTTCTCTTCAATTTTCTCAAAATTTACACCAAGCATACATTTTGTTTGTAAGCTGTAGCAAGGCAGCCTCTAATGACAGGTTTATTTGTTCTCTTCTGAAGTTACACGGAAAAAAATAAATTGCTGATTCAACAATTCAATTGCTAAAAACAGTGAGTGCACGTTTCAACGTAGATTTTACAACAAAAAATGCTACTCTAACCACATTGTAATCTAATTTAACCACGGGGTGGTTAAAGTAGCATTTTTTTGTTGTAAAATCTACATTGAAACATTGCACTCACTGTTTTTAGCAACTGAATTGTTGGATCAGCAATTTAATTTTTTTCCGTGAGAGAAGCCCCGACGCCAGTGACTTTTTTGTGGAAACCATGCACATCAATTTCAATAAAGTTTTCAAAACTTGCTTCCGTTTATTTTTAAGTTGCCTTTTTTTATCGGTAGTTTTAAAAAAAGAAAAACACATAACTATTCCTGAGATAAAGTGCCGTTTTGCCAGATGCTACCTTGTTGGGAAAGCAAATTCTATCACGTCAGAGCAAAAAATTGTAACACGGATTTCCAATGAGAAACACACTACATATTATTGGTGATGATAAACTTTGAGTTTTTACTTCATTTTTAAGCCAGTAGAGGGCGTCAGGTTGCATAATAATAACGATTTGAAACTGAGAGCATGGTTGGTTAAAACCTCAAACATCTCTTTCACAAAAATATGTATTTTAAGCTGTAAGTTTCTGACAATTGAGAAGCTGATTTGGTGGGGAGAAAAAACAACAACACCTTCACATATTTTAATACACCCTCTAAGTTTCACAGCAGTTCTGTGGGTGGAAGCTTAAATCTCATATCTCACTACCTAGTTGGCTCCATTTTCTTTCAAAGAAGTTCACAAGAAAAAATCAAAATCAAAATCAAAATTCACGGACACTCACTCTTTATTTCAGCTTTTTAAAAAAATGTTGAGATTTACGGAAAGATACCTATACTGGATGTAGAGTGGTAAAGCTTAAAAAGTGTAAATTCAGTAACAGAAGGATTTCAATTGTTGGTATTTTTGTGTCGATTCTACAGCACAAAAAACAAATTAAAACATTTTGCAGTTGTTATCAAGCTGGACAACCATAGGTATAGTTAAAAATACAATTCTTGGAAGACAAGCTGAGGCGATTCTAGGAAGAGAATCTCTGTTCATGGCGGAACAAAGTCAGGTCTCACCAATTACTACCATTCACATCTTTGAAAATGGATGGTAGTTGACACAAAATATCCGAAGTTTCCATACTACACCCTGAGATTTTAAAAGTCTTATTTCCAGACTTTCTAACAATCGTAAGTGAGTCTCAGAACCCCTGCTTGAGCTTGACTTGATGAGCGTATTGGAAATTATGGTTTCCTGCAGAATAAATTGCAGGAGGAAGATTTGAAGGCGTTTTGAAGACTCAGAGTAATAGGTTGGTGTCGATTGCTAGTGCGTAATTTGCTATTAGGGGCGCTTCTGAAGGAACTTTTTCGAGAAAATTAATGAAACGACTTTTAAACGGCTATACGTTTCGTATCAACGAAGACATGAACTTTAAAACTTCGATGGCTAAAATGCGAAACCATGTATTTCCGTTTGCGGTGTCGCAGACTTTCTGTCATTCTTTATTTCCTCTTTGGAAAACTAGTCACTGTAATTTCTTAGAAACTTTCCTGATTTTTCCTCCTAGGTAGAGGAACAGTCTTTTCGAATTTCAAGCTGAAAAGTTAGGCTCCTTCTCTTTGAAAAATAGAAGCGGAGATGCTGAGATACCGCAAGGGAGATACGTGGTTTCACACTTTAGTCATTGATTTTTCACTCATGTCCCATTTCTCCCATGCACTCACTTCTCGACGCGACCACCGTTCCTTTCCTCTTTTTCTTTTTCCCGTTAGTTTAATGGCTTACATCTCTGTGGGGCATACAGCAGACAAATTGAAATGATATGGACGTGTTTATGTGACTGACGTGGTATGATTCAGATTGGGGGATGGGTAGAAGAGAGAAACGGGGACTCGGGGAAATGTTAAAGGAATTAAAATATCACCATCTTCATACCCTAAGGTTCGATAAGGTGATTCGGCGAATGCCATTTTTTGTGTCAAAACGACATGCGATATATCGCATTTATTCGTTCCATAATTTCAGCTACTTGTCATTTTTTCGAATTATGAGGTCACATTTGTGTTGTCATGAGTCTAAAGAATTCGTGCACCAAATTTGACAAAGACATTCAACGTAATAAAGGCGTGGTTTTTTTAGAGGAAAAATATCGCATTCATTACCGACATCGAAACTGCACTCGAATGCGATATTTTTCCTCTACAAAAACCACGCCTTTATTACGTTGAATACCTTTAATGTGTTACGGTTCATCAGTATTTCAGGCTATCGCGGAGCTCCAAAGTTGGCCCAATGTTAACAAACCTGACCCAGAGGAACACGCACTATCGGCTGAGAAATGAATGGTAATCTCACTCACAGCTTAATTTTCGGCAAAAATACTCATCACAGTTCGATCCGAACTCACTTCAGAAATGGAATTTGAAAACAATTCTATCACATCCATAATCACGTCTAGAACTTTGTGAAACTTTGTCACCATCTCGTTTGTTTACATTGGGCCAAACTAAGAGCGGAGGAGCTGGGGTTTGTTTACATTGGGCCAACTTTGGGGCTCCCGGCTTCATGACAGCCGACCAATCAGAGAGCGGCACACTTTTTCTGTAGTAAAAGGATTGAGATGGCAATACTCTTCCGTATACAGGTACTCTACCCGCTTCCACCATGGGATCCATCCATTTTTTCTTCGTTTTCTTTGTCTATAGCTTTGTCTATCAAGTTCAATAATCGGCCCGCTGGCGCGGCAGTAAGCGCCGTGGGTTCTCTTCTCATGCACTGAGAGGATCAACGTATTTATCTTGTCCCACTTATCTTCACGGGCGAAACTACAAAGATAAGTCTGGGTAAACCCGGCAATAATCCCGACAGAACTTTGTATACTCGAGTGCAGAAACTCATGAGTATGTACTCTGTCTCCATCTCAACTGTTTTAGTTGATTGAGGTGTCGAAAAAATCAGAGCGAGGAATCAGTCATACGAGCGCCTACAATATTGAGCAGTTCGCGTCTTATTCATAATGAACATTCCAGTGTAATTTTACGCTCACTCGCGTTATTTTTTTTCTTTTTTTCATTGCAATGTCAGTCTTGTAATAATCAAAAATTTAGTTTAAAAGGAAAGAAAGAAAATACGGAGCTGTGTGCGAGACCCAGCATGCTTTTCTCGCTAAACGCGTTTCTTTGAAATGTGCACGTAGAATTTTTGTGGAAAAAAGACTCTCAGATCGATATTTTTAGTGCGCGTCGAAACCCAATGATAATCGCGTCCTTCGACGGATGTTCAAGTGTAAAACGATTCATTAATTAATTTGCGGTGTTCAGTATGCCCTACGGAGTTCTAGATAACATAAGTGACCTTACACAATTCTACATTGAAGGTGGGCTGAGTTCGATGTGGTAGGGTCCAATTAGAGCCATATCTATAAAAACAATTGTATATCTGTGCTTTTTGAGCTTGTTTCCTTACTTCCGGAGACTCAGGAGTAAGTAGTATGAACCGACAAATTACTAACGTACCTCGTTAGACCTAGGAGAATCAATTTAAATTCGCTAATAATCTACAATTCCCGAAAAATAACAAGTTTGTGATTTGCTCATTGTTTTAATTTTCACTTTAAAATTTCGGTTTTTTAAAACCATTTGGAAAAACTATTGGTTACGTCGTAAATTTTATAATTTATTTTTATTATGGACTCTTTTGGCTTCTACTTGAAAAAAAGAACATCAATATCGGACAATTGGCAACAAATATATAGCACTTAAAAAAAAAGATTGGCCGCCATCTTGGATCCTGCACGAATTTGAAGGTGGTTCTACGGGCGAAAAAAAACTACCTTAACATCTAGTATAACCTCCCGATGGCAATTTCCAATAAAAAAATCGTCCATTGTGATCGTACCCACCGTACTATCTTCTTCCTTATTCCTTCCTCTGTTTCGTGCTGAAACTTTTTCTTCTCTGCCATGTGAATCGTACGGCTTCCGGATTTTCCCAAACGGAACTACGCAGTGCTGCCATTTTACTATATCAAAAGATTTCGAATTAATTCCGATTTCCGGAAACATATTCCGATTTGCCAAAGTTCCGAGAAAAATTCCGGGGAAACATTCCGAAATATGCCCGGTCGATTTAGTTCCAAGGATCGTCAAATTTGATCAAAAAGTCCCGAAATTTGATCAAATAAATGGTCAAATTGGCAAAATACCGCAAATTCCGAGGAATTTACGAAAATAGCTGAAAATTCCGGGGATTCAGATGATTGCGGGAAAAGTTTCGATTATTTGAAAAGTTCCGAATTTCGGAATTAATTCCCCCTGGTAAAAATTGGCAGTAGAATCTGTGTTCCAAAACACCATGGACCTAGAGCCGGCTGTACGATCTCCAATAGCTTCTACAGCCGGCAACACAATTTCTTATAGCCTTTTATAGCCGATGGCGATTAAGCAATAGCCTGGTGATAAAGTGGACTAATTACGGATGCTAGAACTTAGTGAGTTTTTGGACTACCGCTCTCTTTTTGGACCGTAGTATCTTGATTTATTTTGCGAGGAAAGCTCCGTACTTTTGAAGGATGCCTGCTATTCCTAATATGTTGGAGCGCCTTCAATCTCGTATGATACTGTGCAATACCTCTGGTGTGAAATAGTTGCTTCAAGCGCCGTGGTACGCTGCGGCGCGGCGCGGAGGACGGGCAGCCAGCATTGGCGCCTACAAACCTAACGGGGATACTTCACGCGTTGCGTAATGCGTGAAGTATCCCTGTTAGGTTTGTAGGCGCCAGTGCACCGCCGCTCCGCTTTGTGTTAGGCTCTATTAATAATCTCGTGGAGTCTTTCAACTCATGACTTTGAAATGTTTGCACACTCTGTATGGATTATTCTCTTTTAATTGATGAAAAAAAATATGTAGTAAAGGAAAATATAATGTGCGTTTTGTAAATATTAAGGTGATTCTGTACAAACTTAAGGAATTACAAAACACACGAATTTCTACACAATTTTTTAAAGCCTTTTATAGCCGATGGCGAAATAGCAACAGCCAGGCGATAAAGTGTAAAGCCCGGCGATAGGAACTATAGCCCGGCTGTATTATTTTTTATTGCTTCGTGTAGCCCGGCCGTATTATTTTTTCCACTTTCTACAGCCAGCTATATGATTTTCTATCGCCTTCTTCAGTCGGCAATCTCGGAAACTCCTATGATATTTTGAAACGCAGCTCCTACCGCCAATTTTTACCAGGGCCGGGAAATGGCAGAACTGAACACAAAGAACACACACAAATTGGCGCATGGCATTGACGCATTGGCATTGGCACATTGGCAGATCTAGCAAATTGGCGACATTGTCTTTCCTCCATTCAAACCTAATGATAATGAAATATATCGATTCTTGGAGGGGCTAGGTGCTCCCGCAAGAATCGATTATTCAGCATGGGTTTAAATGAAGGAAATCCGGTGTTGCCAAATTGCTAGATCCGCCAATGTGCCAAATGCTAATGCGCCAATGCCATGTGCCAATGTGTGTGTGTTTTTCGTGTTCAGTTCTACAATTTCCCGGAATTAATTCCGAAATTCGGAACTTTTCAAATAATCGGAACTTTTCCCGGAAATCTCCTGAATCCCCGGAATTTTCAGCTATTTCCAGCTTTTCAGGAATTTTTATTAAGCATGGGGTGACCTCGTCGAGTATCGCACATGAAAAACTAAGTTTTTTATTTTTTTTTTTATTTTTTTTTTTCAATTTTAATTTTCAGAGGAGGAATAAAGAAAGGAGGGGAATGATTGGCCTTGGTGAACACTAATTTTCCCAAATTTTTCCACAAATTTCCACAAATTTTCCCTATCGACGGCGATGAATGGTGATCCCCGGGACGATGTCCATCGCGAATGGCCTCATCCTCCTGGCCTGGCTCAGCGTGGCCACCCTGTCGACGACTAGCGCGACCGGTTCACCGAGCTGCTTCACGGAGACCTACGAGGAGAACAAGGTGCTCCTGAACTGCGCGCACACGCACATGCGGCGGCTCAACGTGAGCGGCCACGACGCGGGGCTCAAGCGCGTCGTCTACATGCTGGACGTCTCCGACAACGAGATCTCGGTGGTGAGCGAGCGGGCCCTCTCGGACTTCGCGGGCCTCAACATCCTGATCCTGTCCAGGAACCGGCTCAACGACACGAGGGCCCTCCACTTCGGCCCCCGGGCTCTAACCCGCCTCCAAGTTCTGGACCTCAGCTTCAACAAGCTCGAGCACCTGAGCTGGGGCTTCCTTCAGGTAGGATCCCGTCCAGGGCGCTTTATTTCAGCAGTGCTGCCATTTTATTTGGATTGCATTTTGCAAAAAGGAACCGAGAGCATTCAAATGTTGTTGGGATTGTGCAACATACATGCTTTGCAATAAGACTAATAAAATAATGAAACAAATCAGATTTACAAAGGTGATTTTCGTCTTCAATTCATAGTTTATTGAGAGTAAAGATAAAACTAGTATTGATAATCGGTTTATACTTACAGGGTGAAACAAGCAAAATTTTATCGACACTGGAATGCTCCTAGTTTCTTTTTGCAAAATGCAATCCATTTTATCCAAAGATTCCGAAATAATTCCGATAACCGGAAACAGATTCCGATTTGCCAAAGCTCCGAAAAAAATTCCGAGGAAAAATTCCGAAATCCGCCCAGATTCAGTTTCGAAGATCGTTCAGTTTCAAAATTTGATCAAAAAGTCCCTTAATTTGATCAAATAAATGGTCAAACTAGCGAAAATCCGCAAATTGTGAGGAAATCCCAAAAATAGCTGAAAATTCCGGGCAAAGTTCTGATTATTTGAAAAATTTCGAATATCGGAATTCATTCCGGTAAATGGTAGCACTGTAATTTCAGAGACAAGAGACCCTCCATTTTTTTGAGATTTTGAGGACCGACAATGTTGCGATAAATTTGAGCTATCAATGCATTTTTCGAGAACTCGACACTATATGACGACAAAACCCAGAATAGTTTACTTCATTGGCACAATATGCGACGTTGAAATTAAGTTGAGGTGCACTAGAAACATGTATAGTACGCTCAGATAGTATCGTATGCGACGAACGCTGAACGAATTTCATTTTAACTCCTGCACGCAACTACTCGAACTCCACGGATGTTCGTGTCGCATACGCACGGGATTGAAGGCGTTTTGACTCTCTCGGCAGTTCGGCACTCACTGTTTCACACGCGGCTGCGGGCTGAAGTGCTGAACTGCGAGGATCCAAAAGTGACAGAGCTCCTTCAATTGGACGTATTTCTATCACACGGAACTATGTGCATTATGACGTGCGCCCTGTTATGCACATATTCTTATGGGTCTCAGGGCTCATGTCTTAATGCACACAGTTCCGTTTGATAGAAATACGTCCATTTTTCTGTTATTGGTGACTTGGAAATTTTAATTTTGTACAGAACGTGCCGGGACTGAAGATCCTGGACGTTTCGAACAACCTGATCGGGGCGATCTCACCTCCGCCGGCTCCGGAGAAGGTGGCCCTGGAGAAGCTGCTCATCTCTCATAACCCACTGCGCTGCATCGAGAACGTCCCGATCGGGGTGCGGGACCTGGACCTCTCGGGCACGGAGGCGACACCCCAGGATCTGACGCGGCTCAGCGCTTTCAACAACTTGGTTTATTTGAAGCTCGATCGCATGCCCAACTTGAACGAGACCCTCAAGCGGACCTTCGGCGAGCTGGAGAATTTGGAAGAGGTCTCCTTCAGGTGAGTTCGCACTTTCATTCTTCCCCAGAGCCAGCGGCGGATCCAGCAATTTGGCAACACCGGATTTCTTCCATTTAAACCTATGCTAATTAATCAATGGAGATGTTGCATGTGTGAGGGATTTGCGATTTGACTGTTGATTCTTATGTAAAAGTTCGCGAGAAACTCGATGGTGCCACTGGTTTTCTCTGAAATCAACTCCCGAGCTCAAAAAAAGCTCTCAAGTTGAGGCCAAAATGGAGGGGATATCCCACGCTATCCTGTGAGTTCACCTCTATATCAAAACAAACTCTCCATGCAAAGATAGGGAGCAAATACATTGACAGGGCTGCCATTTTATTTGGGGACTCTAAAATTGGAAACGAGGCAACACTGCTAATGTATTTGCTTCCTACCTTTGCATGGGGAGTTTGTTTTGATGTAGAGGTGGACTCTCAGGATAGCGTGGGATATCCCCTCCATTTTGGGCTCAACTTGAGAGTTTTTTTGAGCTTGGGAGATGATTTCAGAGAAAACCAGTGGCACCATCGTGTTTCTCACAAACTTTTACGTAAGAATCAACAATCAAATCGCAAATTCCTCACACATACAACATCACCATTCTTGTCGGAGGACCTGGCCCCTCCAAGAATCGATATATTTCCACAGGTTTAAATGGAGAAAAGACGATGTGGCCGATTCGCTGGATCCGCAAATGTTGTCCTGCTCAGTAGCGAGGTGTGAATGATCGATTAGGTATTGATATTTTCCCGTTTGAAGCTATGGTAAAAAACTATACTAGGGCCCACGAACGATGATCCCTGAAAAATCGGGCGAATAAACGCGTGGGCCATGTAAATGACAACGCTGCAGGGTCGAGCACGCACATCGACGAGACCGGGTATTGTGAACGCGAAAAGCTATTGTATGCGAACTGCTGCTATTCTACCCCTATCTTCAGGTCAAAATTCTTCATAGGATCCCCTTTCGTAAAAGATCAATTTCTTGTAATTTTGCCCCAATCTCTTCGTCCATTACATGGTTGGATTGCTCGTAAAATTCTGAGCTAAATCATACATAATTGTTATATACAATTTTTATTTTTTCCTTCTTTTCCCTTTCCAAAGCGAAGTCCAATTTTTATTTATAACATCGTAACTCGAACTGTAACTTTGCTGCTATTTGACCGATTTTTATAAACGAGCGCCTCTTTTTACTCGTGTTTTAAAGGAGAGTAACGAAACACTTGCTAAAAAAATGTTACACAACTTTCAACAAATTTTGGTTTTTTCTAGCGGGAGGGTGAAATTGTAAACTACGCGTAAGTAATTAGGGTTCGATTGTGGCTCGGCTCGGCATTGTCCCCGAACTCGAGACTCGGTTCGGGCCGGGGTGTCGCTGTTGCCAGTGTTTGCAAGAAATACCCGCGGCTCAGGGATCATCGTTCGTGGGCCCTAGTATAATCATTAAAGAGTTCGTTGTGAACACGTTTATCGATCCCTCCCGGTAGGTTTAAAGACGAATCAATCGATGGATCGGAAAGCACGCCACGTAACTATCCCTGGTAAAAATGAGTGATCCACTCGTCAATCTCACACTACACTGGAAAATTGAAAACATGGGCCCGAGTGGTTACCTTCTTCAGTATATTTATCAAAAATTCAGTTCCTCCAAAGCAGAAAGAATTCATTACTTTTTCGATGCCTTTAAGTTGATTGTTAAATTGAGTTCATATTATTTAGTTCTATTTCTTACTGCGCTTGTTTACTTTTAATTCTTCTAAAATATTATCTTTTCACTATACACAAGCGTACCTTACTCAAACTTAAACTTTGGGGTCAAAACTGCAACAGCAGTAAAGGAAAACGGACCAGGCCGTAGCTTGGAGGCTTATTGAATTTCAATCTTCCATCGCATTGCTAAGGCGCAATGATACAACTATTCGTACTCTCCGGAACGCATGAGGTATCACGCCAATTCGAAGGCGTTTTCGAAACTGCCAATTTTCCGAATTAGGAATTGTTCACGAATTTGTTCATTTTTAATTCTTCTAAAATATTATCTTTTCACTATATACCAGCCTAATTTCATCACCTCTAAACTTTGCGGTCAAAACTGCAACAGCAGTAAAGGAAAACTAACCAGACCGCATATGGAGGCTGAATTAATATCAATTTTCCATCGCTTTTCTAAGGCGTAATGATACAACTATTCGCACTCTCCGGAACGCGTGAGGTATCACGACACAGTTGAAGGCGTTTTCAAATATGCCAACTTTCCGAATTAGGAACCTTGTGTCGCGTAGATAGGCTTCAACCAAAACTGGCCGGGAATATTAAGCAGTTTTGAAGCCCTACTTCTGAATATTTAATAAAAATTCAGTTCCTCTAAAGCAGAGAGAATGCAGTACTTTTTCGATGCCTTATAAGTTGATTGTTAAATTGAGTTCATATTACTTAGTTCTCTTTCTTCCTGCGCTTGTTTACTTTTAATTCTTCTAAAATATTATCTTTTCACTAAATACAAGTGTAGGTTGATCACGCTGAAACTTTGCGGTCAAAACTGCAACAGCAGTAAAGGAAAACTGACCAGGCCGCAGCATGGAGGCTGATTAAATATCAATCTTCCATCACAGTGCTAAGGCGCAATGATACAACTATTCGTACTCTCCGGAACGCGTGAGGTATCACGCCAATTTGAAGGCGTTTTCGAAACTGCCAACTTTCCCAATCAGGAACCTTGCGTCGCATAGATAGGCGTCAACCAAAACTGGCCGGCAAATATTAAGCACTTGTGCAGCCCTTCTTCTGTATACTTACGGGCCACACAGACATACCGTCCGCGTTCCGGGCTCAGAGGCCGAAAGTTCTGGGCGTAGCATCCGGAGCAATCGAAGCTACGGCTCCAGAACCCGGAACTTTCGGCCTCTGAGCATGGAAAGGACGGTATGTCTGTAAAGCCCGTAACTTTTTTTTCAGTGCACAGACACTCAGCTCTGTAAGATTTGATTGCATGTAAATATATTGGAATTGATTGCAGGGGCTGCAGGAATTTGGTGAGACTTGACGAGGACACGTTCTCGCGGGGGAACAGGAAGCTGCGATGGGTGGACCTCTCGCACTGCGCCCTGACGACCTTGCCGAAGAAGTTGGAGCCGGTGTTGCTGAGATTGCAGTGGTTGGATCTGCGGGGGAACCCGTGGAGCTGCGACAAACGCATCCACTGGATGTGGAGACTCCATCTGGCGCCCGCCCTCACCGTTCCCGAATTTCGGTGCGTTTCTCACCGATCACTTTTCACCCACAGAGATTTACGTGTAGTGTAGAGTCTCTTTAGACTGAGAGTTGACGGCGGCAGATCTTTAGGCTGATTATTTAAATTGATAGACGAAGCCATAGACAAAGAAGGCATAGGGAGTACGGAGCAACCCTATTAGTTGAAATGGGTGGCTCCTATAGACTAAGGGAGACAATAGGATTTCTTGTGAGTTGCCGTTAGTTGTCTATTGCCTACCTCATACATACTGGTACTGCGACTAGACATGAAGCGCCTTCAACTACACGCGCTACAATTTTTAATACTTGTTACACTGAAAAAAAAAAAAATATCGGTGTATTTACTAAGAAAAGGGTAAAATTACCAAGAATTCAGGGTTCTATTTGATCCCAGTTTTTTCTTGGTAAAATTACCATTTATGGAATTGGTAATCTTACCGAGAAATCTCGGTAAAATTATTGAACTTTCTCGGTAATTTTACTGGACCTTGGTAAAAACGCCAATATTTTTTATCGACTATGGTAGAATTACCGAGATAAAATGGCGAAGTTACCGGGAACTGATTACCAATAAAAGAGGTATTCTTACCTCAAAAAACAGTAAAAATACCGGTTTTTAGGTAAGTTTACGAGTCTGTCTTGGTAAAATGACCGATACTTGGTAAAAAAAGTGAGATGGTAAAGGTACCAACGGACCTTGGTAATTTTTTTTCAGTGCAGCTCTGTGGGCTGATTATTGAAATTTATAGACGAGGACAAAGAAGACATAGGGAGTATGGAGCAACCCTATTGGTTGAAATGGGTGGTTCCTATAGACTGAGGGAGACAATGATGGACTAATTATAGAATTTCTTGTGGGTTGCCGTTAGTTAGTCTATCGCCTACCTCATACATACTGGCACTGCGACTAGACGTAAAGCGCCTTCAACTAGACGTGCTACAATTTTTCATACTTGTTCGTATTTAAAGTGGTATTCGTCTTATTTGAAGGATGTTTTACCTCCGTCAACAATTGCGTCGTTAAAACTCGGAGTGAGGGAATATTTTTCGACGGGAATCTCAAATTTTTGTTAAAATTTCAAAATCTCGAAATCTAAGATGGCGAGCGTCGCTTAAAATTCTTTCTCGGCTCCTGCTTCGTCGATTTTTGTGCAAATCGGTGGAATAAGAAGATGGAGACGAAGGTTTTGTTTTTGCATCAAACTTAAAAGCTATGAAGGGCGGCTCGAGGAGCGAGTCGCAGATTCATCGCGAAGCGAAAAGGACAGGCGCTCGAAAAGTTAGGAGGCGACCTACATTTGGGGGCCCCTCCTGTGGTTCGGGGGGACCCTCTCCCAGAAAATTGTGAATATTTCGCCCTTTTCAAACGCAATTTTAAGCATTTTTCGGAGTCAAATTCAAGAGTAGGTATCTGAACTTCAAAATAACCCATTCTACGGATTCTTCGGGAGCCCTTTCATCACGTCTAGGACCCAAGGAGCCCACTACATTTCCCTATATATCATGCATCATAAGCTTTCGGCGACCTTTTATATTTCTTAGTGACACATTTTCAAGGATTTTGGGGTCTTGTAGTAACTGAAAAGGATTGTAAAATTACAACATTACGAGGAAAAAACGATGACTCGAAAAACCAATCGCCGCGGAGGCCCCTTCAGGGCCCCTTCAGGGCCCCTTCAGGGCCCTCAGGGCCCCTTCAGGGCCCTCAGGGCGTATTGTTAGGAGGCGATCTTCTCCCCGCCCCCATGGCCAATCCGCCTCTGTCCGCGGCTAGGCGTGACAGCTCGCAAAGCGAGCGAATCACGGCTAGTTATCAGATAAAGGTGACTTAAAATTTTTTACTGACAGTTCCGTCATTTTCCCTGACATTTCCAGGTTTTCCCGGTATACCCTAACAGTGACAACCCCGTTGGTCTAGTGATCACCCATTGCCCATCGTAAACAAAGTATACGTCCGCAGATTAATGATAGGCGGGAATTTTTTGTTGCAGTTGTGTGAATCCGCCGGGACTGCGGAATATGGGATCGTCGAATTTTCTGGCGACCCGAGTTCATCTCCACTCGGTGCACTCCAAGATGTTGGCAGGAGTGTGGCTCACCATCCTCATCGGCGCCGCAGCGGTGGCCGTCTACATGATCAAGCGACGCCTCAATAGAATCAAGCTCAATGTTGACACCGCCAAGTACAGCGTCCGCCACTACAGCAGGCTCAATGAAAGCTCCGATAACGTCTACTGATCCGTGCAACAAGATGTCGTCACCTTCCGGCCGAAGCATCACGAACGCCATGCGACGCTATGGTAAAAGTGAGTCAGCCTGACGTCAGGCTATGTTTCATAAACTACCCCGAGTCAGACTGATTCAGGCTGACGTCAGTCTGACATCATTCTGAAATCAGGCTGACATCATTCTGACATCAATCTGACATCCGTCTGATATCAGTCTGACATCAGTCTGAAATCAGTCGGGCATCAGTCGGGCGTCAGTCTGACTCAGGGTAGTTTACAAAACATAGCCCGACGTCAGGCTGACTCACTTTTACTGGGGGCGCTTGAAAATTTCAGCTGCCATTTATTTTTTTAAAAAGAGAAATTGTTCGACGAAACTTTCCAAAAATTTCACTGAATTTTCTTTGCGCTGCCGATAAAATTCAGTGGGATTTTCAAACAGATTCAACTAACAATTGCTCTGTAAAAAAATAAAATGGCGCCTGAAATTATTAAACGTTGCATGGCGTTTTTGATTTTTTGGCCGGAAAGTGACGATGTACGCAATACGAGTCAATTTGACTACATTTCGCAATTTGGAACTATAATGTCTGACTCGTTGATAAACACACTTATATTTGCATGGAGAAACTATTGCTACATACACTGTTTCTGAACTGAGGCGGAAATTGTGGTCCCTGATTGCAAAATGATGTCCAACTGGCTGCTTCACATCACTGCCGTGTTATACGGATAGTCCAGGCGCCTGGTAAGTCTACCTGGAATTTTGGGTATACAGGTACACATTTTTGGCTTACTTTATGTTTTTTGGGTCGCTGAATCCGAATCTGAAGTTTCCTACCGCGTTTCTGGTGAGCATTTTCCGCCATTTTCAAAAAATGGCCTATAAAGGCCTTTTTTGCGGTTTTTCTTAAATAGCGACTACGCATGAGAAAAAGTCCCAGATTTAGCTAATGTTTTGAATAGCTGACAAAATTTGGAAGAAAATGGTATATAGATATGCTAAGTTTGCTCAAAAATTGATGAACCTCGGATCTCGGAACTTTGGAACGCTTCGGAACTTAGCTGACCGCGGCGAGCCGGATCACGCGTTAACGGGTGCGCCGCGAAAACGTGAATGGGCGCGATGTTCACGATGCTGTATCTTCCTCAATTTTTAAGCAAACCTAGCATATGTTTACACCATTTTCTTCCAAATTTTGTCAGCTATTCAAAACATTAGCTAAATCCGGGATTTTTTCTTATGCGTAGCTGCTACATAAAAAATACCGCAAAAAAAGGCCTTTTCAGGCCATTTTTTCAAAATGGCGGAAAATGCTCACCAGAAACGCGGTAGGAAACTTCAGATTCGGATTCAGCGACCCAAAAAACATGAAGTAAGCCCAAAAAATCGCTGTGTACCCAAAATTCCAGGTAGCCTCATTTTTGGACCCAGGTTGGCCGCGAGCCCAAGAACTTTTATTGGATCCTGTTTTTGGTAAAATTGTCAACCAATCATCGAGCAATCCTTGATGAGTTGTCGCTCGAAAGTCTGAGAATTGAGAAATTTTAAAAACATCTAATTTTTACAATAAAAATTATTAATTTTTTTTTATTTTGTGTTGAGCAACACAGGCACCTATACTGCCGGCCGTGCTAAGGAAAACCCCGTAAAAACCTTCAGGCGTTGCCAAATTTCCTTTCATAAAACGCGAATTTTCTGTTAAACTTAAGAATATTTTCCTCCCAATTTTTCAGATAACTTTGTTCGCAGTTTCATCTAAAGATTCTGAAATTTTAAAGGATAGATATTCATAACTTTCCTCAAAAATAAACATTTTATCGAAGTAAATTTGGCAACTCTCGAATGTTCATACGACGTTCTTCCTTAGCACGGCAGCATACGACACCGACACCCCTTGCCACTTTTCTTGGGTGGTCACAGATTACATTCAATGGCCAAAAGGCGAAACCTCGTATCTCCGTTTGCGACGTTGCATAATTCTTGGCATACTATATTTTCTCTTCAGAAAACTGGTCGACTTAATTTCTGGAAAACTTCCTTAATTTTCTACTCTATTAGCAGAATATTCCGAATAAATTTCAAGTTAAAACGTTGGCTAGTCTCTCTTTGAAAAAAATTAAATAGGAGCAGAGATTTTGAAGCACCGCAATGGAAATACGCGGTTTTGCACTTCAGCCGTATCGATATGGCACCCCTTTCTGCATGGTTTTTTGGCGTCGTTACGAATATTAGATACTTAACGAATCTGCGGGCTGATTATAGAAATTTTGACAGGTTTTCTACAGGAATTTGAATCCTACCGAAAATTTCAAATCGCATCAATCGAGAATTGCTCATAAGTTTCTCCATGGGCGGGGGTGAAAACTTCCCTTAGTTATCTTCAGTTTTGAAGATGAACAAATTTGAGTTCTTTTCGTCCATATAGACCGATTGTGAAAGCCCTGGTAAAAATTGGCGATAGGAGCTGCGTTTCAAAATACCATAGGAGTTCTTATAGCCGACTAAAGAAGGCTATTGAAAAGCATATAGCTGGCTGTAGAAAGCGGAGCAAATCATACAGCCATGCTATACGAAGCTATAAAAAATTATACAGTCGGACTATCGTTCCTATCGCCGGGCTTTACACTTTGTTGCCATTGGCTATAAACTATAAGAAATTGTGTAGAAATTCGTGTGCTTTGGAAATGATTAAGTTTGATACGGAACCACCTTAATATTTACTAAACACACATTATATTTTCCTTTAAAACATATTTTTTTTCATCAATTAAAATGAGATTAGTCCATACAGAGTGTGCAAACATTTCAAAATCATGAGTTGAAAAACGCTGACTGCGCGAGATTAAATATTACAGCCTAACACAAAGCGGAGCGGTGACGCACTGGCGCCTACAAACCTAACAGGGATACTTCACGTATTGCGCAATGCGTGAAGTATCTCTGTTAGGTTTGTGGGCGCCAATGCGCGTTTCGCGCCGCAGCGTGCCACGGCGTCTGAAGCAAATATTTCACACCAGAGGTATTGCACAGTATCATAAGAAATTGAAGGCGCTCGAACATATTAAGAATTACAGGCATCCTTCAAAAGTACGGAGCTTTCCTCGCAAAATAAATCAGGATACTACGGCACAAAAAGAGAACGGTAGTCCAAAAACTACCGAAGTCCTAGTATCCGTATTTAGTAACGTTCAGCATAAACTTTATCGTCTGGCTGTTGCTTAATCGCCATCGGCTATAAAAGGTTATAAGAAATTGTACAGCCGGCTACAGAAGCTATTGGAAATCTTACAGCCAGCTTTAGGTTTATAGTATTTTGGAACACACATTCTACTGCCAATTTTTACCGGGGAGTGCAGAAGTGCGTATCTCGATTTTTGACGGTTTTGAGTTAGGTAGCTTTATGAACATGTTGTTTAAAATGTCGTCTATCTGCCAGCAAGAGACTATAATCGAAAAAAATCGGTAAGTCTCTGAAACCGTAGAGCTTTTTTCGCGTATCTCGGGCTTAAGTGCAGAAACGAGATACGTGTTCTGAGAAGTTTCACCGTCGGAATAGACTTGAATGAGACATTAAAATAATATTTTTCGTCATATCTCCATACAAGACGAGTTATTTCAGTAAAATTTTCTTTTATCCCGGAATCTTTTTGGTTTTCAAAGTTAAACCAGTTTGGAGGCTGACAGTAATCCATTTACTGAGTTTCCTTTTTTTAGAATGGACCAGTAGACAAGGTACGAATTAAGCATTCTGATATACGTTTCTTAACCAGGATTTCACGTAAAACATGATTCTCGCATTGATAATTACTAAAGTCAACTCCAAACTGGACGTACTTCTGCCAAACGGAACCATGTACATTTAGACATGAGCCCTAAAACCCATAAGAATATATGCATAACAGGGCTCACGTCATAGGTAATGCACATGGTTTCGTTTGACAGAAATACGTCCAACTAAGATATTAGCGTTTTTGTTTTACGTTGGTTACAGGAAATTTGAATAGCCCGGTCACAAGAAACGCAATACTCTACGCATGCGTGAGTCAAAACTCGCACAACAACAGTTTTGGCAAGCCTCTCAATTGAGCAATTTTCCCTCCTCTCCATCTGTTGTTTAAAGTGTTAACAGCAAGCAACGGCTGAGCCAAAGTACCAAGATAGAGGTTGCCATAGTTTCAAACCGCAGAGACTGTTGCGGTAACATGGGAATCCTTTCTTTTGGCTGAAGCTTTTCAAGATCTCTCTGAATTTATCCCCTCTGCTTAACTTCTTTGCTTAATGTTCTTTCATTTCTTAAAGTGTCAATAATTCACTACTATCAGTCTCTCTGTCATCTAATTTGCTATAATTGCTGTCTTTTCTTCCACTATATTTGAACTTTGTAAATCTTGCTAGCCCTAGAAATGTCTGTGATGTTCTAAGTGTAATTACGTCTGACTATTAAAATAGCCCCTTTTGGTGGCTTTATGTATGCTTTGTAAAATAAAAATAAAGGTTTGGTGCGCGATTTGACAAGCGTTGACCATTGTGTTTTTATGAGTGGGAGTTTTGGATTCACACATCAAGAAACATTAAATATCTTGGTGGGAGTTAATTTCAGTAATTTTCTATGAGCAAATCATGTTCTGCAAGAAATTTATGTTAAAAAACATGCATGCTTAACTGCGGTCCACGGCTCATCAGTGTCAATTTTGAGAGCCTTGTTTTTTGGAATAACTCATACACTGAAACACGCTAAAAAATTTACGTCCTTGAAAGGAGGACTATTAAAATATAAATAAATTAACATGGAAATAACAATGAATACGCTTTTTAATAATTAACATATTTTTGATATAATATGTAAGAGTTCATATGTGCGTTATTTACAATCCCGTAAAACAAGTTACGCTAAAATTTGTTGAATATTAAATGGACACTGAATTATGAAAAGATCAACTTAGAGGGTACTAAAAAAACTAAAAGACTTAGAAAAGAACATTTTCAATGTTAAAACCTTGTTTGCATTCAAAATGCGGGTACCTTATAAATGCATCATAATAAAAAGCTTAACTATTACAGAGAATCAGGAAAAACTGGACGAAACAAAACTTGTAGAGCAAGATTTTGATTTGAAATCAATGATGCAAAAACAATTTGCTATTGGTGGATTGACTTAGTTTTTCACCGAATACAGCAAAAAGTCACTAAAAATACTCGGGAGTAAAACTTTGCTTTACAAGAAATTGTTGTGCCAGGTTTCCCTGGTAACTACTATCTCCGTAATCACTTCTTGAATAGAATCGGTAGGCAAATAGAACAATGATTCGAACAGACAGTTACAATACACGAAGGGAGAAAAAGAAAATAGAGATCTTCAAAAAACAATTATTCTAGAGTCAGAGTATACATACTTTTTTAGAGGCTCATTACAAAAACGAAGAAGACAAAATAAAAATAATAACAACAAAAATTTGGAGGCATCCAGGAGTTGCCTCCAGGAGAATCACTTTTTTACGGTGAATATTTTAATTAGGAGTTATTAGGCCAAACTTGAAATTAATACAGGTAGGCACAATATAACACTGACAGATGAATTAACAAAAACTCACAAAATTTTATCCAATTCCACCTCACTAGCAGACACAAAATTAAAGAAAGACAAAGAAATCTCTTCCATCTTCTTATTTTAAGATAATTAATTTACAGTTAACTGTGAAATGAGGCTGGATCTTCAAAAATGAGTTATGAGAGAGCTACTAATATGGCGCCCTGTCAAAAATAAAATTCCATGTGCCCTCAACTAAAAATATATTGTAAATAAACAAACTTGAAATTTATTTTGGGGGCCTAAATTTGTAGATTCAAATAAATTGCTTGGTTAAAAACGAATGATTACACAGGAGTCCAACGAAGTGCGAAACGTCCGATTTAATGTCTGAAACATCAAATCACAGCTTTAAATAATGCTCTGAAGGACGAGAAACAAATGCACCTGAATCAGAGGGTAAGTTGCAGAACAGAAATAGGAGAAAACATCAAGATAAAAATTAAATATAATTATCAATGTCTAAATATCAGAAAACTGCAAGGTCTAGTCCTTAAATCGACGAGGAAGTTGTGATTATAATATTGGTTACTGATGAAGCAGTAATAAGGAACTGTTAAGAAAAGTCTTAAAGACAATTCAATATCAGGAGAGCTCACTGAGATATCTTGACACACGCGTACAATCAAAACACATACACACGGACACACACAAAAAAGAAGTACACAAGAAAATGAAAACTTGAGGAAGGTCAGTCATCGGCAGCTAGGCCGTCACTGTAGCATTTTATCAGCCGAGGCCTTCGAGTGAAATGACGAGTTTTATATGTTCACTATTTATTCAAATGATCTATTGTATTTAATCCCTAACCAAGTCTTAAGCTTTTCACAATGATCCTATCAACGCAACAAAAGAGAAATTGGTTTTATATTTGACAAACTTCCAAAACTGTGAAAAATCCAAATAGAAATAGAAACTTCCCTAATAGTAGTGACTTCCACCTTTTCATAAAAGGGGGAAAAAAGGATAAAGTTGAGGAGGAATTAGCTTTAAAAAGGAACTGTTAATGTTTACAAATTTAAAGAGAACTCTTTTTCAATTCATTTTTACGAGTAAAAATAATTGAATTTTCCGTAATTTGTTTACAATTATTACATATTATTTTTCACATAACATAAACTATAATTTGCATTGAAATTTAGTGGATATTCAAGTACAAAATCATTTAACTTCACATGCAAATTTATGTAATTCTCTGATAAATTTTATGATACGTATACTGAGAAGGATACTACATATCTTCTTCATTTGAATATTTGGAAAAATTCACTTATACAAACCAATAAAAGTCTTCCGTTTTTGAAAAAAGAGTTTCTCAATTTGTAAAAACTTACAGTTTTTTTTTTTTAAAATGTAAAACTAAACTCCTCCTATATTTACTCCTCTTTTTTTTTAATTCTATGAGGAGTTTTTACAATTTCTTAATAAACAAGTACCGCCAGCAGGATTTTCTGTGCGTTCTATAATTTTAAGCTCCACGTATAAATGGGCACACTTACTGAAAGTCTTACGGAAGAGTTCATTGGCCATTTGAAAAATTAAAGAAAATAAAAAACATAGGTGACATTCATTTGTAAAGAGAGGAGAAAATTACAAAGGGTGATGAAAACCTTATGAGAACAATCACGCAGAATTAGTAATCCTGTTCATTCAGATTACAATTGAACAGATTTTAAAGTACACGTAGCGGTACAGTTAACAAATCCAACTAATGAGAGAGGACGATTAGTGTTCACAGGTTTCAAAAAAGTTCAATTTTTTGTCCACCCCTTTTAAATTGAATGGAGGCTCTTGTACTACTTTATAAAGTAACCTTAAAAATTCCAGGGACTATGCCTAGCAGATTGAAATCAGTCTTCCAACAGTTTTATAGATTCAAAATAGACTGCAGTCCAGTGCTTAGAGCATCCAGACAGAAATAAGAATTTTCCGCTTACAACTACAGTTAACACACTGACTACCACAATAGAAACTACCAATGCTGACTTAACGTTTCAATTTATCTCTCTTTTTTTTGTAGAAAAAGAGAAAAATCTGAAGGGCTAGCCATCTTCACAGCACACAAGATAAGATTCCTTTCTAGCCGTGGCGAAATTGAAGGCAAAAAATGCCATGGCAGTCAACATGTTAAATTCAATTAGATACACTCCTCAGCCAAAATCTTGCTGATTGTAGCTGCTTGCAAATCATGCAGAATAATCTAAACATTAGCGGAATCAACTGACATGAGAGCTTACTACAAATTAACAAACAGGTAGCATCTCACAAAAATCAAGAAGCAGAATTTGGGCCCTGAAAAACAGTCTGTAGTATGCTTTTTGATGAGAGACTTCCTTGGTTCATTACATAATTTCCAGTTGAATTCCAGTTCACTTGAGGCGCGCCTCAGCCTTACAAAAACTTTCCACTCATCATGTCTGACAATATAAAATGTATGACTATTCGAGGAAAAAGGGACCTCTGGGAACACACAGAGGAAGATTTACTGCGAGAGCAACTTTTAACGGGCCGTAATATTTGAGTTTTTAACCAGCAATAATAAGTAGTCCTCAGTTGAATTCATTTGTGTACCAAAAAAAAGCTTAGAGGTGCATTATGGGCGAACAACTTGGAGCTCTCGACATAACAGACTAAAATGTTAAATCGCTTTTTCACAAATTTAAGATTTTTTGCGAATAAATTCGAAGCATTGAACCCTAGTTTCGTTTAAAATATTTTAAGCAATTGTGTTCATGTAACACTCCTCTCTACAATGATATAATTAAACAAATTTTAGGTTCTTCACGTCTAAGGTCCCTCTTTCTGTGAACGATTTTGGAAGCTGAGAAAAGTCTGTCATTTGTTAAAGAAAAGAATTCAATTCATAACTCTCATCTAACGCTTAACTTTAGGTTTAAAAGCTTTGAAGTGAAGGAATATTTTTCATTCCTCAGCCTACATCGAGCTTAAGTCTTGATGTTTTCGAAGTAAAAATTGATTCCATTGGAACAGATCACAACAACAGTTTACGAACTGTCGTAAGTTTGCAAATCAAAAAAAGGTGATACTAGAATGTCGACTGTCTCGTCAAATCTTACTCTCTAATATAAAATCATAAGAGTAACGCATAACACCTGAGGCGCGATGCGTTTCAGGGGGTTGGACCGCAAAGCGGTCAGGAGGCATGGCCCCCTGGTACAGAAAAACAGGAAGATGAAGCAAAGTCAATAGGTTTCAATAACATATTAGTGACTAAGTCAGCAATGACTGACGGTGAATACTGACTAATCAGTTATTCAAATACACTTAACAAATAATTTTTTCCTTTAAACTAAAAAAACATTGACTAGAAATTGGCATTGAATCATAATTAGATAACACTTGTTCTACTCTAAGGGTTAAAATATCTAAATTTTATAAAATTTATTCAAAATTTAACAAGTATCTAAAGACTATAAATCAGTTTATAAATTAATTAAAAGACACAACTAACATGGTTTCATGATTTAAGCTTACTCTCAAAGGTTTTGCACAAGACAAGCAAGCGACACGATCTGACATTTCAAGTCTAAGAAATACTTGGGACAGGCATTGAAAATTCGAGGAAGCAAGTCGAGAGGGGATTGGCAGGCGATTAGTCTAGAAGTAAAATCGGAGGATTACGAGTCTCAATAAGACCTAAAGTTACGAATTTGTAGATAATTACATCACTTCCAGGGTTACCACAGAATTTAGAGAATTAATTGCCCTGACAATTCCTTAATTTCCCTGATAAATTTTGGTAAAATTCCCTGACAATTAAAGATTTGCCAAATGGTTAAAAAGACATGATTAGAAATAGTTTTCAGGCAAAATTTGTTGCTTGAAACGTCAAACCCATTTTTAGAAAGCAAGTAAAAACTTGACAATTTTCCCCTCACTATTTCGTCGTCTTCCCTGACATTTCCAGGTTTCCTTTTCAAGATTCCCTAACATTTCCCGGCATTCCCTGGCTGTGGCAACCCTGCAGTCCTCCCTAAGGTCTCTGTACAAAATTTATTTGATGACACAGCTATGATACTTGAGGAGGGCGATTGAAAGCGCTCCTTATTTTTGGATACGGCTCCATTTTATAAATTGGCTGTGATGCAGAGTAGAGACTCTTCATTTTTCGTGGACTTTCCAACAAAATATTGTCCACAACTAATTGCTCCTCCAAAAATTTACACTCTTTTGAATGGTGCGTAATATTGCAGTTCGAGCTTAGTTCGACAGAAACGCACCGCGTTATACTATGAAAAACTTAGTCTATTTATCCCCTTTGAAAGAACTATGAAATACTTGAACACTCTCTCGGAGAGCATGGGATTTTTTGAAAAATACTACCAAATGAAGTGAGAGATCGAAAATTTTGAAACTGAACATCAAATATTTGATTACAGAGAGAATTTTTCAAAAGGAGAGACAGAATACTGAAACCTAGCTTACTGTTCATCAAAATACCAGAGACATGACAAGTACTTGGCATTGAGAAACATATTAATTTTTGATGGAGAGGGTCTGATCAGCTTTGAATTCATGTCAGGCAAACAAATGACCGCTTCAACTAAAAATAAAATACTGATGTTATGAAGTTGGCGTAATATACTGAGAAAGGAACAAAATCAGGTTAGTTACGAGTCAAACTCAATAAAATTTGAATTTCATATTGATGGATCACAAGAACAGTCATTTAGAATGCCCATTAAGTAACACTAACGGTAAGGAGAAAGACTGAATTCCTCATATATTGGAGAGATACTTCACCTCAAGAAATGTTTAAAATGTATGGAACTTGTTGGGGCAACAGAATGGTTACAAAAACAACCTATCTAAAGGGCTTCTTTGAGAATGACATTAAAAGAAGAGGGAGGAAGGATGAGTAAAAGAAATGCACCCTCTACTGATGGAGCAGTAATTGTCAAAGAGTTGGACAGATTATGCGCCATGAATTGTAACAAAATTATGAGTTTTGATGGTAAAGGAGAAAAACTCAAAAAGTTAGCTGTATCTATTGTGTGCTACAGGCTCAGTGTCTGTGAAAATGGGCCAATTGAATCTCCTTATCAAGTCTAAACTCTGACATTTAGATTTCCTTCAAATGCAGGCTAAGTTAAACTTATCGGGACAAACCTAGATGAAATGAAAAATGTTACATACAAGCTATGCTAATACTGTCTGACGGAAGAAAATCTTTAAAAACCCGAGTTGATATAACTGGTTTGCGGAGGAATATCAATGAAGTAGTAATTACACCCCGGCCATTTATCAAACTATAGGGGGTTTGCAAGTAGAAAATCAATTTGTCTATCGATCTGAGAATGGATTGATCTTTGAAATACAACGTTAATGACAAAATATTTTGATAATAAAAAGGAAAATACTAGAGAAAAATATAAGTGCGCTTACAGTGGGATGCACTAAATCCTTAAAGGATGGGCATTAGAAGTGTGATTTGACTAGAGACTACCCTGAGGAAGTTCAGTGATGAGCGAAATAAGCGATAGTAAAGGGGACACATGATTGAGGGGACCTCATTCATGGGTGGATGTTTAGCACAAATTTTAGATACTTGAGAGAGAAAATCATCTCTGCTCGAAAAAGTATACCTTTTTGTATGGGAGTGATTTCTTTAGTCATAGACGGTTGTCTGATGCACATGTGCTGTCAGCCCAGAAAATATTGAATGTCACTAGCTAAAGTAAAAAATGCGTACCTCGATTGCTACATTTCAAAATCTCTGATCATGTTTCCTTTTTTTTTTTCAAAAATAACTTTAGTCTGCGGTACAAACAGTGGCAGCTGAGCGGAAGAGTCAGGTAAGTAGCTTGATTTGCATTGTGAGTAGATTTTGTAAAAATGTTTGAAAGATTTGGTATGGTGTGACAGGTTTATATAGTGATGTATGACAATACAAATGAAGGAATGACCCCTACTTGTGTATAGTGATGTAAAACTGGAATTGAAACAGGATTTTTTTTTTCCTCTGGTAAAACATGAATGATGCGAGAATTTTTGTTCTTTTGAGCACAGCACACAGGTTACCTCAGTAAAAGTTTGCTTTAATTCGACTTGATGTGGTCTGAGAGTGCAAGATTTTGAAGAATTTCCTTCAGCACAGAAGAGAAAGTACCTAGATTCACCACTGAGCACATCGAAAACCTCAGTTTCTTAAAATAACAAAACACAGCTTACTTTACCTGCAAGCTGATTATTGAAATTGATAGACGAAGCGATAGACAAAGTAATTGACAAAGAAGACAAAGGGTAAGCAAAATGGTGGACGAAGGAGGTATGTAATAGGCTAATGAATGGCAACCCACAAGAGATCTTATGAATAGTCTATCATGTTCCTCTTTGGTCTATTACAGCCACCCATTTCAACCAATAAGATCTCTCCATTTTGCCTTTGTATTTTTTGTTCATCGCTTTATCTATCAATTTCAATAATCAGCCCGCTGTTTAATAATTCAGGCTTTTAAAAAAAATGCTTAATCGAGCAGTATCCGTCTTTCACGCTTAAAAACTGTATACAATTATTTTCGATAAGTTTTCTCATGAGAGCAACCTGTTGAAAGTATATACTTCAAAGTTGGAGTATACCCTGAGTAGTAAAATTTTGATTTTCAGAAGTTTAAGTTTGTGCACGCCACAGAAAAACCGGTAGGAGAGGGCTGACAGAATTTAAAAGCACACGATTTTCATACAAAAATTCCCTGTTGACATGCCCGATGGTCGAATAAAAAATCAAACCTTTACTGAATTTATCATACAATTACAGAAACACAGATCATAAAAGTAAAAGAGTAAAATCCTACATTAATAATGTTGAAATGACTAGATTCAAATGCAAATTTGTTCGACTGTTATGCATCTTAACCATGATCTATTATGCTATCAGAATGAGGGAAGAGAGAAAAAGAAAGGGAAAATTTTTAGGAATAAATGGAGCCACAGCAACTTTTGAAATGAGTTAATTGCGAACAGTATAGAGTTACATTTTGATTTTAGCAGTTTGCAATTCAGTGGTGATGATAAAATTGGTTTAAGCGTCAAAGTATTCAGACATGATACCAAGAAATTCGACGATAGCCATATTTCAATATTATTTTACATGATGTTCCTTCCGACCTCCTGAGCAAAATGGGCTTTAAAAATCGTATGCACTTTTTTTGTGCCAATGTTGAGAAAAGCTGGGCTAAAAGAAACTTGTATGCAATAACAGATACCATGATTATAAATGAAATCAATCTTTGAATCTATTACTGTCAAATTGGGCCAGTTGTATCATGGAAAACAAAATTCACCTAACACATATTTTTTTGATGGATGAGCTAAAGCCTTCACATTCAAATGAACATCGTAAAAATGAACCAACAACGAAATATACACATAACAAAATACCCTTTCCATTTATGTTCCTTAACTTGTGTATAGTTGGCT
Source organism: Bemisia tabaci (assembly GCF_001854935.1). Lineage (NCBI taxonomy): Eukaryota > Metazoa > Arthropoda > Insecta > Hemiptera > Aleyrodidae > Bemisia > Bemisia tabaci. Next base: position 4,532,093 of record NW_017549178.1, read on the forward strand.
ACAACCTTTAAATTTTCGGTTACTTTTACTTTTGATCATTGCTCAAACAATGATATTCTTTTCAAACAATGACAAGATAACAGCATTTTCAGAATCAAATTGTGGATGCCCTAAGTAAAATCGAAAGAGTTTGGCAAAGAAAAACACAAAAGAAGAAAGCATTGAAGCAACTTGCGTTGCTGTGGCCGATACAAATCTTTTTAAAAAGTTTTGATTTATATTAAAGTTAACTTTGACACGCTCGTTAACGACAAATCTTGATTGAAAAAATATAAAACAAAGTAAAAAAAATAAATAAGTAAAAACAACAGCAAAAATCCAGGCTGTAATAGGATGCTGATAAATAGCAGTGGCTTATTTCTTATATTGTTGCTAAATGCCAAAGGTATCCACCATGTTATGTTTGGTTCAGCATAAATTGTTGATGACAACCTTAATACTGTAGCAGTAAGGACGAAAAAAACAGAGGAAAAAGTAGTGTCTGACACGGCGGATACAGCCAAAAATTGGCCAAAATCGAATTGCAATGGATTCTGGGGGATCTACTTTTGAAGCTTTGATCCCATAAAAATCATACTTTAATACTGTAAAGCTGCCTTTAAGCTCCCAACTGAACTGTGCGCGTTAAGTAATTAAAAAGTTTCTACGGACAAAGAAAGTCTTTAAATGAAACTTGAACAATGAGCAACAAAAAAAAGAAAAACAAATAAAAATTAAGTAAAGATAAATGGTCGTTTGAGTCAGAACCTGACATTTCATTGTGCATAGACTTAGACAGCGAAGCACTTACTTTTGGTTGAATTAAAGGAGGCTATTCCAAGAGTGCACTAGAAAAATTTAACGGCTTTAACTTTTTCTAGTACGGTGTAGATTTTTCTTAACTTAGATCAACAGTTCCAACTTTTAGAAGGTCCAACGACTGACGATCAAGCCTAGAAAACAAAGCTTAATCAAAGTTAAGCCGTTGGACATAACTATTTCAAGCCTATCGCCAAGTTCTACGAAAAGACAACAAACGTACAAAACAGCTGAGATAGAACATTAGAGCTTAGGCTGCTAACTATACAGCTAATAATACAATAATTTGTACTGCTGTATTGAAAGAAAGTTTATGATACATTAGCAGGTAGAATATGCGAGCTTATTTTACAAATGATTCCGGTTGGATTATAGAAAAGTCTTCCCCAACTAGGAGCGAATGATTCCCTAAAAATGAGAAATTACAAGGCAGAGGTCCTTTTGTAGAAGGCTGTTGCTCCTGACTTGGCAAGACGAAAAGAGCAAAGCAACGGAGTTGCTGATCGGCTGGTTGGATTGCATTTTTTAACAATGTTCGCTGGGTGAGGAAACGCCTTAATTTAAGTTATCAGATACCCTAAAACCTCACAGAAGTTTAAAAGTCATAGAGGCATTGATAAATTGGCTCAATTTAAAAACTAAATCAAAGTTTTATGTCTGGTTCCTACCGTTCATCTCGCTTAGAAACCTGTTATATTAGGCTAGTCTCCAGTGAATAGATACGTCAACAATCATCTTAATAAATTCATTCTGATAAAGCAGAATGCAGTATTTTGCATTCAATTCTTATTTTCTTTAAATAGACAACTCTGATGCATCTTTTCGCAGAATAAACCTGCTTTTCTTTGAAGAGAACAGAGACAGTACTTCAAGGTAACACTTTAATAGTATGACCGTTCTTCTGAAGATTCGTCTTGAGCAAGCTTTGAGGCACGAAAGTAATTTCAGCGATTTGCTAAAAAATGCTCTCCATCATACCGCACGAGGAGACTTCTTCAATTGCGGCTAACGAGCCTAAAAAAGAGACAACTGACCGACCATTTGCTTAATCATTGAATGTTTACACTTACGTCTCTGAGAGACGCTTGAATTTTAGGCATATGACGCCTAGACAATTAATCCTTACAGATAATTTGATTATTAGTGCCATGTTTAGCAGAGTCGTAACTGCATTCCAGATTTCATCTTTTCTCACCTAAATATTCAACAGCACGAAAACGAACAAACTTTACTTCTAGGTTTGCCTTAATGAAGCAAAGTAATGATACAAATTTTAATTACATAGGTGTAGAGGTCTCATCAAAACCGAACACCTTGATGAACGAAAAATGTTCGACGGCCAGAATGGAGTTACAACACTTCAGCTGAAAACTGCAGATAATGACAGCAGTATTGTCTACGATTTTTAGGTTGCGCAATTTTTTTCATCAGCATTGAATGGAATTTCCTGCCTGACTTGCACCTAAACTGCACTTACGTAGTTGGTGCCATGTTCGCGATCGGAGACACAAAAGTTTTCAGTCTATCTATAGGTACCAATGGAGGAATGACAAATTAGAATACTGCTTTTGAAAATGTTTGCTATGCCGCGCTAAATATGAGGTAAGATGTGATCAGCTGTTTTTTTTAGAATGACAACTGCTAGTCTGTTGAAATAGTTACTTGGAAAATTCAGGATGGAAACGTCCAGGATCGAAGTCGGGGTTGACGAAAGAGAACCCTCGGAACTCGTCTTGGTTGATCGAGATGAGCACTTCTTGTTTCACTGGGGTTAATGTGGGCTCCTCTTTGGTGAATTCAGAATCAAAGTTTAGCACGTCTTTCTTACTTTTCTGAAAGTTAAACAAATTGTTACGATTAACTTCTAGTGCAAAAGAAACAAGAGTGTGACGTAATTTTAAAAATGGACTGCCGGACAGGGTAAAATACTCACTGGGTGCTACCACGATACACGTTTCAGAGTATCTACAGACCTAGGAGATAAAATTTTGAGACTTCCAGGCTTTCGCGGATCAAAATGATGAAAATTCCCTGATCTTTAGACCTGTGCGATTAATCAAACGTTAATCGTAATCGCAATTAATTTTTTTCATCGTAATCATTATCAGTTTGAGAAATTAATTGTGATTGACTCGATTAATTTGACTTGACGAAATGTCCAGTTTCGCGCCGCATTTTGAATTTGAAATTTCTGCCACTTGTTTGAATTTGCTTCACGTCTACGGTAGCATGCTGCTAACCCCTAGCGGTAAAAACTCGCACTGAAAAAAAATGGTGAAATCCCTGCGAAAATATCCCCATCGGGCTTGTGCCGCGATTTCACGTCGATGATAAAGGTTCTTCGAATACTTTTGATTAAAGAGGTTGGCAGGGCATCAAATAAAAAACAAAATTAAATAGTTGGCGAGTTCATGGTCACGAAAACCAAAAAATAACTTCGTTTTTGTCACAAAAAAGAAGAAGAAAAAAAAAATTATCGCGCTCTGTTTAACTTTTTCGGTTTTTTCCCGATTAGGATTTGAATCGTAATCACAATTAAAATCAAATTGAAAAATCCATAATCGCACAGGTCTACTGATTTTTTAAACTGTCAATTTTAACGCATGAAACTGAAAATAAACAGGGTGTGGCATTAACTTTATTTCGCTAGAAATGGGATAGAATAGAAGCTCCGAATAGAAAATTATGAACTTTTCACCTTCCTTCTTCAGGTAGGTAAGTGCTCAGTTAATTAAAATTGAAATTCCTTGCAGAAATTTATTTTTCTGCTCATTTTCCAGGCAGTATTGCAGAGCACTGAGCCTCAAATCAGACTGAGGATACGTTTGAGAGTATAATGATTTATGATTTCAAATTCCAAGATTTGTTAATTCTCCTGTTGTTTTCATGAAATTCCTAGACTTTTCCCTGATTACCTTAACTTAATAAAATTCCCCGACAATACCTGGTTTTTCAGACCTGTAGACACGCTGCATTATCCTACGTAGTAATTTCATGTGAATTGTACATAGTGTTTCATGTGTGAAAAAGTCTACGTGCGGAATAGAAAGAAATTCGGCACAGGCTTTTTTTGTGTGACATTATGACATTCCTTATGGCCTTCTGAGCACGATTAGCTCTTAAAATCAAACTTAGTAGCCATATGCAACATCATGTAAAAAATATCGAAATTTAGCCGGCGCCAAATTTCTTAGTATTCTGTGGGTAGTCCTTTCTAAATGCAACTTCTGAAATTTCCTTTGAATTGTGGTAATCATGCACATCCATGAAAGCCCTCTGATCAAGGATAAAAACAAAAACAAAAAACTTGCAAACTTGATTGCTCTCTCGGGAGCCTTCAACAATATAATACCTTTGTGATGATTGTACGTTAAGAAACGTTATTTCTTGATCTATCACATAGAAAACTTATAAAGTTAATAAAACCTTGACTTGGTGAGAAGCTGGATGTTTTAGTGCATACAGGAAGACACACTTCTTTTTTTAGTAAAATGATCGAAATTTTTATAAAACGCTTCCTTTCATCTTAAAATCTTTGCAACAAAAGTAAAACCAGCGAAATCTTTAAGTCCCAACAATGAGTCGTCGAAAAATTGCGGTAAAAGTTATCAACTATGATATAGCAAAGAATAATAGCTACCAGAAAATTAACTATTAGCTTCTCCTGTAAGAGCACGTATGGTCACTTTTGAGAAGTGGATTTGGGACCATTCCCTTGTAAAATTACAAACGGCAGAGGTAGAAAAAAGATGCACCGTGAAAGAATATTAAACTTACAATTTTTGGCTTGAATGGAGGTTTAACGTTTCTATTTTCTAGAGCCTCCCAATCAACATCTTTGAAAAATGGATGATTTCTAATGGCAGCATCACCTCCTTCAGATGCGACACAACCGAGACGCTTAGCTGGATTCTTTGTCATAAACTGAACAAAAAAACAGAAATGGCATTCAAGTTAATGACAGCACAAGTCAAAAAGAGTCGAGGACTTCAAAATTTTGAAAGACCTAAAAATTCAGGCCGGTTAGAATTCAGGATAGAATTTCTGCTATTCCACCACTGTGCCATTTGAGATCTTACTGCCAGAGGACAGCTTTTAAAGAATTAGATTATTAATAACTGATATCTGATCATTGATAAGCGTTACGAATACTTAAAAATTGTTATTTTTCTCATTAAACTTAGAGAGGCCTGCTCCTTAAAATGGTAGAAGGGAAAAAATGATGTACGGCATAAAAGTTTCATTAGAGCCAAAAGAATAAATTCTTATAGTATCTGCATTTCTAATCAGGTCATCTTTTATCTAGAAAAGGCGATCCAAAAAATAAGAAAGAATCTTTAGCCATTAAGTAGATAACATTTCATTGCAACACAGAGAGTGTAGAAGGTTAGAGGCCCGACTGGATAAGGAAGAATTGAAACAGAAAAGAAGCCGTAAGCAAAAAGTTGCGTACGTTAGTGCGAAAGTGTGCGGCAAGCGGGATTCCCCATACTACTGCACTCATTAGCTAAGCAACAGTTGCAGACAGACGATGTATGAAAAATTGCCTGCAAGGAGGTGGTCCGACAGCACCATACCTGCCACTAGTCACTGGAAAACAATAGAAAATAGTAGTTGCGTATGTTGCCAGCGAGCAAGGGCCTCTGTTTCAATATCTTGGCATTAAGTCAGGCCTCTGACCTTCCATACTCTCTGTTGCAACACCCTTTGAGATCAAGACCGTTCAGTTATGATCCAAATAAGTAGTAAATGAGTTACATACCCCTTTAAGAATTGAAATGGCTTCCTTGGACAACCACACTGGGTACAGAACATCATCACGAAGGATTGAATCGAATAAATCATCCTCATTATCAGCTTCAAATGGCGGTTGGCCTGCCATCATTTCATACATGAGGACACCCAACGCCCACCAGTCCACGCTCGGTCCATATTCGAGTTCTTGCAATATCTGAACAAAAATAAATGAAAAATTGTTAGAAGACAATCTTTAGTCAATAAAGATTTCAAGGTTGTTGAAAATTCTTAACTGAGTCAGAACTCTTTGCATTGAGGACTTAGGTGTGAAAAAAATACTTCTCAGTTTCAGTGCTACGAAATTCCTTTCACCTTTATAAGTACTTTTCTCAAAAGTAAAATACAGTACCTATGACGGGAAATCTGCAATACTTCAAACTGTGGTTTGCATTTCTGTAGTTTCACTGTCAATATGAATCACTCCAAATTATTTAAATCAGTATTGTAAATTGTTGTAAGATATGGTGTCACTGTGTCAGTCATTTTCGATGGAATTTTGAATTCTGCTGATTTTTCTATGGATTAATAAAACAATAGGCAACCAGCCAAGATCTGCAGTGGAAGAAATTGTCAAATTTATCCTCTTCAAAATCTTAAGTAGAGAACTTTTCACATACATGGGAAGTTCGAAAACCAACTCCTGAACAAAATATTAACAAGTGTTTCCAACACAGATCAAATGGAAGTTGGATCATACAAATGAGACGTCATTTACATGTTTGCTATTTAACAACTATTAATTGTGAACATCTGTATCTTGTTTAGGAGGTGATTCCCCGGGCTCTAGTTGTACAATTCGTTGTCGTCATGAAGTTTTGATGAAGAAACATGTTATGTGGTACTTTAACTCATACCTTGTCATACCTTGGCCCATAAAATCAATTTTTCTTTTTTTTGTTTATGTGCACTGACAGGTTCATTTATCATGCAAACCAGTTGAAAATTAGAGACAAATTATTTGAAAGTCACCCATTTAGGTATCTATGACAGAGAATCATGAGAGAAGGAACCATTGAAGCCAACGAAAAGAGCTAAACTCACTTCAGGAGCTATGTAATCGGGCGTTCCGCAAAATGTGGTTGTTAAAACGCCATTACAGATGCCTTCTTTGCACATTCCAAAATCAGCTAGCTTACAATGACCCTCGTTATCCAGTAAAATGTTGTCTAATTTCAGATCCCTGTGAAAAATCAAAATACAGAATGGTATAAAATAGAAGCAACATGTGAGAGACTCTTTAAAGCCTGGTCAAAGATTAGGAACTAGTGATTCAAAATTTGGCTATGTACTAACAAAAAAAGAAAAAAAAAATTGCACGAGAAGATTTGGACTTATATTTGGGCAGAGGGCACAGCCAAGTAAACAGACTATCTTCAAATAAAAAGTTGCTGAAAACTCGTGATGAGCACATCAGAGAAGTCTGAAATCCGCTGCATAGCAAACAATTTAAATAGCTTGTATCTCTCTTTATCAAATTTCCTGCGTCTACAGGTAGTTTTTCTTAGTGGCAAACAATCAAATTTGCCCAGAGAGACATGTGAGAAGACTTAATCTAATGTAAATAAACCAATAATCTTGCAAATTGCTACAAACTTTCCTTGTTTCGAATTTTTTCATTGAATTAAAGCTACTGTTTTTGCGACACAAAGTAATGGAAAAAGATACAAATGCTTGAAAACGATTGAAATCATACTTGATGAGAAGTTTGCAAGACCATTGTTTATTTAGGTTACCTTTGCTTGCGTCTCTCTCTGGGAAAACTTGATTTTCAGCCACTAAAAAAACTGCCCGCAAACACAGACAATTCGAAACATCTTAAAAACTATACAGATTACGCACAAAGGAGTTTATTTCAAACTTTTTTGATGAGCCCTTTGTGCTATTTACACAATGAACCACTAGACAAGGTACGAATTTCAGCATTCTGATAAATGCTTCTTAACCAAAATTTCAAGTAGAACACAATGCGCACAACGAAAATTACCAAAATCAATTCCTTACGAAGATATTCAATAATTTTTGATTCGTGAATTCAAACCACCCACTCATGAAAACTCAATGCTCTACGTGATTCACATCGCACGCTAAACGTTTATCATAACAGTCTCTGCGATATAAAAATCTGGCAACCTCAATCTTGACGCTTTGGCTCAGCTATAGCAAATTGCTTATAGTTTGAAAAACACATGGTGGGAAATGAACATTGCTTGATTGAGAAGATTGCTGAAATCGTTGTAGTGCGCGATTTGACTCAAGTAGAGCTTTGAGTTTCTTGTGAGCGGGCAGATCAAATTCCTTGTAACCAATGTGAAATAAAAACGTTAATATCTTCGTTAGGAATTGGTTTCAGTCATTTTCATTGCGTGAATCGTTTTCTGCGTGAAATTTTGGTTAAGGAACATGTGTCAGAATCCTTTATTCCGTACCTTGTCTAGTGGTTCATTGTACCTGATTGTTCACAAGGCTGTATCTCTCACAAGAAACAGACTCTTTGAAGGGTTTGCTTCTAATTTGAAGTTAGACAGAATAAATTCTTACCTGTAAATTACGCCATGACCATGTAAAAATTGTAAAGCTAAGGTAACTTCTGCTGCGTAAAACCGAGCTCGAGGTTCATCAAACTTGCGGGCCCGTTGAATTTGAAACATTAAATCACCACCATTGACATATTCCATAACGAAAAACAGCCGATCCTGAGAAGAAAAATTAGAGCATGTAAAAAAGGGGAAATGAGGGATTTTTAGTTCCTTATTTTTGAGCTGTGAAAATCACCATGATTACCATTCCTAGAAATAGAAACTTAGAAGAAAAAGGACAATTTTGCAGGAGAGCGATTATGACCCTCCAGTAATTAGAAGGTTTTGAAAGCCTTGAGTCTGCTTTAAACTCGATTTTAGGCCAGAGCAGCAGACCGATTATTGAAAAAAATAGACAAAGCTTTAGACAAAGAAGACAAAAGGGATATGGAGGGATTCTATAGGTGGAAGCGGGTGGGCAATGGACAAAGTAGATCTAGTGGACTTGCTAATGGCATCCCACTAAAGACCCTTTAGTTAGTCAATAATTTCCTCCCTTAGCCTATGGGAACCACCCATTTCAACAAATAGGACTGTTCCTTACTCCCCGTGTCTTCTTTGACTATCTTTGACTTAACTTTGTCTATAGCATTATCCACAGATGTCAATAATCAGCCCACAGACGCTATGTTGTATTTCTGACAAAACTTTATGGAGGTTTGTTTAAATTGCAAATCATGTGCTCGGGAGGGGATTCAACAAGTAAATTCTTTAGAAGAGCTTTCAAGACTCAAAAGATCCTTTTTTCAAATGGATATCTTGGAGCAAATTGATGGTGGGCGGCTAGCTATAAAATAAATAAAACCTACCTCTGTTTGAAAACAAGAATGGAGGGCAGTCAGGAACGGATGATTGGCAGCTAATGCCAAAATACGTTTTTCAGTCATGGTACAATCTACATCTTCATCTTGAATTATCACATCTTTCTTTAGCACCTGTAACAGAAAAATAAGATGAAAATTTCAATAAGATTTGCCATTCAACATTCTGGACAACAGAACTTACTCAAAATAGGTATACTTTCAAAACATCAGAAATGTGAACATAAAAATTCCTGAATATGTATGTATTGATGTGTTTCTCACATTTTCCAGTAATTGTTCACAGACTTTAGTATGTTTTCACAAATGTTTAGAAAAACTTAACAGCACAGAGAAAGAGCCGCTGATGTCTCACATTGATTAAGTGAGAGGATGTAAAATAAAGGCAATTAACATGAATACAATTGGTTGAAACTTACCTTAACAGCAAATACTTCTCCACTAGTTTTCTTCTCTGCTAGCATTACTTTGCCAAAACTACCTTTACCGAGAACTTTTAGGAAATGGAAGTCTTCCAAGCCAAATTTCTTTTCCCTATCTCTGTCTGGACCTTTACCTGAAAGTTATTAGGAAAAACAAGAGATAAAATAAGACATAAAACACTTGTTTCAATTTACAGCTACAGATAATGAAGAGAACTTTACATTTGGACGTATTTCTGCCAAACGGAACAAGAGATAGAAGGGAAAGAAGGGGTGTGGTCGTTAGTCCAGGGACATGAGAATGAATGGGAATTGTGTGACGTCAGCAGCACTGAAGACATCTTTGTTGTTGCCCTTGGTTGGCATTAACTCATGAGCCCTGTTCAAAACGCTCTTTTCCATGCCCATGGCTCATGAGTGCAGCATTCAGTTGGCATACAGTTCCATTTGACAGAATGTGCAATCTCACTTTTCCAAGTCTCTAAAGGGAGTCATGTACAATTGAACATTGTTTCTTATGTAGCTTTCTAGAGCACACCCCATCTTTCTCACTCATCTTTCGTTCCGTTTGGCAAAAATACGTCCACTTCACGATAAAAGCTACTTTCTACAGCAATGATGTCGATTTGATGTCATCGAATTCAGTGGAGGTTTCTAATTTAAATGCTCTAAAAATAAGATTTCTACACAAGTCCAACTTTCGCCTTTTCCTTAGCTGTCGTGTAATAAGAACAAAGTAAAAAAATTCTACTCCAGTCAAATTATTGACCCAGCCTAAAAAGGCTACAACTGCCTGTGGTTATGGTGGGTATTTTTCATTTTTTTTCAATTTTACCCCCAATAGAAAAGTCCGCAGGTAGCTTGAAACTCTGGGTCTACGGAGACAAAAGTTTAGTCAGTAAACAGATTATGGAGAACTGCACAAGGAAAAGTTCAAAACCAACATGAATACCTACGTGAACGTAAATTGATATCAAGTTTGAGGACGCGTTTTGCTGGTTCTACTCTTTGACATCCTCAGAGCCACTGTTTGAGTCCTGTTGAGGATGCTGGAGAGTCGAGCCAGGAAAATGCATCCACAATATCAATATCAATTTGCACGCAAATGAGTATTTACATTATTTATTTATTCATTTCGTTGTACACATAGACATCCCAGATAGGGCTTGTACAGGATCTCTCATAAATCATAGGAAATAACAATAGAATATAACAATAAATTGAAAATGTTGATGGAGACCTATTTCAGAATCCACCTGGTGAATAAATTACTTGGACAATCAAATGTTTTGGAACTGACTTGCAAAAAACTTTGCAGTTAGCTGTTTCTTTGATTTCCTTTGGTAATTTCTTGAAATTTTTTTGACCTTCTGCCATAATGGAATTCTTTTTGCTTTCTTTTCTGCCTATTTTTCTCACTTCTTCTATGTTCCTGGCATTATAATTGGACGTATTTCTATCAAACGGAACTAAGCGCCAATTTGAGTTCCTTTTGAGGAATTTAGAATGTCAGATAGCACGTTCTGTCAAACAGACCTAAGCGCCATGGAAAAGCATTGCGAGTGTAGGACGGAATAAGCCGGACATCAGATTCCGCCACCAATCCAAGCCCCCCTCTACCTTTCTCATCCTATGGCGTTTAGGTCCGTTTGATAGAAATACGTCCAATTGTGCACGTCTTTATTTTTTAATAACATATCTTTACTGTTAAAATACTTCATTATTAAACTCAAAAATGTGAAAACTGGGATCATTATAAGATTGTATCCTTAAAAATGTCTGCTCACGATGCATCTTCACCCAGTTTATGCATGATTCTATTTGAACAGGAGAAAATCTGTTTAGATTGCTAGGATCATCAACATCTGAGCGATTATCCTCGATCTTGTTGCAATAAAATCGCGGTATTATCGCCCGGCAAATTATCACGATATTATCAAAACATAAATCGCGATATATGGCGATTTAATCTAGATTTTATGGAAAAAAATTGATCACAATTTTATCGAACAAAAAATTGCGATACATATAAATTTAATTGCCATAAATCGCAATTTTTTATTCGATAATATCGCAATAAATTGTCACCGATATAATCCTGATAAAATCTCTATTTTTTCGATCACTGCTTCTTGGGTTAGTGACATGATTTGTAAAAAAAAATTAGGAAATAAAAATCGATGTGAGTTTTCTTTACCTCGGTCTGAATCACCTTTCTTCTTATCGTCGGAAGGCTTCAATGGTTCAGAATCACTACCTGCCTCACCATCGCCCGAAGCAGCTGAGCTTGATGATCCTACAGGAACAGCTCCGGCGCCTGCAGGTCCACTTGCCCCTCCCTGGAAGTTCAGGGCAGAAGTATTCGCCACTCCGCCACCACCGGAGACCTAGGGGCAGAAAAAAAGGAGATGAATTGTAAGTAATAAATATTTACAGCAGGAAGCGCATCAAATTTAGAATTTAAGGAGTAATGGACCTCTGGAAAAGGTGCTAATTTAAGTATCGAAAAACATTTTCTCATCAAAATTTCAAGTAAAATGCTATTTTTATACAATTATTTTTCTAACTGAGACTCAGTTTGATTGTGAGGATATTGCTGATCTTTAACAGAGTTCAAGTTTCAAGATTTTTCTAATTTCCGGTCTTTTTCATAAATTCCCTAACTTTTCTCTTCTTTCTCTGACCTGATGAATAACTCTTACAATACCTGGTTTTTAAGAACTCTTGTCACCCCAGTGGGATGCACTGATTAAGTAATTTTCTAAAATCAGATTTATGGTACTTTCTTGGAAAAACAAAACACTTTACCTTTAAAACTCCAAGATTAGACAAGGCTTCAGCCAGCTCTTTAGAATTTATACCACAGTTATTTGCTACGTTTTTTTGACATCGTCGGTGAACGTTAAATTTACAAACTGAAAAATAAAAAAAACGACAATGTTAGCAATACTAATAATATTAAAAGAAAATTCTACAATCAAATATATCTCTCTGGAAAATCTGTTCTTTGCAAAACAGCGATGTTGATGAGCTTCCTTGAAAAAACAATGAATATTGACACACATGAAGCTCAAGACTTTTAGTGCACGGGAAATTGAGCAATTGAGATCATTGATATTGGAAATTGAGATCATTTTGAACCTGAAGAAGCAAAAAACTTCTAACCTTCAAAAGTTCATTAACCAAGACTCCTACTACTAGGAAGAAAATAAACCTTAAAATACAACATGAGGAGGTTCAAAAATATTTTACATTTTTTCTCCTAGGTGATTTATGGTTATGGTTTATTTTTTATCAACGACCAACTCATCATTTCAACTTAGCATATGGTACCTACAGGTACATGAGAGATAGCATTACCTGTACACTGAAGTCCTTGCTTATAAAATCCGTAGAGCAACGAACCACAATGATCACAAAATGTTAGCAGCTTGTAGGTATGACTTTCAAACATGTGTGGAACATTAACGCCAAATCTCTGGGAGGAGGCCGCTGATTGAGAAGACTGAAAAATTACCCAAATTATAAAATAAAGGTAAAAATGATAAAAAGCAATCAAATTTGATCGAATGATCCAAAAACCTAGAGATGGCCATAATGGGGCAGTAGCAAGGAATTTTTGCAGGGTTTTGTCGTGTCGTTTATCGGGTGAAAAAATTTGTTACAAAACGAAAAAGTCTATTAAAAAGTTCAAGAGAGCATTTCTAAGGGGAGAAAAAGCTTTCTATGTGCGTCTCTATAAATGATAGACTCTGAACGCCAAAATTTCGTATTTCAAGGAAGTAAAATGAAAACTGATGATTTCATCATAATATTTCACTGACAGGAACTGTGCTTAAAAGTGCAAGAAATTGTGTTACACGAAATTAGATGACAAAAATAAAAAGATAACTTAGGCATGGAAAATAAAGCACAAAAACAGAACAAAAAAGTAAGAGTTTACATAAAAAAAGTGAAAATAGAGATCCAGCACCTCCGACACCAGTGAAAATAATAGCCCCAAGTTAATTATCTTTAAAACTCTTCTAACCTTAAGGACAGGGGGTTCTGGTAATTGCCTATGGAGTGATTTTCGCCCTCCAATTATCTTCGGGGTCTTGGGAAAAAATCAAAAAAACAAAAATGAAATGAAACAAACAGAGGCACAAACCAAAGAAACGGTGAACAGGCAAAAATGAAAAATAAAACAACTGAACAGGAAGCTTTAAAATCAAAGGAGCAATTTTTTAACCTCTCGGTTCGTTTTTTTTAAACAGGAGCTGAGAGTATTGACAAGATACAAAATCTATGGAGTAATTAGACTTTAGACGCCATGTTGAAATAAATAAATACTGACACTATGAGGTATGACCTGTGGAGGTTATGAACAGAATTATTCTTAATATCTGTTCCATCCAAAAGATCACATTTTTGGTTGTAAAAGTATGCATTTTATTAAAATGAAGAATGCTTTGACATGGAATCTGTTTGCGCTTGCCTCGAGGATTGCTTGATTAACTAAAGTGCGTTCCACTATTATCATGTTTTTCTTTTCTTCTTTTTTTTCCAACTTAGAAGATAAGACAGAGTTTACAGGGGACCGAAATTAAGTGGAAAATACAGCGTGGACTGAACACAAGAATTCCCTTGGTCTCTAAATCTAACAATTCTTGGAGAAGATATGATAAAATGACCTAATCTGCTAAAATACATGTGTTAGATGGGAGATGCTGTCTAATGACGTTGCAAGGGGGTACATTTTCTCAATTTTAAATCTATTTTTCTTTAATTCTCCATGACATGAAAAATTATGAAAAATAATGCAAGCGTAGCTCACAAACAACGGAAACTTCCCAAGCTGCCGCCTCCGATCGGGCTGAGAAAATTTGTACTAACTCTTCGGATGAATCCATTGGACCCGTGCGTAGCAGCACTCTTCCTACATCGGGCGGTGGCTCTGCGGTAGAGCGCTTGCCTCATAAGCGGGCGGTCCCGGGTTCGGTCCCCGGACAAGGTGACTACTTTTTACTATCAAATTTTATATTGTTACACATTTTCAGCAACAGCACTTCACATCAAATCACATTTAAGACGTTGGAACTTAAAACATCAATTCCATCACCAAAAACAAATTAATAAATGATCAATAACTTCTTCAATTAGAATTTTTTCAGCCCTATTGGAGGCGGCAGCTTGGGAAGTTCCCCTTGTAAGGACATCCAATACAAGTATGTTGTGCAAATTCTCTATTGCTTGAATAAGATTTTTTCTCAAACCATTCTCAAAGTAGTTCATGCAATGGCCCATGTAATGAAAAAAGGCAGAGTCGAGTGATCAAAATAGTCCTTCAATCTATTGGACTAAGGGTCTGCAACACAAGCAACTTCCCTAAACAGAGAGATTCTGAGTAAAATTGTAACATTTCAGAACTTTCGAACTGAAAACTATTTTCAACCTTGATTTGCTACATTCTCTTTCAAACTCTTCCATTAATATGCCTGAAACACCTGTGATGAATGCTATTGACGAGTCTTTGTGCAAAAGACGTGAGTTCAAATGTATAGACCATATTTCAAAAGGAATATTGACACACAAAAAGCCATTACTGAAAAAAAAATAAATAAATAATAAAAATGAGAGGAAAGATGGAAAAGTAGAACAGAGAAATTCTCATTGCGCACAAATAAAAAGTTCAGAGATTACTTCATACCTCATCTTTCATTCCTGGACACTTGGTTAGGACAGACTCATGACAACGTTTGTGAGTTACTAGAGTACAAACTGTAAAAGAGAAAAACATTGAATTGGCACCCTATTTTGAATCTAAGTGTAGTGTGCGGTGAATCTTCAGCATAAAAAAAAATCACCATGTTGCACTGCTGAAATCTAGCTCCAAAATAAGCGATTATTTTGAAAACACATAAGATTCAAGATATTCTAAGACTCATAAGTTCTAGTAGCACAAGTCTAAAATAAGTAAAAATAAAAACGAGATTTGTAAAATCAATAGTAAAATCTTGAAAATTTATCCCAGTTCCGTTTTTGGAATACCTATCAAAGCGAGAGAGATGGATTGCTGTGTAAAAGGGATATCTGCAACTGCTGAGAGTGATTACTATGTGTTGGTCCTATCAGGGTTATTTCACCTGACCCTATTTTTATTTTGAGATCAAGTTTCAGATCTTTAGAAATCATACATTTTATTCATTATGATCTTGATGGGAAGAAAAATGTTTTAGCTACAATTTATGACATTTCAATTTTGGAAGAACTCTTCTTAATTCTCGCACCAACTTGAGAACTCATGGTACGCTGTAAAAAACTCTATCAATATAATCAAAAAAAATCATAACTTGGCAGTGCTGGCCCTTGCATGGAGAAATCGCTCACTACAAATCGCTGAAGATTCATCCGAAGAACATTTTGAAACAAGATGTTGGCTGAGGTCTTATTCAATTTGTTTTTATTTGTTTCATACGATAATCTTTTTTTCAAGCCATCCTTCAAAAAACTAAATGCAATCGTTCATTTATGTCTCAGGAAAGTACCAAGGTAGGTAAATAACACAGATACTGCTGTCTTGAATATGAGTCTGAGGATTCAATTTCAGAGTTACCTCCAATGAGCAAAAAATCGGATGAAAAAGAGCAGTAAAAAATTCAGGATGAGTTCTGGAAGATATAAAAAGTACTAAGTGATAAGCCCAAGTATAATTTTCTGACAGAAAAATGCGAGTTGAATGAAAAAGCCACTTCACATTTGATATTTGCTTTCTATCATTGCAGTATTGTATTTTGGGACTTTTGTTTTATTGATATGGAAAAAGAAGTGGTCAAAAATCTAGAGGAAAAATATTCTTCTTGATTTTCTTGGGTACCTAAGTAAAATTATTTGCTGATAGTTAGTATTTTTTTTTCTTCTTTGAATTTAAAAATTTATACCTAATTATCATGGAAATTGATTCTGAGATCATGGTTTATTGAATATTCATAAAAAATTCAAAATGACAATGTGAATTGGACTCACCTTGGCACTGGTAACCTTGTTTACCTATACCCCTGTGAAAAATGAAACAGACAAAAAATTAGAAACATAAAGACAGAAAATGGTTATATTTACGATAAAAATTGTTGAAATAACAGCAGTTACCAGCTTTTAACTTGTTCACTGCCAAACATAAAGTGAAAGTATCAATCACTTAAAAACAGACATGATAAAGAGCTCGTTTTATTAGAAGTGCTAACAGGTTTTGTAAAAGGGGAAGCTGAAACTTTACATCCCATGCGACATGCGCTTTCTCAGCAGAGCAGTGATTAGGTAAAATATTTTTGTAACTCACTCCTGGAAAACTTGGTCACCAGGGACTGAGGAAAGAGTATGCTTGGACAAAGGGTTCTAGAAAATGTGTAATACAGACTACTCAAGTTGTACATCACAGAATGGATTTTAGACTTATGATGTGCCCAATATGCTTTTAAAAGGTCCTTTCAATTTCTTGTACCTCATAGGCGTAACGGATTCATTCTAGGGTAACTTTAGAATGGGTGAACAGTAAAGAAGGAATACATACCAAATAAAGAAACGACAGTGAGAGCAGAATGTTGGTTGGGGTAGGAACAAAGCCATGAACTTGTGGCCATTGACTTGATGCACCTTTCTACGCATGGCACCACGACCTCTCCTGAAGCCTTGATTACGTTCTTTGAACTCCTTAGGCTTGCGCTGGTCTCGATTTTCTGAAAAAGAAAAACGTCAATCAGATGGAGCTACTTCCCTCAGCAGAGCAAAAACAAGGACTAGGCAGGTCTTTTATTTTTATTGGGACACAGCCCTTGTAACAATGATATTAATTAGTTGCAATTCGACTAACAAGAGGAGATCATGTATTTCACAAACTAGTAAAAAACTAATTTCTCACTAATTGGCAGAACTTGACAATTAGTATGACTGCCTATTTCAAATCTACATGAAATGAAAAATGAAAAAAATCAGATACTATGATGCTCTCTTTAAAATTATTTCCAGCAGTAGTAGACATCCATTTCAAACATGATACTTCATTAAATTATGTTCTTATCTAGGTACTTATTTATTAAAAGAGATGAAAAGAGATTGAATAATAGCTGAGAGGAGACTTGAAAACTGTACACATTGAATCAAAACGAACAATTCTTGCGAATGAAGGATAACATGTGATTGATTCGGATTTTATTGTACGTAATTTGGCTAAAAAAAAGAAAGAGGAACTTGAGTGAAGTGCCTACATAAGAGAGGATGATGAGACAAAATCTCAAGTGCTTTCTTGAACAAAACGAGTTTTCAAATCGATTTTCGTGTCTAATTAGTGCCTCTCAAATAAAAATTACAGAATGAGCACACAGCTGATATTGTGTTGTGCTTACTTTTCAAATTACTTTAAAATCTTCTTCTAACTTTCATAATACCTGGTAGCAGACCTCATAAAATAACTCTGAAAGAAAAAGTAAAGCTGGTATTTCAAACGAGTTTGAAAGTTGTAGTAAGTAAAAGATCTTGTGAAGAAGTTGTAAATAGTCCGAGTTCAAGAATTTTATGTAAACAAAGTATGATCATAGATATAAAAACAGGTAATTCATAATTATTATGCACTGTTCTTGTAAAAGATACTGCATCTCTCTGCATATGTATATATATATTTCTTTTGGTCTATTTTGCTACTTCTCTTTTCCATATTAAGTATGCATTTCTTTTTTGGTCTGTTTAACAACTTTTTTAAGAGGTTTTTTATACGATGTACTGTTTTCTAAATTGTATGTTTTGTGCTACTAGGGATTACAGACACCTTGAGACCAAATGAATTACATTTCACATTACTTACTTACTTATGTGTATTAGGAGATTTGTTAATTTCTAATCTTACCTCGAGTGGAATGATATTTTATTTGAAACATGTAATGAACCCTCTTCCCTCCCCCCTTCCCCACAACCAAAAAAAGAACAAAACATCAGCAAATTTACAAGATGCTTACCTTCCGTTTCGTGAAGCAGATCCACAACCAAATGTATCCTACCATGAGGTTCAAGATCAACCTAAAAATACAAAAGAAAGTTTAATATTTTTCTTTCTTTTCCATTTACATGAGAGCAGATTTGGCAACATGATTACAATAACAACTTAACTCTCTGTGGCATGATGTTACATATTTGTACCGATGCATTTTTTGGTTTTTTGAAAATTGAATCTTTCTTCTGCTGCATGACTTCACAAGTTTCATCCTGAGTGTTTTCTGTTTTGAAAAACGATTACCAAACATTGAAAATCTTTAGCTGTAACGATAGCATTACTGAGGGTGGGAATTGAAAAATCTGAAAACTCCATTACTTTTTTTCTTTTTGTCTTTGTTTTTAAAGGAAGTTTTACGCACAACTTACATAAGTAAGAGGAAGAAAAATCACGGGAAATTAAGAAATAAAAATGCCTGTTTCCCCTTGAAATTAAAAGGAAATTTTGCATTGCCATGAAGCAAGATTTACGATTTTCAAGTTTTACTGCCGCCACATAATAGGATTCGCCTGATGTAGGCATAAGTAATTGTAAACAATCGCAAGTAAAACATTGCGCTCATTAGATAGATACAAAAGGCGGAAGTAATCATGAGATACTGAGACAGCCTTCCTATGAGGTGAAAAGTAATACTTAGGGCAAGGTTCAAGAGTCAATAGACAAATATCAAAGCTTAAAAAGCTCTACTCAGTAAAGGAAAAGATGCATGAGAGGTTTGTCGCAAGTCTAATGCACTTGCCCCAGTAAGGAGCAGAAATAGGTCAACTACCGGAGACCTCTCAAAACATTCCAAATAGAGTACGTTACCTGACATTCAACTTAATGACGAAATTGTGAGTAAACAATTAATTCAAAACAAGTCTGATATATCAATACTTTACGATCCATTAGAGTGCATTCAAGTAAAATTGCTTTGATCAGCTGATTGGATGACATTTCAGAACACAGTCGACAGTCTCCACGAAGCGAGAGATCATAAGGAATCCAGAACAGAAATTGAGAACGTCATGTTTTTTAAGTCAAAGTGACCCACATTACTTATGTTTGTGGATGATTCCTCGGGTAGAGAAAGATTTAACGGAGACAAAACTTGGTCAGGACTTGGGGCTTCGGATCGAGGGAACTTATCAGGGGTGGATGGAGAGAGGTGATAGAGTGAACCTACCCAAAAATCAGGAGTTTCCTTGACCATATCTCCGAGTTTAGCGAAGGAAATAGCGCAATTGGCGACGAAATCATCTGGTGGGATGGCAGCATCATGGAACACTGTCAACCCTATGGTCTTGGCTTTGTGGACTTCATGCACGAATAACTCATTCCAAACGGGGTCGAACGTTTTGGTTTTGATCGTGGTTCGATCCAAATAGGTCTCGTCTACGTTGATGGCTACATACGGGTCGATCAACTGTTCCTCGGTCTTCCCAAAGCTGATGGAGTGACGCTTTTGAAAATCTGTAGGCCTCAACCCACAAGCCTCGCATATTTTTAATCGTACCGTTCCAGTAAACATTGGCGAAATTAACCGAAACACTTAGCAAAAATTACTTGAAAGCACCAAAACTTTGTACGCTAGGGTTGCCATGACGTGAAAAATGCACTAGACTTAAAATATTCGCACTAAAAGAATGGATATCACTAAAATTACTGAAATAAGGTCGATCTAGTTATTCGGATAAGTATCTGTCAGTGCAGAGAATGATACACACAAGAATACACGAAGACCCACAATGCATTGTTGACGAGCTTTATTTCCAAATTGGTAAACTGTTGAACAAAATTGTTGTGATAAGGCGGCTTAACTTTTGCCAATATATTCGCTTTTAGAAGGTGAACTTTCTTTAATTGGATCAAATTCTTTTAATGCAGACATGAAAAATTAGAATGAATTTTTAAAAGTCTATTTGTGTCGTCATCAATCAAAAACATCGGGTCGGCATTGTTTAAAGTGAGTTTCCCAAGTTTGTTTACATGTTTCGTCATTCCAGAGGTGGCAGACATCATGTCTGTTATCAGAGCGATGTTTCTGCGCAAATCTCTATTTACAGGGTAAATATATCTCTTACTTTAATTATTTTAATGAGGTGCTCTTAAATTCATACCACACACGGTCTGATTCACTAATTTTCGAGTGACAGTTTCGCTATGGGTCTATCTTCCCTCTGTAAACCGAGCACCTGCCCTGCCAATCTCTTATCACCAATGTTGTGAGCAGATATTATCATGCTCTTTTTACCCCTTACCTACCCTTGAGTGAATGAGTGATACAGTCCAATTATTATTATTGATTCATCAGATCAGTATCATCCCTCATCGATCGATCTTTGCGAATGTCATCCAAATTTTCCCTATCATTTCTGCGTATTGCATCATTCTATTAATTTGCCCATCAGCATGATTTTTTCATTATTACCCACTTCGCGCCTCGTCTATGGGCCGTTCACTCGGCAAGTATTCTCAATATTTTTTTTAAAATAATGCCCTAGACATCATGGTATTTCTATAATTGCATTGCACCTCAGCAACATAACGCTCTTGAAAGTTGCATGACATATATCTTAACTGCGATGTTTCAATATCTCCGCTTTGGTTTTAATGTCGTAAAGGAAAACCAATGAATATTATTGCTCAGATTTTTCAGATTGAAAAGAAACTAGTCAACGTCTTAAGAAATAATAATATTGCAGTTTTAAACTGAAAATACCAAGCCAATAACCAAAATTTTTTGTTTCTCAGGTTGAGATTCCTCAGCAGCGTTGCTCAAAAAGCTGAAACCAAGTCTGAATTGCTCATAAGCGATAGTTGCGTGAAAAGATTACAAGAAATCGCCAAAGATGGCAGTGCTCTCAGAGTAATCATTGAAGGAGGTGGTTGCTCAGGTTTCCAGTACAAATTTGACCTCGAGGACCCGAAAAATTTTACAAATGAAGATAGGTATGTTAGCACTTCTGTATTTGAAAATTTCACAACAGAACTCATCTAGTGTCAAACAACTTAAGTTTGCTTAGAATCAAACTAAAAAACCAATTAAAGTCAAGGGTAATCATTTATCATACGGTGAAATGAAGGAAATTTTTTCCTCAATGTGTTAACCTCAGAAGAATGAATCAAAAAGTTCTTTTTCATACTTTTCACCCTTGAGAGCCACTATCGTTACGAAAGTGTCAATTATGTCACAGAAGAATTGCTTTATTTTCCAACATTTCGGGAGATCCCAAATGTCCCAGGAGCACTCATAAAATTTCAAGTATATATCTCAATTTGCTCAGAAGTTACAAGAACGATACCTGGTGCCATTGGTGCAAGGCTTCTGGATCACCCCGAATGTGACAGAGGTTCTTCTTATCACCTATTTGTACGGATTCTTGAGCTAAGCATATAAGCCTGCTAATTTATCACTTGTTTCTCTAAATTTTCAGAATATTTCAAAAAGATGGTGCCACAGTTGTAATTGACGAAGTTTCTTTGAACTACGTTAAAGGTTCGACGATAGACTATCAAGTAGAGCTGATTCGCTCGGCATTCAGGATCGTTAACAACCCTCTGGCAGACCAAGGCTGTTCCTGCGGTGCCTCTTTTTCAATAAAAGTGTGAAAATATGTTTTTGAGTCATTTTGTATGAGTGAATTTTCGCCTCATCTTTGTCTTGTAGTTAGTTGTAAATATTTAATTTTTGTCTGAAAAGTTGTAAATACCTACCGTTTGTTACTTATTTAAAAATCATCTTGTTTTTTCCAAAAATGTTTGTTCTTTTTTGAAGCCTCTTTTTTTTCTTTTTTTTTTAAAAAACCTTAAAAAGGTGCAACGGAGACTGGAGCAATGCATTTCTCTTTTTTTTTCATTTTGCGTTTTGTTGCACATTAAACTTTAATGTAGGAGTACCGCCTTGAATTACTTGTGAGATTTTTTATGATTTTTTCTAGGCAACCAAAAGATGTTTGTCAATAATTGTTCTCATAAGTTCTCTTTTGAAAAATAAAAATAGAGCGAAGGTTTTGTAATAACGCAATTAAAATACAAGCCTTTCTAATTTTAGCGTCGATACTAGGGCTTGCAAAAAGAAGCTCTTATGGCGGATTAGAGATTGATTCGTGTTAATAAGTTTTGAAGAATAAGCAAAAAGAAGTGATACATGAAGTGTAACAAATTTTTCTTTAATTTCAAATTCGTTTAAAACAGATTACAGAATAACAATATCGTTTCTGTATAGGCGTGTCTTTTTTTGTGTAGAGACAGAAAAGTTATTAACTACATGTTATGATTTAAAAAATACAATGATACATGAATACACGGGTTTCTAGTAATGTTAACTCTCGGTTAGGTGTTGGTTTAGTTTTTGCATTCTATGGAAACAGGATATCAAATAATGATAATCATTTATTTTAAACCAAACACTTTGAAAAGAATTGAATTGAAAAAAATCATATGAATGTATTTGGCATGAAAATATGTAATTAAAACTTTACTTGAGAAGTGGCAGCGAAGATGGAGATAGGAGAGCATTTGAATTGCAATCTTTTGCGAAAGTTTTCAACTTTTTCTCAAAAAGTAAGATTTTAAGGGGGTCAAATACACAGTCAATTATCTCAACAACAAAAATTATTGGGAGAGTATCGAGACAGGCTGTGTTTTGGCCAACCCTAGCTGAATTTCAGTAATTTAATGCTTTTTTGCTCATTGAAAATCTATATTTTATATAATGCATCACATATTTGGAAATTTCCTGTCTGTTAAGAGTCTAACACTGGTCTATACATGGGTCTGAAGGCCGCTTATTGCAAAAAATGTGGATTTTTTTATATACTTACTTACTTCTTGAATAATTAGACCCGAGAAAAGACCAAATCATGATGCAAAAATCATAAAGTTAAGGAAATTCAGAGTGGTTTTGTTGTTACTCCTTCTGTTTAAAATAGAAAAATCAAAAGTAGTGGGGATCATTGAGTGCTTCCTGAGGAAAATAAGTAGGTAACGCAAATAGTTACAATTTCCCAACACTTACAAAGTCCAAACATTGCTGGCCCATCAAAAATTGAAGGATAAATTTTCAGAAGTAGCTATCAATTACCAAAATAAAAAATTAAATTGCTTTTGAAACAAAAGCTAAAATAAAAATAATTTTCACAATACTTAAAACGTATAGGCACCTCTGCCTTGCGAACGGAATGAAATCATTCTAAAAAAGAGGAACTTAGAGAAATCTCTAAAATGGCCTGAAAACCTTCCTTCAAAAATTTGCTAAAAAAATAAAGCTATGAAACAAGAGTGACAGTGGTTGAAAGAACGCTTGAGGCTAAATTTTCAAGCTTTAGTCACTGATTTGTCAGTAACAAATCCTGATGATGCACTTTCCTAACGTCATTCTTAAAAAAACAAGAGAAAAAAATTGAAACAATAGTTCTGACAGTTCTACTTTTTTTCCCCACTTGGGAAAATTATAATACTTGCTAGAACCGGATCACGATTAGCAGTATACATTAAAAAATTCGAAGTTGATCCATACTTGGAAATATCCTTTATCACAGGTAAATGCTTGCGAAACTGACTCCTGAGGACTGAGGACGAAATGCTACTTTTTTCTTCTGGCATTCTGAAAAAAAAGGAAACTCATTGTAAAACAAATGACAGAAATGTTATTAAAAACCACATGCAAAAGTTCCATGGTCAAGTATTGGTGGACAAACTTCACAACACTGGACAGTGGACAAGCTCTAGACTGGGTAAGGATATTGAGTGAATTGTAATCCTCAACTGACCATTTCCATTAGCTTCCGAATGTAGAGTTAAAGTATCTTTACAGAAAGAAAGCAAATTTTATTTAGAGGTTTGGTACCTACTAAATGTGTGCCTGAACCTCCGAGCTGCCATTCTACTCAAGTTCGGAACTTCTTATTCGGTAACTTACGAATCGCACTGATTTTGGTACCATCTCGCAAGGTGGTTCTAAAAAAGGTTCAACCTATCGAAAACCAACGGATCTGATTGGTTGAATCTGGTAACAACGGTGTCTACTGGTGTTGGTGATTGATGAGACAAACCAGCACAGAACTTCCCAAAGAGGTTTGGAACTTTAAATAAAATTCGCTTAGAGAGTATCGCCATGAGGCGGCTGTTCTATATTTGCTCCTCCATCTTGGGTTTTCTTGGAGCTCTCAACACCCAAAAATGGTGCCCTTTGGAAACTCATAAATGCTAGAATAACTGAGACTGTGATTTAATTTGCCTTTGATCCCACGCATTTTGCTTCAATAACGTAAATCTACAGATTTTAACACTTATTTAATCAAATTCAATGATTTGAAGGCGATTCAATTATCAACCTGCAGGTGGAATTGAACTCTTTGATAGCAATCTGTTCAATCAAAAGTTAATTTTATGCTGATCATATCTGAAGCATCTAGCACAACTAAATTTGACTGCCTGCTTGAATTTTGTTGTACCCAATGTTACGAATACCATCCATATTCCTAAAAAATCACGAGGACAAAATTTGCCATGTTGGAGTTCTACTCTGCCCAATCCAGAGCTAAAATATGCCTTAAATGGAGACCTCTTCGGCGATAATTTACTTGCAAAAATTGAACAAAATTCAATTGCTTTTCATGAAATTCCCTGCTTACCCTTCCGTTTTTTCATTTTTTTCCTTTCTCCTTCTCTCTCCCTAGATTTCCCCAGTTTTTTTGTCTTATCAACACCCTGTATGTGCATTAAAGTATAGGAAAAAAACCTAATTAATTTACTTTCACAATCCAATCAATAAATCAGTGAGAAGTACTCCCTCGGAGAGATACTTGATTGAAATAAAGAAAACCGGAATTAAAAAACTCAAACTCACAAAATATAAAATTAAATCACCAATGCATTTCGGGGCCCCCTAGAGCCATCAGGCAGCCTAAAAGCATCGGTGGTTTAATTTTATTTTTTGTAGGTTTGAGTTTTTTAATTCCGGTTTTTTTTTTTTTTTTTTATTTCATTTAATAGCCCACAGCTTGTTACCTTGGGTTCCGTTTTTTTTATTACATTCCGTTTAGTAGATACTTTATTGTTTTCTCAAAATTTTTGGCAGACAGAACATGCCCACTTCAATGCTGCCTTTTATTGGGAGAAAAAAGCTTCAATCTGCCATGCATTCAGGAGAAAAAAAAAAAAAAAAAAAAAACTTACGTTTAACTGTATTTTAAACTGCTCTAGCTGGTCTGTCTGTCCTGCAAGCTTGTCATTGAGGTTTGCCAGATGATCCGACATTGTTGAAAGCTGCGTTTCATAACTCTGCTTTGTCAGCTGTAGCTTTTCATTGAGCTCTAATACTTTGTCATTACATTCATTCAATTTCTTTTCGCTCTCTCTCCGCGCTTCGCTGCTTATCTCCAAATGCCTCTGTAATGCGTGCATCTGAAATAGAATAAAAAAATTAATCTTTCTAAATATATTTGCGACATGTTACCTGCCCAAATAGAGTGTTGTTTTAAACAAGCAAATAATTTTCTTCCATTGGCGATACTTTGTTAAAATTGAAATGACTTTGAAAAACAATATAAAAAGAAAGGACAATTGTTTGTGGGAAGAGGGGAAACTGTTCAAAGGTAAAAAATAATCTAGATGAACACTTTCAAAAAATAAAAAATTCAGAGCTTTAGCATGTTTTTGGTTTTAAATTTGTCATGTACACTGATTGAGCAATCGTAAATGATATTGTCTTTTGAAAAAGGGACATCAGTTCCTAAATGCTAATGTTTCAAAGGTACAGTTTTTGTTGAGTTTCGTAAAAAATTGAGTATTATACATCAAAATCAACGACTCTAGTATCCTACAGAATAATTTGCAGGCTATTTTCTTATTTTTTGTGTCTATAGAGTGCAGAGCATTTATTAAAGGGAAACCAATTCAATTACGGTGTTGTAAAAATTGTGCATTTTTAACTGAAAAATTTCCTAAAACAGCGAACAGTTTATGTTTATCCACCAAAGAATTGTTAATTTTAAAGGAGGCCGATGACATGAATTTTATCACTGTACGTACTTACGAATATTTTTAAGGAAACAAGAAGTTGTACCATTTAAAAAACACAGCAATCCCATTGGTTCCCTTCTATTAAATGTAGTTCAATTAACTGTAGAGTGGAATTTTACTCTGACCAATAATTTTGAGAGGCCAACAACTGGCAGATAAAACTGGTGACACAATTTTTTTGGAGGTAAATTTTGCAAACTGAAAATTTCAAAATATCATCATTCCAATTTAAAAAGACATTTAAAGGTGTTTTTTGAGCCAAATGCTCATGTGACTCAATTTGAAGTTTTAAGCTGGGGTTCTTAGACCCATCAGCAATCACAAATCGACAGTCATATTGCAGAAATGCGCATCTCAGTTTGTAACATTACAGATTTCCAGTCATACTTTATTTCCTACACGACAAGCAAATAGTTACATACTCAAAACTTCTGCGACTTTTCTTCCCTATGTAAAGAATATTCTAGGTATGAAAATTTCAAGCTTTAGAGTTGCGTTAGTCTCCTTTTAACAATTAGTATAGGAGCGTGGATTTTAAAACACCACAACTGGGTTACACATTTGCGCAGTTTCATCATCAAAGTTTAAAAAAATATTTAAGAACAGAAACGTTGGGAAAACTAAATGGTTTACAGCTTAAAATAAAAACTGGAACTTGATGAAAGAGTGTAGCCATTACCTCAAGTGAAAAATTATTAGCTTTGGCAAGTGCTTCTTGATTTTTAACGACCATGCTGTTCATCTGTTCGGAGAAGTACTTTTTCAACTGCTCCTCTCGTTCCACGACCTCGGCTGGTAAGCATATTGGTGGATCGATCTTTCCCATCAAATTTGGATCGGAGAAATGTTTTGGATCTTGTTCAGGTGGACTAGGTACTGGCTCTCCTTTCATCTTCAATATGTTGAATTCATTTCTGAATTTTATCAGTTCTTTTTCAAGCTCAACTATGGTGCCCTGTGCTTCTTCCAATTGTTTCAACAACTGTGTTTTCCACACAGCATCATCCTCAGTCTTGACTACATTTCTCAGAGAAGCAACATTCGCCTCAAGTTCCAATTTCGCTTCTTTGTTGTTGAGTTGGTTTTTGAGCTGAGTTGCTAGATCTTCTGGAATGTCGGAGGAATTCAATTCTAACAGAAGACTTAGTAACTGAAAAAATCAATGACACGATAAAATTAACAAGTGGGGAGGTTGAATAAAGAGGAATGAAAGATTGGAACAAAAGATTGTTGCTGGTAGATTTGAAATATGTACAACCTCCCTCTCCCAACCAGAAACTTACTTCGTCATACCTATGTATTACTATTTTCCGTTTTTTTAGAAGCAATTTTTCATTTTTCCACTGGTACTAGAGAATTCATAATTTATTAAGACTTAAAGAGGGTTTGCAATATTTTGCAGAGAAGTACCTGAACATAAAACTTATAGTTTTAAGAAACTATCATTACCAAAAATCTTTGAAGTTACAATCTCAACAAACAACTTCACTTAACTTCATTGAGCTATATGCTTTGTCAACTCCATTGAATTTCAGTTAATGTACCTATCACCAATAGCTTCACTCAAGATATCATCAACGACTTCACCGATAATGTTACCCACAGACCTGAAAATATC
This sequence comes from Bemisia tabaci, assembly GCF_001854935.1. NCBI lineage: Eukaryota > Metazoa > Arthropoda > Insecta > Hemiptera > Aleyrodidae > Bemisia > Bemisia tabaci. The sequence continues at coordinate 4,560,154 of NW_017549178.1, forward strand.
ATTAACAGACTTCTGCTACGCCACTTTATGTACATAAATGAGACCATTTGGCATGTTAACAGAGCGAGGCTGACATTAGTGATGAATTTTAAACCTTGTCAAAATAATCAAATTGATGAATACAACATCAACATGGACGAAAAACGATTATAAAAGTGCCATGCTTGTAGCAGACTCTGAAATAGAATCTTCAATTACCTAAAACAAACCAGAAAAAAATTAAAACTACACTATGTGACTTACCGACTGTAATGACGCAGATAAACTGGCGAGCAAATGAACACAATTAATATTTGTGGTTTGTAAATCTGACTGCACATTTAAAAGTTCGAAGTTCATTTTGTTGTCTAAAAGAATATCCTTCTCCACTTTTTCTTTCGTGGAAAAAGTTGATCTGACTTCTGTAAAAATGAGAGAGAAAAGGTAAGTAATTGAGTAATCAGAAAAAATAACTGTTTTTGCGGTTTTTGGAATAATTACTACATAAAATGAACGACTAAGAGTGCACTGAATTTCCGGTTTACTAGAAAAACCAAGGCCTACTTTGGTTCAATCAGGCACTAAATTACTTTTAATGCTTCTCTATGATGTCATGATTTTCAGAATGCTAAATTTTCATGAGAAACTTTAAAATTACCATGCACTCATCAAAAAAGAAGGAAAGGGTGAAATTAATTCTATTTATTACCTTTCAGTGCAAGTTTGTTTTCAATAACGAATTTGCTCATTGCTCAGTAAGTTTTTTTTTTTTTTTTGCCTTGAGGAAGTTTAAAATACCTACTTATTTTAATGTAAGTCATAAAACATTTCTCACTTAGAAGCTAGTTCAGGACTAATTAAACAACTTTAACTTATTCGGCATGCAATTTTGATGAGAAAAAATAAATTATACCTAAAAATGCCTTAATTGGATTGCAATTAGTAGAAAGAAACTGGCGCAATTACAGTGGTGTAAAAATTGAGCCTCTTTATCTGAAAAATTCCTAGAGTAACCAATAGTTTTTGTTCGATGAACTACCGAAATTGCTGATTTTAAAGGAAAACAATTCTTTAAATTGTATTACCTACTGTGCATATATTTGGTATTTTCTGAGTTGAAGAAAAAATTGTATGATTCAGAAAACACTATAATTGCATTAGTTTCATTTCACTACATGCGATCCAATTCTGACGAGAATAGAGGTCTTAAACGTAAAAAGTACCTTCAAGGGACCGTGTTGCCGTAAAGAGGAGTCTGATCAACGCTGCATTAACGCCACCTGTCTCTTGCATAGTTGTTTGCCCCACACAACTTTCAAGCAAAGATGAAGTTTTCATGAAAAACTGCATGAGTTGTAGTACAGCTCTTGACAAATCCTGGTTAATCTTTCGCAGCTCTGGATTGCACCACGGTGCTTTTTCTTCTTCACTGAGACTTTGCAGAAATAATGGAAGAAGCGATTTAGAGTGTTTGCTAAATTTAAAAAACAATGGCGAGAGGAAATTTGCCAAGTTTGTGGACCGGTCACTCACCACATCGCAAGCTAACGATGTGTTGAATTCACTTGCAGGCACATCTTTCATTACAGAAGGGTGCAGTAAATGCAGTCTTTTTTTCAAGCTTGAGAAAAATAGTGTAAAATAAAGCGTTAGGTTTTCTACTTCTCTCTTGGCTGTTAGCTCTTTAGAGATGTTACATTCTAGTTTCGGGGAGGAGGTGTCAATAAATGGCAAGTAAGTAGCGATGATCAGAAGCGCAGCCTCCAAGTGCGGGACAGTTTCAAGCTTAAATTTATTGAGATTGACTAGTTCTTCAGTTAAGGACTTCAAATGCTGCTCATGAAGTTTAATTGTTTCATATAATTCACCCTTTTCACGTTCTAGCTTTAGGATTGTTGCTTTGAATTTTTCCTCCGCGACTGAGTTCACTTTGCTGTACTGATCTATCTCTTTTTGAAACTTATCTATTTGTTCATTGAGCAGGCTGATTTCTTGTTTATGCTCTTCTTCCGAGTCGTACATCTTCGACAACAGCTGAGCATTTTCCTCAACCATTTTCTTGAACTCCAGGTCCAAGACATTGCTACTACTTTGTTCATTTGGCTTCTGACCGGACGACTTCTTGGTCACTTTCTTGTTTTGACAACTGTCAAGCTCATCCTGCAGGAATGCTACCCTTTTTGTAAGCTGTTGATTGCGGAATGTTAGCGATTCTATTTCTTGATCTGTCTTTCGTAGGCTCTGTTCTTTTTCCCGTAGACGTTCTTGAAGCTCAGCATTTTTTCCTTGCTCTTCCACAACAGCTTTTTTCAGCACAGTTGCTTGAGCACGAATTTTTGAGTACTCTGCAGCTACTCTCTGATATTTGACCTGGAGATCTCCACCTGGAATAGGGGATGTCCGATTCACAGAAGAGTCGCTAAATTCTGACATCTGAAAATTAAAAAAATTTTCAAGGGTTAACTTGGGTCTTCAGTTGATTTAAATTAAAATGAAGTCAAACGCCACAATCTTTGATAATATTTTACAATGTTTTTCTTATCATCCATTAGAGATGGAGATGGAGATGGAGTGTCTAAAAGTATTAGTAAAAGGGGCAATGCAAATCACTCCACTTCAACCACTAAATCTGTGTTTCTCGAGTCCACACCAAAACGTTCTAGAAACACAGCTAATAAAGCAACAGCCTGATTTCAGTATGAACTGTGGTTGTAGACTTCCAATGAAAATAATCTAATAATGCGCTAAGAAAACGAGGTCTCTCAATTTTGGGGAATTTGGTTCATTGAATTCTTCTGCGGGAATGTATACGCAGGTCAGCCCTTATCTATTAAAAAACACTAACGTAGCACCCTCAAGCTGCCATCGTGAACAAAGGTATATCAACAGGAGGGTGTTACTGGTGATAGCAAGCAACGTATCCTGCTGACTAATTTAAAAGCTAGATCATAAATTTCCTCCTATTGCTGATAAGATAAATTTCTTTCAGTTGGGTAGAGTGCTGTTGCACTGAACTGATAAGGTGTGTAAAATCGACTCACCCTTCTGACTTACATTACAGATGATGAATATCAAAGCTAATGATGCATACTTTCTGAGCAAAAAAGAAATAATTAAGGAAAATCTTATCACAGTCACAAACCCTCAGGTAAAAATGCCACCTTGTTTACGAATTGCTAAAATGAATACCGAAGGGATAAAACGAATGGTGGCAGGGGGGGGGGAGGACTTTTAATCAGTAACATTGACGTATAATACAATCTAGACCGCGCATTGGGCCCGACTTTGGGCGGGGAAGGTAAGACAGCTAGGGGGGTAAAGACGCGCCTTCAGCTTAGTTGATACCGCCGGATATACGAGCTAAGTGTACCCGTATCAGGCAACGGCACTGGCAAGACTGGCATTTCCTAGAGTCCCTTTATACTGAGAGTCAAGACAATTCGGCTCATGGATGTCACAAACGGGAATAAAGATTACAGAAATTGAACGTTTTTCGTAATCTTTGATCGGCCCATTCTCAAATGCCTTTCTCCGTTCCTCCTCTCATTCCGTTTGTTCCTTGCCGAACCCGTAATTCCCTGGTCCATTCCAGATTATAATCTTTGCAATTGGTGAAAATGTAATCTTTATTCCCGTTTGTGACACTGTGGAGGCCTAAAATACGAGAACCAATCAGAAATGGATTCAAATTGTCTTGACTCTCAGTATAAAGGGACTCTAGCATTTCCACGAATTCCACCATTGTCTCGCCGGTACACTTGCTGTGTGTTGCTGGGTTGCCTATCGTCTCGCTTGAATTTCGTAATGCGCGGTCTAGATTGTATTATACGTCAATGATCAGTAATCAAAATACGCCAACGTTGCAGGTGTTCGATGGCTGTTGACAGTCGTCAGTGATTGTAACTTACTGAATTACTGATAAGTGATAAAAATAAAGTTCGAGCTTTTAGCAGAGTTGTGCCACGTTCGGAGGTCGACAATTGGTGAAGGAGAAGGACCTTGACAAGCAAAAATCGCTCAACAAACAGGTTTCGTGAGATTTGTGACCGTCAGTTGACCGTTCGCGTGTTTTTTGATCGAGATTTCGATTTGCAGGGTCTTGTATCTCGTGAGGCAGCACCATGATTCTTCCTGTAAGTAGCCCACAATTTTCCTTAAATTCCGTCCTTTTTCCTCCAATATTTCGTCGATTATTCTTCACTAATTCCTTGGTTTTTTCTCTTTTCAGAAGTCTTTATTGCTCGTGGGAAGGAGGTCTTTCAGCACCTCTCGGACAGCCCCTGCACAGTTGGTAAGTTTTGGATGGCATTTCCTCCTTGTCTTATCAGTTTAATTGATAAGAACTCCACCCCCAATCGTCCAAACATAATTGGAATTTGGGTTGTTTGTCACAGGCTTCTTGGTTAGTCGTCTCCTGTCAAAGTTACTTTGACAGAAGGTGTCAACATTCGAGTATAAACACATGTGCCTCCGGGGATGTCAAGTCAAGGGCAAATACGATTATAAATCAATTTATTGTAATCCAATTGACTTGAATCGTTGCACCAATTTTTTCGAGTTTATAACTCGGTTTATGAAAGTTTGGTTTTCTTCACACTGTTGAAATTTAGCGAGCTTACGGGAATTTTCCCACATGATCATGAAATTTTTAAGGTTAGGATAGTGCTGAGAGCGCATTTCATCATTTTAAAGTCAAGACTTGAAACTGTGCTCGATGAAACCTCATTACATTACAGTCGCTGCTTTAAATAATTATCAGAAATCAATTGTTTTTTGAACGAGTTTTAACTTTAATTACATCATCCTGCTTCTACCTTTATTGGGTTAATTATCTCTGAAATTTTCAAAAAATAAAGTTCGAGAGTTGGCAATTTGGCGTGTAGAATGTTCACTAACTGGCGATCTGTATTTTGCGGGTAAATGGTGTAAACTCCGAAACACAGTGTTCACTCTGGCAGTAGGCACGCTGATTTTTATCAGATTTACTTGATTACGCTGAATTTTGTTAAAATTACTTCAATCACGCTAAACTTTTGTCGAATCTAGGTACTTAGACGGCGCAGCGTAACAGTGAGAAGGGAAAATTTGCGTTTTGCTGGTAAAAGCATACAGTGATGTACCTTCAGCACCCCTGTTTGCGATTGCTCCAATCACTTTACACTAATTTTAAATTGCATTGACTCTTCAATCTTATCCTTTCACGATAAATATAATACTTTCTTAAAAACTAAAAAACCAGAGACTGGACTGGTTTCATATTGATCAATAGGATTTATGCCTACACAAGAGGATTAAGAAATTTGGCACCGGCTAAATTTCAATATTTTTTGTATGATGTTCCTCATGACCTCCTGAGCGAAATGAGCCGTGAAAGTCAAACTTTTCTTATTTCAATCCTAAGAAAAGAGGGTCTGAAAAGTGAATATTTTGGTATTTTTCACGTAACAAAATTTCCAACACACTTAGTTGGAAGTAAAATAAGTGCACCAAGATGACAGTTCTGAAAAAAATCCTATTCAATTTCAAATAATACTTCCTTGTCTCTCATGCTTCAGATGACTGTTCGAGACGCCCTGAACTCAGCTTTAGATGAGGAAATGGAGCGTGATGAGAGAGTTTTCTTACTCGGAGAAGAAGTCGCCCAGTATGATGGAGCATACAAAGTATCCCGAGGCTTGTGGAAGAAGTACGGAGACAAGCGTGTCATTGACACCCCTATCACAGAAATTGGTTTTGCTGGTATCGCAGTTGGTGCTGCCATGGTAATTCTTCTTTGATATTAATAATGTAGAGGTTGTAAGACTCCTATTCGACTATGCTTTGATTTTTGTTTGGTAAGTAACCAAGTCTTACACAGATTAAAAAAAATCACTTTCATGACGAGGAGGCATCTTCAACTAGAACTAATCAGAATCAAGACAGGTGCCAAAACTAGTTGGAAGTTATGATGGATACAGGTAACTGAAGCTCAGAAGTGCCAAGGCCCTTTGAAAAATTTACATTTACTTAACTCAGATTTTGGCAAATATAATCAATCTAGGCCTTGAGTTATGTGACTTTACGTCTTTTGTGTTGTTCCTTGCATCAATTTCAACAGCATGAAAGATTGAAGCTAGAGGAGTCAATCAAAATGAGAGTGGCCAAGGAAGTTCTAACTGCCAGCTGAATCAGTGCAGGAATATAGGAAGTAAAGTTAGCAGTTTTAACAATTAAGTAACAGGCTAATAAATTAACTGTAAATTATCCCCCCTCCCCCTTTCAATCTTGCTTGAGACTCTTGTCTCTGGACTTATCCAAGCTCATTTTGTAATGTTACCTAATCTTGATTTTTGGTTTTTCTCTGCATATTTTCCCCTTGGAATAGTGTGAAGTCAACACTGTTCCACCATACTTTTTCCAGGAGTAAAGTGCAGTCATGTTTCAACCATTTCTTGATCAGTTTCCAACCCTTTAAGTAAATGGATTTGAGTTGAAGTTGGATGTTTTGAGGAAAGAAGTAAAAATATGTCTTGTCTAGAAGAAAGTCAAATCAAACATTTCTGTTCTTTTTTTCTAAATGTTTATTATCTTTATTTTTGTTTTTTATTTTGTGTGTTTCTTCAATTCAATAACCCAAGTTATTTTATTTCTCATTTTAGGCTGGACTAAGACCCATTTGCGAGTTCATGACCTTCAATTTCTCGATGCAAGCTATCGACCATGTCATCAATTCTGCAGCCAAAACTTTTTACATGTCCGCAGGATTGGTATGAATTTAACAATTTAATTTTTAGTATTGCAGTGAAAAAACCTTTGCATAAATAACCCAGGAAAGAGTTCTTCAGCATTTTCCACAGCTGTTTGTTGTGTATTTGTATCTATTTATGGTGGCATTTCGATTTGGGCGACCAACACAAAAATTTTAAACTGAAAAAACTTGAAAGCTATTCCTTCTTGAGATTATTATTTTGTTAAAATACGAGTTAAAAAAAAACCAAATTCGAAAAATTGTCTCAGAGTTCTTGTTTGTTGGGAAAACGCTCGGCAGCTATTTTCAACAGCCATCTTATAAAAATCGAAATTGGATTTTTGATGAGCCTGAGTCTTGTGCATAAACCCTAGGGTGGTTCTCTTTCCAAAAAAGCTTCTCATAACCATCAAAATGAATCTGGTAAGCAGCAATTTCCTATCTAAAAGCACAGGATTTTTGCCGTTTATGGACTGAACCTTGTTTTAAAAGTAAGAAGCTATTATTACATAGTCTGTCAACGGCTGGTAGATGACAACCTGTGATTGATTTAGTAGCAGCATACCCTTAAACATAGAGTGTCATGACGATTTTTAAACCTTTTTAATCCACTTTTTTTAATGCTCCAACTGTCAAAAAAATGTCAAAACATCATGTTAGAACAAATGAAGGGCTCCTCTCTTTTAAAATGAATTGGAAAGAAAATTCTTGCTAATGACCCATTAGCCTCCATCTTATTCAGCATTTTCGATAAATGCCCAACAGTAAGACCCTAAAATCAGAAAATGAAGGGTTTGTTAAAATTTCTGAAAAATCAGCTGTTCAAATGCCACTGCAAGCATAGCAACTAGCTTAGCCACCTTGACGCATTCAGGAGAGTGCACCATCTAATTATTTTCACAAAGTTGCTGTGCCTTGCATTTCCCTCGAAAACAGGTCCTAAAACTAGTGATTTAGGGAGGAGAGGTAGAGGTTTTTTTTTTTCTTTTTTGATTGAAGTTATTCTTTCTGCTTCCAGATTAATGTACCAATTGTGTTCCGTGGTCCAAATGGTGCAGCAGCTGGTGTAGCAGCACAACATTCCCAGTGTTTTGGTGCATGGTACAGCCATTGTCCAGGACTCAAGGTAAAAAACCCTACAGCTCATAAACCTACCTTTAAGTATAATAGATCAGTTGTGCTGGTTGCAGAATTGTGTTTTGATGTTTGATTCTTGTAGATTAGCTAAAACTAATAACATCTGTCCAAACAGCAACTCCTTTTGTTCAATATTAACCGAGATATTGCCCTTTGAAAAATCACGTTTTTGACGAGATCCACAGCGGTAGTGACACCATTGGTTTCTTCCACCTTGCTTTCATCCGAGTTTCACGTTGAGTAATCAATGCAAATGTATGTCACACTGACTGATGAAAGTAATGTGGAAGAAACAAAGGGTGTCACTACCGCGGTGGATGACGTCAAAAACTCGACTTTTCTGAAGGATGTCTCCGTTACTATTGTACGTTTAAAGTTGCTTTTTTGCCCGACCTTATTGTTTTTAGCCAATCTAAAAAGAATATAGCATCCAAAAACGATTCTGTTACCCCCAATCGGAAATTTGACCTTGGGCAGATCGGAATAATATTGTGGCAACCTTAGCGAGATTGTGAGCATATTTCAACAGAAAGGTTGGCCTGAGAATCTTGGTACAATATGCCATCAATACTGGATATATGACCTTAGTATTTTAATATTGCACCAATATTAGCAACATTAGAAATCCAACGTCAGATGGTGCTCGGTGATTCCAAGATTGTCACAATGTTGTCACAATATTGGTTATACAATATTGGTAAACTAATACTGTCGTAGAGTTATGTTTTCAATATTGCAGTGGTATGTTGGTTTTAACATTGGCGCATTATTAAAAAAAATACTGAACATAGGCTTCTGATTGTAATATTGACACAATATTGACACAATATTAGGAAAACAAAATTGCTAAAATAATATCGAGACGATGTTATCTCTGTGATACTGCGGTATTGTTATTATGTTAACATTCAATTAACGTTAGAACAACAAACATAACATGCTTCTGTTCGTAATATTGTCATAATATTGACACAATATTGGATATCTAAAACTGCTGAATTGATATTATGCTAACATTATTTTTACAACATTGTGGTAATATTCGCACTTTAACATTGTCACAAGATTAAGAAAATAAACATTTTAGGCTTCTGTTTCTAATATTGTCATAAGATTAACACAATATTGTGCGCGACGAGCACAATTCGACCGCGTTTGCTATTTCCGCCACCAGGGCGCGCTCGCCGCGGATCTGCCGTTGCGGTCCCTTTAAGGGCAAATTAAAGGGCAAAAACTGCGACCTTTCGCGTTTTGACGTAATAGGCACATGATCCATAGGGGTCTAACCCATCTTACCGATATTCTTAGGCCAAGGGCTCAAATGGAGCTTTTTGGCAACGGTCCGCGCGCGGCCGCCCCGTCAATGGGGCTGGTTCTCATTTCGCCTGGGCAGTGCCCGTTACAAGTGGGATCCAAGTTGAATACTTCAGCCAGTGCAAGCAGCCAAGAATGTGGTTGACCTAGGAAGGTTCCTCGGCACTCTAATGTTCCGTATGCCTACATTTTAGGCAATGCGACGCTAAGAAGTTTCTTCCGCGAGGACGGCAGGTAATACGGCGTTCTATCGCCTACCATGTCTCAGAGGTAAGATTGAAAATCCAATCTTGTCTCAGAGGTAAAATAAATATCCTGCCAATATTATGGCATCATCATGATCAGAATAACCGCTGAACAAGCTTGGAGCAATATTACTAACATAACATTGTCCCAATATTGAATATCCAAGTTTGTCTCGGAAGTAAAATAATGTCCCACCAATATTGTGGCAATATTGTCAGGATAGGGTTGGAGCAGTCTTACAAACCTAACCTTGGCACAATCTTTGGGCTCAAGCTTGTCCCAGAGGTAAAATAAATGTCCTGCTAACATTGTGGGAACATTAGCAAGATAAGCTTGGCAACTCTATTCAAATGTGAAAAAATGTCATACTAAGCTTGTACCAAGGTCAAATTTCCGATTGGGCAGCGCAACTGACCCATTGCCCCAAACCTAAGGAGAATCAAGGTATTTTTTATATATATTCATCAAATGGACGTATTTCTGTCAAACGGAACTAAGCGCCATCGGAGGAGGAAGGTAGAGGGGGGCTTGGATTGGTGGCAGAATCGGACGCCGGGCTCATTCCGTCCTATACTCGCAAATGCTTTTTCATGGCGCTTAGTTCCGTTTGACAGAACGCGCTATCCGGCATTCTAAATTCCTCGAAAGGAACTCTAATTGGCGCTTAGTTCCGTTTGACAGAAATACGTCCAAATATTGTTTAACCAAAGACATTTTTCCAATATTTTTCTTTTATCATTTTCAAAAAACCACAATTCATCAAAGGTGCAGTGAATTCCTAATCACAAGCCTGCGAGCATCGCCAGCAGTGTCAAAATGTGGAATGACCAAAAAAATGCGGAAAGGAGGAAACATTTTTTTAGGGTTTTAAGTTCTGCTTGTTTTCTTCAGAATACTTGCCTTGTGACTCTCTCTTCCACTACTCTCTTTTTAAGATTCATTTTCTCTCTGTTTTTTTAAACCATTTTCTTCTCTTTGCAGGTCATCTCTCCTTACAACTCGGAAGATTGTAAAGGCTTGTTGAAAGCTGCCATCAGGGACCCTGATCCTGTTGTGTTCCTAGAAAATGAACTTTTGTATGGTTCACAATATCCTATTTCTGACGAAGCTCTATCGAAAGACTTTGTTCTACCCATCGGCAAAGCTAAAATTGAGAGACCAGGTATATAAAACCACAGCCTTAAAAATTGCAAAAGAACACTCCATTAAATTATACTATTTACTAAAATGTATTTCAACATTAGATTTCTAAGCAAGAAGGCTGTCAATCTGTGTTAGATAATGTTCTCCATTAGATTCATTTTGAAGCCAATTTTTAATGAATAATTTTCCAAATGTCATTTCAATCCGTCTGATCTTTGCATAAAAATAACTCATACCCTATGGTCAGATAATTGTGCAAACATCTTGTAGAAATCTTCTAGCATTTGGCTTTGTTTTTAATTCTCTGTCTCGGCATTGGGACACCTCAACTTTGATAAAGACAACAAAATATGATGTTCTACAAAGACCAAAAATTGATCTGAATCAGTTTTTATCTACATTTAATTTTTTTCTGTTTATATTTTGTCATGTGACCTTGTTTAAAAATGTTCTTTGTCTTTTAATATCATAATTCATCGTTTTCCGAGCAAAGGAGTGTAACTTTATTCCCAAGTTGAAACTTGACTCAAACAATTCAACTTTTTTATGAAAGACGGTCCATTTTTCAAAATTATTTAAATTCCTGTGCATGATCAAGAATAAATTTGTGTACCTTTCAATAGAAATGCCTAACAGTCTTCTAAGAAAAGCCTTATTTGCAAGTCAAAATTTTGCAGAGTTGAAACCTAGTTATGTTCTTTTGTCTGAGAGAGAAACACCTGATTCTCTTTGAATCTAATGGTAAGCAATACATATACAGTAACCCTATTTACTATAACTTGATGAATATCTTTGTATCTTCTTTTCAAGGTCAACATATCACAATTGTTGCTCACTCAAAGGCTGTCGAAACGTCGCTTGAAGCTGCTCAGACACTAGCAGGAAAAGGAATTGAAGCTGAAGTCATAAATCTACGATCTCTGCGACCCCTAGATGAAGAGACCATTTTGAAATCTGTGGTGAAAACGAATCACATCATTAGCGTTGAACAAGGGTGGCCTCAGTGTGGTATCGGAGCAGAAATTTCAGCTAGGATAATGGAAAGTAAGTTTTACCTCACAAAATCATTTCGAATGGTGGTTTTTTTTTTTTTTTTTTTTTTTTTTTTTTTTAAATGGCAGGGGTGCAGAAAGTTTTTCTCCTACGAATTTTATGAGGTTGCCCTCATGATAGTGTCCACATGAGATTTGCGTTCTCACTAGTTCTTTTGCATAAGAGAGCGTGTCACACAGTTTCCTTATGCTAAAAGTTATGCGCTTAGCAGGTTTGTGTTTTCTGTCCTCACACTTACAAAATCTCATGAAGTACAAAAACTATGATCTCAATGGCATTGACTATCACCGTGACTGTGATCGAAAAGTTTTGCTCCAGGTTGTTGAGTCTTATCACTCAAGAAAACATAATTGACAGAAAATTTGTGTTCAAAATTTCATCAAATATGCTCAAAAGTAATCCATTTCCCCTTTAAAAAACGTAAAAAATCATGAACAGTCAAAGTTAATTAATAATTTGAGTTATTTTACATGATTAACGGTGCTCATGGGCCGTTTATAATATGTGAAGTTTAATTTCATATCACTTATTTTATTAACTTTATCGATCATATCTATCAAGATGTGGTTGATGAGGTACCGATGTTTCCAAAAATCGGTAAGATAAAGGTCTCATAACATCTCAATTTCATATCCTTTATTTTTTTACGTAGGTCCGATCCTAGGTCCCGGCACAGGATAAGTTCCTATTCTCTGACATTTAAAAGCAAAATGATAACAGTCGACACCTCATCCCCCCTTCCCTGAGAGTGATACATATTTTATGAATGACTGCTTACTTTACATCACCATATGCAATTTTTACTACCAGCACCATACATTCTTTCGATCAACATCAGAACCCATCTTCCTTTCTGTTAAATTCGTGAGATTTCTAAACTGCCCAATAAGCAACTCAGACCAAGACTGTACCACCTCTCTTTATTAAAGCATTTACTTACTTTGCAGGTGAGGCTTTCTATCATTTAGATTCACCGTTAATCCGAGTCACCGGTGCTGATATTCCTATGCCCTACACAAAGAGCCTGGAAATTGCTGCCCTTCCGCAAGCAGATGATGTTGTAACTGTTGTCCAAAAGGTCTTGGGTGTGAAATGATGAGCTTGAATGCGGAACCTTACATAAATAAGTTTAAGTTAATGAAATGGCATTGTGCTCCTTTTTAAATTGCTATCAATTAATAACCAAGTGGAAGAGCAATAACTGAATACCTAATGTTGGAGTCTCTAATGAATGGAGGAGGTAAGTAATGTCTCTGGAAAAATTGAGATATCAGTGGTCTCATGGGAAACCTGTTTCAAAGTAAACTTCGCACAAAATGGACCTCGGAAACGAATTTTTCAGTTCCATAAAATAGATTTTAACTGGGTCTTTAAGTCTCAGTGCTCCTTATCTCCTACTAATTTTTTTTTGTAACCACAAAAATTTTACTTATCTTCTTCATTCATGGCAGGCTTCAAATGTCTTTTTATGATGACTGATTTCCACCATATTGCAGCTTCATTTTTCTCTGAATAAGTTAAAAGTCCTTATTAAAGACATAGTACTGCCTAATATATCTGGACCGGATCTGCAGAGAGGGAATGTATCTTCCGGGAGAAAATTTTCCTTAACGTTCGTAAACTTAAACCTTACTTTTCTACAACCTAAGAATTTTTGTCATTGGACTTCAGTATCTCTTTCAATTTTTGAGATTATAGGGTCATATTCGGGCAAACATTTCCAGATTTTCCTCCTCCATGTATTAGCAAAAAGTTAAGGAAAAAGTTCTCGGGGAATATGTTATCCCTTTCCACAACCTGGTCACAGTTGTGTAATGAACAATAGGTCAGCTGTGTTAGACACAAAATGGTCAAAACATTATTACATGACTTGCACAGCTGACTCATTGATTGGAGTTTTCTTTCGTGTATTCTTTTAAAAAGAATAGAAAAGTGTTCAAAATTATGTAAGCGGAACAGCGCACATTATAGGGGTCTAGATAATAAACTTTTCGATTTTGTAACTTATGTACAATAGCTTTCATTGGATAGCAATTTTCCAAAAAATTTCTTAACAGTAAGGCCTCCAGTGCCAACCTTTCATGCTCTTTAAAAGAAGCAGTTCATGGTTTTCGACAATAAAAAATTGAAAATATTTAGGTCTCTAATTAAAGAAAACAAGCTTTGACTGTAAGAGCTGTTCGCAACAAATCATGGATTTTGGAAGTAGGACTGTCTATAACCACTATTGTCACAATTTTTTTTATTTGTCATAACTTTTCCCTTTCAATTTATTGTTTCTTAATTTATTCAACCTAGTCTCAGGTGTAATTTTAGTTTACATGTGTTAACTGAACGCATCCCTGCAGTGGGTTTGCTTATATTTACCATTCAATGTTTGTGTAAGGCATATGATGCTCTGTTTTGTCTGTTTTTTTTTTTACACTTTATTTCCAAAATTTTTAGAAGCGCTCAAAATTCTTCTACAATAATCCTCAAACTAGAGTTGCTGATGTTCCTTTTACTGTGGATGTTCTGTCTTTTGTTGTTAGTAGTTGCGTTTGAATGTCCAATTCTATAATCTAAATTGGACCGCGTTTAACAGAAAGGAACCAAGCCACATCAGCTTTTGCCAAATTTAACTGAGCACTTTAATTTTTGACGAGAGAACGTTTGTGCAGATTCTTTTGACAAATTTTAAGAATTTGCTTCGTACTGTGGAGAAAATTCACTTAAATTTGCAAGAAAATTTGCACAACAGTTTCCATGTGAAAAATTAAATTGCCCAGTTAATTTTGGCAACAGCTGATGTGGCTCGGTTCCTTTCTGATTAACGCAGTCCAATTATGCTTCATCCAAAAATTCATGAATTTTGATAATTTTGTGCCATTGCAGGTGTGAGAACAGTGAATTTAAGTTCAGGATGTATGGACAGAAAAAATGTACAAATTCAGAACTTTTCGCAGAATACATATTTTCTATGTATATTGGGATTCTCCCAAAAATTTCTGCATTTTAGTTAAATTTGGAGGAACTTTTTTATATTGTTGCCTCCGGCACGAAGGATCGTATCTTGATTGCACTTTCTTGGTATTCTTTACTGACATTCTATTTTTATAGGAGAATCTTCATGTGAGTTTGCTTGAAATCTTCAGCAATTTTTTTTCACACTTGCAAGAAAAAGCATGAAAACTTTGTGCCTAAAAAAATAGCATGTTTGTATGAATAGTGAAACAGTGCAGGCAAGATAAATTTCTTCCTGCAGGAAACGATGATATAATGCAACTTAAAAATTATATTTCTTGTTTTTTCCTCCCTTTAACTAAGCATTGTATGCTTCGTTCTATACTCAGTGTTATAAACGCGGTCGTAAACCCTCAAAGGAGTTTGTTCGACTTCTCAAAGGATTCTCTCAAATTCTCAATACATACTACGCTTTGCTTGTTTTTGTTTGAACGGTGAATTAGCAATATTTACTTTGCCATCTACGTTGTAATGTATATTTGTACATTAGTTGTTACATAATTATAGAGTACGCTCTATAAAGCTGTTGAGTTTGGTATTATACTGAAAGTTGTTTTTTTCTTTTTATAGTCTAGATCTAAGCTTGCCAAACAAACATAGACAAAACATATAAAATTGAAGACCGGCACTTGGTGATTTTTTTTTGCATACTAATTTCATTCGTAAATATTTTCTTTCGAAAACCAGCTGAGAACAAAAAATTTTAATTTCCAACAAGACTGTTACAAAAAATGGAACTCTTTGTTCATTACAAAATGTGGATGAGCGTATCTTCATTTTGTAAGAGGAATCATGTTTTTCCATGAAAAGTTTTGAATCATTAAAAATTGTTGTGTAATATGATATTTAAGAAGATTCCTATTTCTTACATTTTTCAGCATCGTTATGAAACATGATTCATGTTTATTTTAGGAAAAATAATTTGAAATTCTGAAAAGAATCTGTTGATCTTTCATTTGAAAAACGTCTTGCCTAGAAACTTGTTTTGCTGCATTGAGTTATTTCTATTGTTACAGTCTATTAAAGGTTTACTTTCTCTCTCAAAATTAGGATTTTAAATTGGATTTAGAATTCAATAGTAGCAAGCTAAAAATGATGTACTACTTAAAAGAGTTAAATTAATGATTAATTCCTTTTGGAAAAAATAATTTTGTTTTCCATGGCTCAATTTTTGAGCAATGCTGTATACATTCCTTTGTAATTTACAATTTGAAAATAACTTTCACAGCAATACTATCCTAGCAATTCATTTTAATATCCTGGGAAGCAGAGACCAGGAACCACAGCCAGGTTTTCTTGACAGGAATTGAAATTTTTTCTATAAAACTGCTCATCTAAAGTAACAGAGGTGGACTGGGGCGGGAGAAATGGCCTAAAATACCAGCTCATCAGTGCTTCGACCTTTTCAGTCGTTTTTAGCTGTCTGAAGGAGACAAATTGGTTCCAATAAATTGCCCCAAATTTCAACCCTACCGTGCTAAGGAAAAACGCTGTGTGAACATTCTAATGTTAAGATCTTTTACATTAAACTGCATCTTGAATTTACTGAAAAATTCTAAGGAGAATATTTGCATGTTTTCTGGGAAAGTCATATTTTATCAGAAAAATTTTTACAATAACTGAATGCACACACTAGAGTTTTTCCTTAGGAGGGCAAAAATTGATTTCATTAAGGAGAGGAACCAGAGCAATTAAAGTGTTTTTAAAATCGTGCAACTTGTTCTTTTTTTGAAAAAATATCAACATAGGTACAGTATTAAAATTTACAGTTATTTTCCTTTAAAAGTAACAATTCTTCGGTGGGAAGCCAAAATTATTTGCTATTCAAGGAGACTTTTTAGATAATTATGAAGGAGCAACATTTTTACGACACTGTAATTGCGCTGATTCCTTTTTGCTAAATGCGATCCAAATGGTCCACTGCAATCCTTCCTGATGTTCCAGCTGGCCTGACTGCCTTCGTAAAGTGATGCCAACTCTGCGTTTGAGCCCTTAGAGAAACTTCCTTCAAGAATAGTGAAGCCTATCTGTTGCTCCTAGTCTCTGCTGGAAAGTGTTATCATGTTAAGCGATTTCAAAGCGTTGCTCTCTTTTACTCGTAATTTGATGAATGAGATTAAATTTTAATTTTCTAAAATACTTGGCTAAGAACACTGGCAGTTTATGGGATACAAAATGTTTTATTTGGAATCTGGAAAGAGGGATTCTTCCTCGTATGGTTCTCCAATTAATTCAGTTCGATAACATGATAGCAATCTTGAAATCCCTTACGGAGCACACTACTTATGGGTCCCTCAACATTTTTTTTTTTTTTAAGGAATAAATGAAAAGGTTGAAAATAAGTCCTTGTGTTGTGCCCTCAGCTGTTGGTCTTAAACTCAACTGTTGCACAAGGAGGTTTTAGATGATAACTCTTTCTTCAGCTTAAGGGTGCACAGGCTTCTTTCTCTAGGCAGATATTATCACATCTGTAAAATATTTTGGCCGAAAATGCTTTCATATCTCATGACGTTTTGATACTCTGCAAGATCTAATTATTATTAAAGTATGATTTTAAGACATCAATGGTCTGATGAAATTTTTGGTTCAGTGAAGCAATGGTATACTTTCACAAGGAGAGGAGAGATGAAAAAAGAACTTTAAGGATTACAAAATAGAACACCGTTTACTGTTCAAAAATAAACTGGCACAAAACATAATCTTGGAACTGAACGAATGTAACAACATAAGAATTGAAATTAAATGGTAGAGGAAATGAAAAAATTACAGATTCCCTAAATACTATTGAAGAATTACGAGCTTAAATGTAGTAGGTTGCGATCAAGTTCATATGGATAAAAAGAAATATTCTTTACGTAAGACGCAAACATTTGAAAAGACTGCTTACATGCTGTAGATGCTAATTATGGGGAAAATAACAGAAAGGCATTTACTTCTTCATAATAAATCCTTCCATTAATTGACTCACTATTACTTTGAATACTGGTCAGATTAGACTATTTCTGGATGAGGCAATTGTCATAATTTTGCCTGATTCGTGTGGTTTTATTTTCCTCGAAGCGATTGAAAAATCTTGCTTGTCGCAAAATAATTTAGGAAAAATTTACCTTTAGATACTTAACTAATCAGTTCTATCTCTAAAATTGGTTAGAGTCCATTAAGTAATAATTAGTCTAAAATTTACAAAGAGTGATTATTGTGTTAAACCGGAAGATAAGAGTATGATGCTTGAATCATTCACCTAAAACTGTTACAATTTCAAAAATAACTTAAGATAAATGTTTACTCATTTCGTTAAACGCAGAAAAACTGCAGAGATTTAAAAATAATTATTACTTTAAAAAAATTGAGAAAAGGAGAGGAAACAAAAAATCTATCAGAAAAAATTTCATTCCATAGCAAGGTTGAATATTTTTGCCTTCATATTTTCATGAAATACTTGTTACAAACTGAATACTACGTAGACTGGTGTGTCTTAAAAACACTATTGCTACACATGAAAACGTTGAATTTTTAAAGCAAGGTGCAGAAATTGAAGGTATAGAATTGATTTGTCTGGTATTATGCAAATGATTAATAAAAAGAACTATGTTGTACAAAAATATCCAGCCTAAACAGAAAACAAAAAGCGATTGAAAATGCGATAGCTGCGCAAACATTGATCAAATCTAGTTTCTAGTTATTATGAAGTTCGATACACTTTGATAATACTTAAATGCAATATCTACTAATTCAAGCCAACAAAAGTTACAGGCTCCTGACACTGAAAAAGACTAGACAATATCCATTATGATTTTTGTTACAACAAAAAAACAAAAAACAAAAAAAAAAAGAGGTGATTTTACTGTTGATAAAAGTTTTGGTGACTTTCTCTCTTTCGGCATTTCATGAGAAAAATGAGACGATTTGGCAGACTACAGTTCAGAGATGCACGTAAATAATTAAGTGAAAAAAAAATAGAGAAATTGATGTTGGAACTAAAAATATTAACTCAACTGCGCAAGATTTCGATAAAATAATTAAAATTAACAGAAATCATTATGAGCAGGTAAGATGAGCAATAAATTATTTTCCCCACAAAAAAGAGAAAATATTAGAACCAGGTAAACATTTGAGATTTCGAGTTGGAAGCATTTTTTTCTTAAAACTACATACACTCGTTCACATGAGACTTCAGCTGGAGATTCGGGCACCTATAGTTACAATAAATGGTAAAAATAAGGAACATCTTACGACAAGACCTCAGTTTCATTTTAATTACTTATCTGACTACATATGTACAATTCCTTGGCAAAAAAAAAAGAATGGTAAGTTTAAGTTATTTGTTAAAAAACTATCAAGTAGCTGAAATGCGTTCATACCAATAAGATAGCCGACTTTCAGAGAGAGGTGGAAATTCTGTCATATTGATTCTAACATCGAGCTTCAAAATGGGAAATGAAACCAACACACCTCCGACCGCATTCTAAAGTCCGCCACCTTAATGGACATAAACTCTAGTAATGAATTAACATTAATCATACAAAAAGTCTACTTGTATTTACAATATAGTACAGTCGAGCAATCCTGCTGAAGTGTAAAAGATAAAGAATCATTCGGAAGAATGACAGGCAACTTTTTATTCTTGTAAAAACTAAGATAATTTCACGCATAAACTGGTAATAGAAATATTGGTACATACCAAATATTGGGTTCATAGGCTTAAATAGTATTTTTGATAGTAGATTTAATTTTTAATGATAGAAAAAACACACCATGAAAGGTAGGACAGGTGATTGTAGGCTTAGCAAATACCAAATTATCACTGGATTAATTAGATAATCGAATAGACTACATATTGCAATTAAGAACTACCATTTTTGACTTATGTGTGAAAGCACATAACCGCATAGGGGAACTAATATCACATATGTCGTACCTACAGAGTCAAGAACAGTAGTTCCTTATTGCAAAATAAGATTCAAATGCATTTCTTCAACCCACTGCTATTTAACTTCAT
The DNA here is from genome assembly GCF_001854935.1 of Bemisia tabaci. Lineage (NCBI taxonomy): Eukaryota > Metazoa > Arthropoda > Insecta > Hemiptera > Aleyrodidae > Bemisia > Bemisia tabaci. The sequence continues at coordinate 4,579,755 of NW_017549178.1, forward strand.
ACATGATGGACTGCATTTGTCTTACAGGAAAAATTACCCCTATAAAATTGAGAGCACACAAAAAAATACTCCCAGCAAAATTGTGAGATATTTTTAACAACAGCCTTTTTGTCGCAGCCTCAAACGTATCTGAAGAAATTACAATAACAAGAATTTCAGACTCCTGTCATCAAGAAGACGCAAAAATAATAATAAATTTAGAAGAGCAGACTTAAAATTCCTAAGTTCTTTGTAACTGCCGCGATTTTGAAAAATTGTCCTCTTGGATCTTCGATAGATTACTGAAAAACCAAATTCAAAAACTATCAACTACTAAAATAAACTTAATGGCTTAATAATGTAGAAGAGAATTAAATTAAGGGAGAGAGGGGGGAGGAAATACTGTTGTATGATGCTTAAAAACGAGACCAAGATTTTGCCCTCAGGAAGAAAAAAATTCCTTTTTTCTGGTAACACGACAGCTGTAGACGATGAGCTCCCTAAATGAAACAGATTACATCTGCTCTGTAATATAATTTACAGTCTAAGCTCATCTTCAAATACTTCATTCTGTCAAAGGAAAAAAAAGAAAGGGACAAAGAAATATGTAGAACTGCCGTCAAAATAAAAAATACGAGTTTTTCTTAAAAATTAAGTTACAGGATAGGATCTGTTCAGTATTGTCAAATTAGACTGGTCGATGTGTGATCGGCAAAGATTCCTCTACCGAAAAATCACGATCGGATTGAAAACAAAGTTCAAAATGAACTTCAAGCACATGTAGAGGCTACTCAAGTTGATCACTGATGTTGACGAGACGATTGTTTGGTTATCGAGGGAAGTGTCATGGCACGTTATGCATCCGATTGCCTGGAGAAGGAGACTGGGTTCACTTGGCGACAGAAGACCAGACTCCTCTGGAGTAAGGATACCGGTGAACAATATCGTATCACCCTCTTTCAGCAGGCGTGTGAAGTTGTAGAAAGCATTGCCGGCGAGGAGAGACACGCGCGTGGGAGGTTGCCAAGCGTTCATCGAAATTTGAGCGCTGATATTTAGAGTGTACCTGTAAACAGAGAAAATTAATATCTGGCCATATATACTATGTGGGGGCGTTACTCAGATGGTAAGGGTGGTTCAGCTAAGGAACGAGACAACAACTAGTATGGAGCGACAAAATATTGAGACTTGAGCGCTGATATTTAGAGTGTACCTGTAAACAGAGAAAATTAATATATGGCCATATATACTATGTGGGGGCGTTACTCAGATGGTAAGGGTGGTTCAGCTGAGGAACGAGACAACAACTAGTATGGAGCGACAAAATATTGAGACTGGAAACCCTCAGTCCTTGCTTACAATGCGGCTTCACGCTACATTTTTCACTATACTTCTACACTAAAACTTCACTTTTACTAAGCTTCGACTCTTCACTACTCATGTGTAGGACTGCGGACCTTCAGCTACACATCAGACCTCGGCCATTCAACTGCTTCACAGTTTTATGGCGTCGGATGAGGCGTTCCATGGCCAAGACTGAATCTCCAGCCCAAAAGTCCGGCCCAGGAAAAGCTTGCCTCGCACCGTTACTCAAAGTAAATTGAGCAAAAACTTGATCGGGCAATAGCCAATAAGCTACCAAAATGGGATTGTACATCAGACGTACTGCCCTGTTTCTTTTTGGGTTGGAAATGAGAATTCCTATTAACTCAAAAGTACAATGAGTCAGTTGTGCTGCTTAAAGAATTTTGTTTTGATGGTTTGAGCTTATAGATTGGCGAGAAATAATAAAATCTGATCAAACGCAAAGTTTCTACGTCCAATGTTAATGGAGATACCACTCATTGAAAAAAAATGGTGAGAGTTGCCATCCAATGCAGTAGTGCATGCCATGGTTTCTTCCACCTTGGTTGCATCCATTTTTTACATTAAGCGATCAGTGCAAATATGTGTGGTACTGATTAATGAAACCAAGGTAGGAGAAACCATGATGTACACAACCGTGGTGGAGTACGTCATACGACGTGTTTTGTAATAATAAGTGGTATCTCCATTAATATTGGATGTAGAAATTTGGAATCTGCAAGCTTGAACTATCATAAAATGATTCCATGACTACCGCAACTGACTCATTGTGTTCAAAATGATAGACTCCATCAAGGGCAGTATGGAAACAGCCTCTTTTTTTCCATCAAAAAAGCTGTTTTGAGCTTTTTTAAATTCTTTTTTCTTGCAACAGCCTCATTACCTTGGTACAAACCAGTAACTTCGAATATTTTAAGACACCTGAGACTCATGCAGTAATTCTACAGATTGAAATAAGTAGCATTCATTATAGAAATGTTAGATAAAGAAAATAGCAAAAATTGCACGATAAAAGACTTATTTCTAATTTCTACACCTATGAAAATCTTGAAAATAACAGAAATATATGTACCTGGTCAAAATTTCAAAGAAAACTAAATTAGTGTTACGCAGATCAAAGTTGCATAATTGCCACTGCAAGATTATTTCGCAGATAGATGATTTTCCGTGAAAAAGAGTGCGATATTAAAACTTTGAAGAAATGAATAGCTTCACAATTATTACTAATAAATATTGCATGATTAACGACTTACCTATTCCAGTTTGAAACATGGCATTCATTAGACAGTTTCTCCTCGAGTTCATTGTTTTTCAAAGCATCCATAGGAAATTTCTCACCAAACAGACACGCAGCAGATGATCTCAACCTCTGTAAAATAAAAAGAGAATTTAAAAAAGAGCTCATACATATCAAGGGAAGTTATTTGGTTTTGAAATCAGAACGGATGCACTTCATGCAAAGCAACTTATACTTGACGAAAATAAAAAAATATCTAGAACTGCATATTTTTTAAAAATATTCAATGAATTAAGCGCCAGATAATTTGAAAAAAACAATTGCTGGCTCCCTGATTGCTTCTCATATTTGTGCAGTCTTGGTCTTATATATTTAAATTTCAAGAATTTTTCCGATAGAGCAGTAGCAAATATTTTTTTCAAGGTTGTGGTATAGTCTTAAAAAACCAAGAATTTCAAAAAATCATTTCTGAGAAAAGAAAAGGCTAATCAAAATCTGAAAAATCAAAAGCTGACAGTTGATGAGGTAAGGCGATTGGAGTCTTTGGACTTTTTAAACGCAGGCTTGGTTGGTATTTTGGTTCCAAAATCACTCAATAAATCACAACACGTTCTACTCTCCTGGTACTTCCAGAGTATTGAATAAAAAACACCGGGTTTAGTGACCAATTAAGGGTATGCCTAGATGGTTAAAGAGACATTATTTGATATAGCTTTCATGCAAAATGTGTTGTTTGAAACATCAAACTCATTCTAGAAAGCAGATGACTTAACAATTTTTCCCTAAAACTTTTGCCATTTTGCCTGACATTCCCAGGTCTTCCTGCCCTTTCAAAATTCCCTGAAAATTCCCAGTTTTCCCGGTATACCCTGACTGTGGCGACCCTGAGTTGATGAAAGAGAAATTTAAGAAAAAATGAATTCTTTGATACAAACGAATCAACAAAAACTTACAAAAGGTAACTTATTGATGATGCTTAATGCAGGATTATCAACATTAGTGATTCTGACGGACTGCACAGTCCCGTCCCAAGTGACAGATTGGCCGATGAGCTGTAAGCACTTTGCTTTAGCGTCAATACTTGACCCATCCTGTTGGCAGTAGTCTTGAAACTCGGCCAAGGACAGTGACTGCTTTGTGGTCAATTTAGCAGAAACAGACGTAGCAGGCGGTTGGTCCCAGGTTGCAAAGAGGATCATTGCAGCCATCAAAGACATTATGAACTGTCAGGCAAAAAAGAAAAATTAATCTCAATAGATGAATAGAGCCCTTAATAGCGTTTTGATAAGGAGTTCGTGCAAGAATGGAATACTCGTGAATTAACGAAGTACACCTATACAAAATTATGTGTTAAAGGCAATGTTGCTGATGCTTTTGTCTGACACTAACTCTTGGACTCACAGAAACTCATGATGTTTTCATCATAATGCTAAAGTAATATGCAATTGTGTTAGAAACCACTTGTGTATTGGGTCTACCGCAAATTTCGGTTTAAGTGAGAGCAAATATTATTGCGAGAGAGAAATGGCTGAAAAATTTGAATGAGAGTACTGGAAAGGGCTAGAGACAATTCCTTACTTTACAATCTGCTTTCCTTCTTACAATCCCTAAATGAAACATCATTAATAAAATAAAACACTAAATCTGTAGTGTCAACTTTGGTCTTTCATCATCAAGATGTACCTCATAGAAGAAACATGGTACCGACCTGAATCCATACGAAATACCGCGCAGCATTCCACCTGGAGAAAATAATGGAAAGGATGATCGGAGATGACGCAACGATTATAGTGGTGATTACTCTTATGAAGGTATCATAATCTGCCAGAAGTTTACCAGCTGCAACAACAGGTAGCAGAATTGAGGCAAATGTTGCCAATGGCAAGAAGAGAACGAAACCAACCAGTGCTAGGGTACATCGAAGAAGTCCATACCATGTAGCTCCTGAAAATGATAAAATATCTGATAAAAGTAAAGTTAAAGGTCCATTTTCGGACACACTCAAAAATGACGAAAAGCCTTTCATTGCGAAGGCCAATGGTTAAATAGATTTAAAGTTAACGCAAGGATATTCTTTTGAATCATTCAAATGACAGAAATAAAACCCCATAAAATTCTTACATTTCCATTTCGACTTGAAATCTCCTCTTAATTAGTTTTATCTCAAGTTTGACAAAGTACAATTTACCCTTTTGTTCTGAACTTAAATACTGACATAGTGTGCAACACTTATCTTTTCTTTCATTAGACTTTTATTATTAGACATGCTATCAAAACCTACGTATTTAGTGCTTATTATTTGACAGTATTAATAGGAGAGTTTTCAATCAATTCCTGCAGTGAAAAAAGTTGACACATACATAAAGTCGCGATTATAGCGCCGCCTCGCGCTCTGCGACGCCCAATCGCCATTGCCCCCTATCCTCCCAGAGATCATCAGGCAATTGGCACCTTCTGATCTCCTCCTCCACCCCTTGTCGCCAACCTTTCACAGGACGTCCACGCCGTCGCCTTCCGGGAGGAACCCAATCGAAGACCTGCTTGGGCAACCGATCATCTGCCATCCTTCGCACATGTCCATACCAGACCAACTGCTTGGACCTGATATCGTGCACGATGTCCTTTTCCACACCCATTATCTCGCGTACCCTTTCATTGCGGATACGCTCTCTTCTCGATATCCCAGCAGACCTTCGCCAAAAGTCCATCTCGGTTGCCCTAAGCATGTCTTCAGTTCTTTTCTTAAGTTGCCAGACCTCACTCCCGTAAGTTACGATACTCTTCACGATGACGTTGTAAATTTTCCTTTTGGTCTCCTTGGAGATACTCTGGTCCCAGAGAACCCCATTTAGCATCGCGATAGCTTTCCTGCCTTGCACATTCCGATCTTTAATGGCCCGATCCAAATTTCCGTCCTTAGTTAACCGAACTCCGAGATATTTATACTCTTCACAGTCCAGGATCTTCCGGCCATCCTCCAGTTCAATGCTTTGCTGATCACCACCGATAACCAACTTCTCCGTCTTAACCACATTTACTTCCATTCCCCACTTTCGGTATACTTCCACTAGCTTCCGCGTCATGTAATTCGCATCTTCTTCGTCCTGAGCTATTACCACCTGATCATCAGCAAAGCACAGAGTATAAAGGGTGCCATCTTCACGTAGCGGGACGCCCATTCCCGAAAAGCATCTTTTCCATTCCTTTAAAACTTCTTCCAGGTACACTTTAAATAAGGTTGGCGACAAACAACACCCTTGTTTCAGTCCTTTAGTAATTAAAAACCCCAACGATAACTCCCCATGCGATTTAACCCTAGAGAAAGCCCCACCATAAAATTCCTTAATAGCACTAATTAGTCCCCCACTAAAACCCCTTTTGTTCAAGGCTTCCCAAAGTTTCATCAATGGCACACTATCGTAAGCTTTCTGGAGATCCACAAACACTAGATGTAATTCCTGGCCAACTCCCTTCTTTTTCTCTATGACGTGGATGATGGTAAATAAGTGATCAATCGTTGACCGACCGGCTCTGAAACCTGCTTGCTCTTCCGCTTCATGTTCTTTCCACTCCTCTTCAATTTTTGCTTTCAAGATTTTTCCATACACTTTGCTCAGGGTACCTGCAACCGACAGTCCTCTATAGTTATCACACTCATCTTTTCTACCCTTCTTCTTGTATATAGGTGACACCCAAGACTCTTTCCATTCTGTCGGTACCTTTCCACCGTCCAAGCAATCTTGCATCAGGTATCTCAACCGTTGAAACAGCTTGCAGGTTCCACACTTGATCAACTCAGCAGGGATATTTCCCGGACCTGGAGCTTTATCGTTCTTCAGCTCTCGTACGGCCTTTACCACGTCCTCCATATGGATCTCCAAGTTATGATTATCGTTAGTATACTCCAAGCTTACGCCTCCATCTTGAAATTCAGGTCGCCTTTCTGTCAGTAAATTTTTAAAATACCCCTCCAGTTTATCAATGGATATCGGAGATATTAAGTCACGCTTCATGTCCCTTCGCAGCCCTTTCAGCAACTTCCAGCTCTCAGTGCTTTTCCTTCCTCCTATGTACGTGTCTATTTTGTTACAGCTCCTCTCCCAAGATTCGTTCTTTTTCTTGGTTATGAGCCTTCGTACCTGCGTCTGAGCTTTTTTATACGCCTCTTTGTCTTCTGTTTTTTTAGAGGAAAGGAACTGATGATATTTTTTCCGTTTCTCCTGAATCTCCTTCTCAATTTCTTCGTCCCACCAGTAAGGTTTTTCGCTAACTTTCCTATCATCAGCGACACCAAGAGCTTCCATTGCTGCCGAGTGAATGCAATCCTTCAGGAACTGATACTGCTGTTCGGTATCACCGTCCCTTGATTCGCCCAACTTCTCATCCAAGCGCTTTCCATATAAAGCCCTTACACTTGGATGCTGCAAGCTGTCAATGTTATAGTTTACAAGCTTGACACGATCTTTTTGTTGGTGAACTTCTTCCTGTGCTTGCCTGGTCTCCTGGCTCCCTTTCACTGGGAAAGCTATTTTTGCCCCGAGGAAATAATGATCACTGCCGCAGGAAAGACCTCTCCACACTCTAACTTGCTGAATCTTCATTCCCGTGTCTTGTCTGACAACCACATAATCAATGATTGATTTCAATCCGCGAGTAGACTGAACCCAAGTAAATTTATGGATATCCTTGTGTTGGTAGAACCCATTGAGCACCTTCATGTCCCTTTGCTCACATACGTCAATGATACGGGCTCCGTTATCATTTAGTGCCGCCTCTCCGAAAGGGCCGACGATCTTACTTTTAATTTGACGTCCTATTCTACCATTGAGATCTCCCAACACAATGATTTCCCTCCTGGATCCAATCTTACCAATTTCCTCGTTCAATTCTTCGAAAAATTGGTCCTTCACTGCGACAGTGGAATCATCGTTGACTCCATACACTCCCAAAATGGTGATTTTATGGCCAAACACTGTCATATTCATCTTTATCATTCGGGGGTTAACAGCTTCCCATGTAGTGATGCACTTCCGTAGGCTCTTGCGAATAAGAATTGCAACACCCTGTTGAGCTCGCTGATCTTTTTCCACGCCACTATAAAACAAATCGTATTCCTTTACACTTACAGAGCCTTGTCCTTTCTTCTTCGTTTCTGTTAATACCGTGACATCAAATCCGTGACTCCCTATCTCCGATACCACTTCCGTCATTTTCGTAGAAATTCCTTGTACGTTCCATGTTCCAAAAACCATCATCCGTTTACGTAATTTTTTCCGATAAATCCGTTTATTTCCATTTGTACCGAGGCAATTGTTATTGGGTCTTTTAACAGTATTCCTTTTTCCGAGTATCGGGGAGTTAGCCCGATGACTCAACCCCCAACCTGGAGGACCGGGGTTTGATTTCGGAGTTTCCTCTCCTAGACAGGTTGCTTCCACTACAGCTGAGAGCCCTGTCTGCCCTTCCAATGGGTGGTTCATACGCCTTGAAGCCGGTGACCATCTCCACTACCCCATGAGGCAGGGGTTACCAGCTGGGGTCCGCAGGATTGCTAAACCTGTGACATCAGTCCCCCATACGGGCACAAAAAAGTTGACACTTCTGCAAAAAGAATTGAACAGGAGAAAAAATCTCACCTTGTGCTAGGATAAGGGTTAACTGCCACCAGGCAAGAGATACGCAATGTGGGATAAAAGATTTATAGATCCCCCTCCACTTGTCGCGGGAAGCCATTCTCACAAAAACAGCCGGAATCAGCAAGTAAAAAAGGGCACGGAAATTGAGACAGAATTCTATACCATTACCTGAAAAATACAAAGAAAAATTAAAAAATCAGCAAGAATAACATTTGAAGTCTCATCATGAGGCATAGGCTAGTCATCCACAGGCGAAGAGCCAAAAAATCGAAAATTGAGTGGGACGTGGCATTTCATTCTAAGCACCATGGGAAACATGCTGCATGATGGACTGAAAACCACCAACACTAGAGTAGTGAATACTACATCTGAAACAAGGAGTCGAACAAAATTTGATTTTGGATATTCCTGATATTCTTCTGATTTTTCCTGATATTTTACGTGAGATTTTCTGATTTTTTGCGCGTATACATTGAAACTTGTTAGATTTTACAAACCAACGGATTTAATGAATTAAATCAAATGTTGCACTTTTGTATATACTAAACTTCATGTTGTTGAAAAATGTTCGACGCACTCGAGATTTTCTGTTACATGACTGCTTTAGTTCCTGATATTTTCCTGATTTTTCTTGATGACATCAAATTTCCAGATATTTTTGGTTTTTACTGATGGTAGACACCCTGTGAAAGATGGAGTAGTAGGATGTTCCACAGCGGTATTCAAAGATAAAAATGTGAATAACTTAAAATCAGAATAGGAGAGAGGGTGTTTATGTAAGGGGTGTATGAAGAATATTTTCAGAGAAATGATGAAAAATTCAGTATTTTGAAGATTAAAAAATTCTGATCAAGACCTAATTAAAACATTTGAAAGGATTTTCTTGAGAACAGTTCGAAATGCGGTTCAAAAAGAAGGGTTTCGTCCACAAGAGATAATAATCGAATCTGTTGGGCCAAATCAAAAACACTGTACTTTCACTATAGAGATAAGTTAAGAATTTACCATGATGCTTTAACATAACGGATAAAATCTTCATAAAATACAGCTTCTGACTATTTGATAATTCACAAACTCACCGACAACATAGGAAGCAAAAGTGGGGACTTGAACATCCAGATAACGCCATCCTTGACTCACCACCGTGTCCGTTTCATACGGGTATTTTGCCAAGACATGCACACCAAACGAGAACAAAGCTAGCCAGTCAAATGATTTTGGACTGCTGATGCTTTGAGACCGAAACTGCGAAGAACAAAAAAGCATAATGATTAAAGATGGATCAAAAATTCCATTATATAAATAATTATTTGTATTTATTTTCTCATTTAATGGTAGAGCAATTTACTTGAATAACACATAATTTGAGGCAAAACAGGCACCAAGAAAAGAGATGATGCTCTTGAAAAAAAGTTTTGCCCTTTTGAAAATTGCATTATCCTTTCGTCTTGATTACAAAAAACCAAGCAATCATTCAAAATGTCATTTGGCGATGAACTTTTCTTAATGTTTGATCGGGTTGCGACAGATCTGGCTATTCGTCAAAATTTTCCCCCTTGAATTGTTTTTCTCCTGGACTCTTAGATGTCATTCTCTCTTATTTATTTAATTCATTTGTTTAAATTAAATTAGTCTCTAATTTTTATATTTTTCCTGTCAAGTTGCTTGAGTTGTTGTGATTTGGCATTCTTGATCGATTGTTACATAGTTTCTTTGCTATAGCATGGATTTGCAACCCATACATTTATCAATAAATAAAGAAACAATATTAGAGACCTCAATCTTCTAAAATAATTGTACAAGAATGAATCTCTGAGTGAATTTTACAATGATAAGAAATCTTAAACAATCATATTACTGATCAGGTAGGTACTGGCCTTGGAAGCAATATCAGGGCTAACTGAACTAATTTATTAAGATGATCATGATAGATTAAAAAATACTTACCGAAAATGATTGAAGGGAAAAAAAAGTAGCACAAAAAGATATCACAGTTAGTTCAGAGTAAAATTTTAGTTCATCTGCCACAAACGGGTATAAGCTTAGATTCACGAGTAACACTAGGAAAAATATAATATATGGCCGAAGATTGTTCTTTAAGTACAATAACTCAGCCTCTTGAGGCAATAAGTTTTCGTTTGAATACGCAATAAACAAGTTTGACCACCGCCGAAACTGGTGGAAGTCTCTTTTGCTGAACAATATTTTACAGGTAGAGACAATCAAAATAGCAAATGACACTGCATAAAGAGTTAACGGTAACTTTGCAACGACATCATCGTAGCCGATGATGGAGTAGAGTGCTAGGATTGCGACGATTTGTACGTGTAGAAGAGAGAAGTTTAAAAGTTTTCGGAAAAATTGGTATCTGCCGAAGTATTCTATGAACGAGAAACATGCTGATTCAAGGGCTTCTAGAGGGTGCGTCAGACTGTGCTTGAGATAACGAACATTCCATCGCCGGTGACTTTCTTCTTGACTCTGTTTCAGAGTTAGGACTCGCTGGACAATAGGTAGTTCGCCTTGGGCGTAGTGACTAGCAGCTAGAACGAGCATGTCTTCAGATAGTTTTTCGCCTCCACTCACGAGACGTGACCGCCAGTCTGAAAAATACAAGTTCGTTTCAGAATCGTAGTTTTTACAGTGACTAAGATGATGAAATACTGCAGTGCTGCCATGCTAAGGAAGAATGCCTCCAACACTTCCGAATTTCCTTCAATAAAATATTAATTTTCACGGAAATTTGTGAATATTTCTCTTCAGATTCCTCAGAAAATTTTAGGTGCAATCAGATCAAAATTACATGGAAATTTCAAGAGAGAATATTCATAAAATTCCGCAAAAGTAAACATATTATTGGAAGAAAATTAGCAACTCTCGAATGTTCGTACAACGTTTTTTCCTAGCACAGCAGAGTGATTCATGACAGCTTTCTGAAATCAAAATCAAGGGCACCTGACGATTTCTTGATGAATGAATTATTTTTCTAGGACTTGCAACACATTTTTGAGGTCTTAGAGAATGCTTTGAAAATAGAAGTTGCATTTTTCACACTTTATTTGCTGCTTGACTAATGATGACATTTCGTAAAAAAAATAAAGAAGGAAAAAAAGAAAAGAAAAAAAGAGTTGGTCTTCTGAAAAAGACACAAACCCAAAACTTAAGATGTTGCCATATTCAAAGGCTCCCACATAGATGCCTTGAGGCAATGAGCTTGTTGGGTGATTTTTAATTCTTGCGCATTAAAAAAGTAGAGGATTTTTTCCACAGGAATTTTCCTGGATTTTTCAGGACGCCAATGACCAACAAGAAACCTTCAAGTTGTTTTTTGTTGGATAGTACTTGTTGCTAAAATAATCCAGGAAAATTTCTGTGAGCCAAGTGCACGTTCTTCTTGTCAAAAATTCAATCCCTAATTGATATTTTCTCTCTTTTTTTTAATGTAAACAAAATTTAAAATATCATAACTACTAAAAGAACTATGTGCCTTGTATCTATCTACACAAATTAAATTTACGAGGATATTGAGGCCAGAAACTCTGGAACTCTGTCTTCTGTTAAAAGAAAATGAAGTGTACTACATGACTAGTTTAATCACATTGAGTTAAAAATTATTGTTTCGTTGTTCATTGTCTCATATTCAAGAACAGTACTTAGGAGAGCTTTCTGAGGCTTGGGGAACTCAACTGAGGATATAACATTTCTTTAAATGTCTGTCTAAGAAGTACATAAACGTTTAAAAGATTCTGATAAGATCAAACTTTTTGACAAAATAAGAAAATAGCATCATTTACCTGGTGCAGGTTCTTCTGAATCTTCATTGGGAACTGGTCCACCATTTGATGCGGAGGTAGAAGGCAGTTCAAGCCTTCCCATTTGTTGAGATAGTTGTTCTGAGGTAATAAAATCCTTGCCAGCAGACAGACTAGTGACAACAGTACGTTATAGTGTAAGTTAAAAGAAATACTAAAATATTGAAAACTAAATGATTGCAAAGGAATATGTAAAAAGATTTGATGAAATAATTCTAAGTGACAAGGCAAAAACTGCTACATCGAATAATTTTAGGTTTCTTGCAGTGTTTTCAAATACTTTAAAAATACACAAGAAAATGAACCATGGAAGAATTTTCTACATTTTCTAGATACTCATACACACATTGAATATCTTTGGTTGACTAAATAACATGATTTGAAGGAAATTCAACTTAAAATTTCAGGATATTGATCGAGTAATCTACTTTCTGCGAATTTTTAAATTTTCAAACAGATTTTAACCAGATTCAAAATGGCCGGATATTAGCATCTTCTAACATGTTGAACATGTATACCAACACACGGGAACATGGATCTGGATGCATGAAGGTAATTTTTCCAGGAGATCGATTTTTATCGAATAAGGGTGAAATATTATGATTTGAATTTTTGGCAGCAAATACTCTGTGGTGCCTAAGAGAATAAATAGCATTGCGGTTTCGTGTTTTTGAAGCCAAGAAAGAGTGAATCCAAAACTGCCAAAATCTGATAATTTTAGCTTAGAGACCCATGTAGCCTTCTTTCAAAACCACCATTTATATACTGCAAACTGCAAAGGATCATAGCTCTGGTTTATTACTCACAACAGTTTCTGTCGTATTTGCATTAAAAAGTCAACAAAACAATCTTGTAAGTGGTGGTAAGTACCAATACCTCAGTTATTAATTTGAAAGGCTATAAGACGACTTTTCTTTCAGACTGTCACATGTCAGAGATGGGCTTGAATGACATAAAGACGTAGAACTTACCAGGCAAACATGGTTCGCGCTGCTGTGCGAGCAACCTTTTCTTCTGTGGTCATTTCAAGACAAGCTTTGACATCTAAATAATTCTGTTCCGTAATTCCTGAAATGAAATTTATTATTGTAGGTTACGGCAGAAAACAAAGTTAGGTCAAAGAACTGATTTTAAAGAGAAGCAAAAATGGAAATTATGGCTCTAGTAAAACTAGATGTTACTTGAAAAAATTTGGGAAGAAACTTTCTGCTTCCCTTGTCAATATGTATATTTTTCAAATTTCATTGTGAATACTTTATTAAAACAATCTTCAAAAAATTTATCTGCATTTTTAAACTCACTAAACAGTTTCGATATGTTCTTCTTCAATACTCAACTGAAATTGGGTATCTGAACAAATTGCCTCTTCGACCAATAGCTGAGCCTCCCTCACAAGGAGTAAAAACTTCTCAACCATGCGAATGGCAAATAGCGATTGTTTGTGAGCAAAAATGGAAAGGTTCCGACAACAGGCATTAAAAATAGGAGGACCAACCCAAAACTTTTATACTTCCTGTGAAATCATGGTGAGAATTTCCTGCTTTGCAAAACCCTGGTGAAAATCATGGATGTTTCGCAAAACACAAGCAATGAAGAGGGGAAAAGGTCATCATTCACAGCTTTTTTTAAGTGAAAAGGGTGTCAAAAACAGGGAGGCCAATTTAAGAGATAGAAAGGCTAAGATTTTTCGGCATCCCTGCCTCCTCATTTTCTTTGATAATGGAGATGTTGCATGTGCGAGGGATTTGCGATTTGACCATTGATTCTTATGTAAAAGTTCGCAAGTAACACGATGGTGCCACGGGTTATCTCTGAAATCATCTCCCAAGCTCAAAAAAAGCTCTCAAAGTGAGGCCAAAATGGAGGAGATATCCCACCCCACCCTGAGAGTCCACCTCTACATCAAAACAAACTCTCCATGCAAAGATAGGGAGCAAATACATTGTCAGGGCTGCCACTTTATTTGGGGACTCCAAAACTGAAAACACGGCAACACTGCTAATATATTTGCTCCCTATCTTTGCATGGAGAGTTTGTTTTGATGTAGAGGTGAACTCTCAGGGTAGGGTGGGATATTCCCTCCATTTTGGCCTCACTTCAAAGCTTTTTATGAGCTTGGGAAATGATTTTAGAGAAAACCAGTGGCTCATCGTGTTTCTCGCGAACTTTTACATAAGAATCAATGGTCAAATCGCAAATCCCTCACACATGCAAAATCTCCATTGAAATAAAGACTTTTGAGTTATTTGTATAAAGTATCTTCATTCCTTAGAGAGGAAAGTATTTATAGCAGCACAATTCGGGTAAAAGTACTAAGTTACCTTTTCCTGTCTGTAAACATTGTTTCAATAGCTCAGTGGCTTCAACATGCCCTTGCTCAGATGCTTTGATCAACCAGTACACTCCAAGTCGAGCTTTCTCGTCAGGATCGCCATCTGTATCTGAAGTAGATGAAATGACGTTAATATGACAACCTCTAATGCATACTAAAAAATCATAGGCATTAAGTTTATAAAGAAGCAAACATTAAAACAAAATTAACCATGACAATACAAAGGTAACTCATACAAATTAGAATAAACTAAAAGAAAGAAAAAGAAAAAAATCAGCAAACATTGAAATGCAATGTCTGAGGGTAGTAGCACTGAATATATTGGAGTTTGGATTGTAGCCGAGTGCTAGAAATAATGTAAAATTTCTTTAAAAAAACTTACATTACTTATATTAACAAATTTAGACCAAAGCTTAAGACCGATTATTAAGAGTGATTTGATCTAATAGCTTCTTATCAATTGTTACCATCAGTGAAATCTGTTACCTTGTTTGAAATTTAAATTATGGCCTTTGTGATATTGATTTTGTGACCCTGACAATGAAGCGTTCGCTTCGAAAAGCTTCGGTCTAAATTTGTTAATAAAATGTAAGTTTTTTAAAGAAATTTTACATTATTTCTCGCACTCGGCTACAATCCAAACTCCAAACTGAAAGAGTAAGGTGACAAACAAACAGCTAAGGTTCAGTTTGCGTGGATACTTTTGAATTGTTTCCGTAGTGTCAAGTTGCATCCAGTTCTTGTTTAGATTTGGGACGGTTGGTTTACAAATGTATCAAGTAGAAACTGAATTTTGAGGAATTTACAATGCTGTTGGTTGTTAAAAATATAATAATGTGTGGATGTGAAGTTTGGCAACCAAAGAAACCGAAACAGGATATGCTAGGAGCAATGGAGATGGAATTCTAGAGGAGGTTGGCACGCTTTCTAGAGGAGATTAGGTCCGGAATGATAGTGTGTCAGATCATAGAAGTCTAAAATGACATTGTATCCTACATACCCAGCTAGTCTGGTATAAGAATGTAAACAGAATGACAGTAAAGACGGCCAAAGAAGATGCTTAATTGGGTTCCTCCATGGAAGAGATGAAGGGGATGCCTATTAAAAAGATGTTGACAGGGGGTTTTGCAAGAAATGAGGAGTGCCAACTCCCTGATAGGCTGAGAGAGGATGGGGGACTTGGGTGGCTAGCTGTCACAGAGCGCTAGAGAGTACTGTGAAAGCGGCTCTTATGTACCTAAAAGAATTATAGTTCTTTTTGACTCACCACCATTTTCCTTCAAAAGTTGTTTCCCGAGGTCCACTTGCGAGTCTGGACATCCATTCTCAGATAAATAACTTCCAAGACGTTTGAATCTCCCACCGGGACGATTATCTGAAAAGAGGAAATTAGAGAGAAAAAGTTTATTTTAAGCTTAAAGCAGCCCCATAAGACATTGAATGGCGATAAATTGCATGTTATTATCATGCTATGTCTTGTTTTGCTTTGCCGACATAGTTTCCAGAACCAGCCTGCTGGAGCACTCTTCTCACAATTACAAGCATTGCGTCTGACAGTCTGAAAGATGTAACAGAAGAGAGCTTCAGGTGCAACATGACAATTCACGATATTGGAGCAAAGTGCTTGAAAGTAGGTATCAAGACTTTGATGTACACAATGAGGATTCGATAGTGACATTCAATGCTCAGGTTTAAGTTAAATCATTGCATTTAATCAATCTGCCTTGCTTACCTACTCATTAGGAACATAATACTGATTGGCATTCAAAAATTCAAATCCGTTTTAATGCCCTAGGCTAGTACAGACCTACATTTTTCACTCGCTATCAAAATGACAACAACTCGATAAAAAAACGAAGAACATGCAGTGAACATAAATGTCCCCAGGATGCAAAGTTGCTCCTCAGGATTCCAGAATTTCAAAATCCAGAAACTTTAAAGAGCAGAGATTTTGAAAGGTTGTTGCTGATACCTGTTACATCGGAGCAGAAAGTAGAGGAAAGAATTTAGGTTAAATCTCACCATGCAGGGTCCATTGCTTTCGTGCAGATGTTTTGACGGGCAAAGGAACAAAACCGGCCATTATGTTTAGAGCTATTTTGATGTATGACACAAAGCGAGAAACTTTGAATGATTATGCTCGAACGTTCACATCTTACGAGGGTTTCCAATGATAAAGAGTCTTTTCCACTTATGGGGCCCCAAACTGAGAGGCAAACGAGGTACGTAAACTTTTGAGGTTATGTTATCTTATCAATAACCTGACCGGAAACGCTATCATCTGCCGGAAACGGGGCGGTTATTGGTTAAAATCATGGCGCGAAAAATGCGCGGGAAAATTATGGCGGTAATTTAAAATATCCCCGCCAAATTCAATTTGACGGGCTTTTAGCGCAAACTATTTTAACTTTTAAAGCAATTTCTTTTGATTTTTAAAGCAAGTTTTCATCGAAAAAAGTCCTATACTCCACATTTAAAAGAGGATGCTATAGTATATTGAAGAAAATAACTGATGAGTTCGCGCAAGCCCTATTATTGAGCCTTTAATCGATCGCGTAAAGTGGGAACCTTTTCATTCCTTTCGATAGCGAAATTTTCAAACCATCTTTATCGTAATTTTTCGCAAGTTTGGGGAATACAATCTCTGTCCGTTTTTTATTCCTATTTATTTTATACTTTTTTCAAACCAAAAAATTCATAACAGCGAGGATTTTATAACGTCGTTATTAAAAGTCAGGATCAATGTTTTGCGGGCTCTTACTGTTTTTTTTTTTTTTTTTTTTTTTTTTTTTTTTCATTATCGGCCAAAGGGCGGAATCCTCAATAGAGTATGACGCGTTGCAGACATTGCTTTTTTGCCTTCAATTTTCGAGATAGGCCAGAAAACATCCTCTGTGGTTAAATAGTTATCTATTCAAGGATTTGTGTCTGATGTGCCAGCAAATATTGTTTCGCAGTGAATTATTTCAAAAGCCCGTTCGACAATTTTGATGCTGGCTTCGTTTTTCCATTCGAGTACCTACCTACGATTCATAGTAGATAATACTAGAATAATAATTCACCCTAAAATTACTTTTTTCGTAGCATGTTTTTTCTATCTTTCTTTTTTTCTTTCTTTTTTCTATCTTTCTTTTCTTTTCTTTTGCTATTCATACGTTTATGCAGAGACCGTAATTGAAGAGAAAGTCAGGGAGGGGAGGAATTTTACAAGCCCTTATTCCTCCAACCAGTTTTCCTACCATCTTCCTCTGAAATATTGGATTGATTTGTTTCATCCAATCTCATTTGTTTTTGAAAAAGATCGAGCCAATCTTCAAGCAACTCTGCGAAGTTAACGCATTTAAGTTTCAGGTTCGCTTATTCGGCGTAAAGTATACATAAGGTGTCCCAAAAGCACCGGGACTTGTTCTGTAACTTCGAAAGTAAGATAGATACAGACATGATTTTGATTTCATTTTAAAGATCAACTCAATACCTATCGATTAAAACCAAGATCAGCTCAATCAAATAAAAATTGACCAAGTTATGGCAATTTGAAATCAGCGAGGAAAGTTTACGCCTACGGTTTTTAAGGAAGATTCTTCATCGCCGTAAATCGAAAAGTCGGCCTATAAAGTGATGCTTATTGTGTTTTTTTCATTTTCGAGGTGTCATTTATCAACATTTTGTACCACCAAACATAACAGTTGACAGTGCGTATTATTGCAAAGTGCTAAAGGAGTCGAGAATGCACATTTCCCGGAAACGGTCGGACTTGAAAGCTTCGTGGATACTCCATCAAGACAAGCGCGGCCTCACACATCGAGCTTAAAACGTGAATTTATGAGTAAAAATGGAGTTGAAACAATCCCTCATCCCCCTTACAGCCCTGACTTGGCTCCATGTGATTTTTGGATGTTTCCTACGCTTAAAAAGGAGCTTCGCGGACGAAGATTCGAATCGAAGACCGAAATCCAGAATGCAATTCAAAACTTTTTCAACGCCATCCCAGAGGAAGAATTCAGGAAAACAATGTTGGATAAGGGGCAAGAGCGCATGAAAAAGTGCATCCGGTTTTATGGACGGTACTTTGAAAAGCAAAAGGAAGTTATGGAAGATTCGAAGGAAAGTGGATACGAATGTTAACTTTTTGAATCCTGGTAAGCGAACAATCATCCTAAAAACCGTAGGGGTAAACTTTCCTCACTAATTTCAAATTGTCATAACTCGGTCAATTTTTATCCGATTGAGCTGATCTTGGTTTTAATCGATAGGTATTGAGTTGATCTTTAAAATGAGACCAAAATCATGTCTGTATCTATCTTACTTTTGAAGTTACAGAACCAGTCCCGGTACTTTTGGGACACCCTACGTATGATATTTTTACTCTACACATATGCCTGAATACGCATCATAGGGGACCTATGTGCTTCCTAAGTTGCCAAGTATTAATTATTGTTTGATGATTGGTCTAAAACATTCAATACAACCAGTAAAAATTAACTGTCCCCTGCGAGCAAGGCGGATAAAGAATGGTGGTCGCATTTCGTACCCTCTGGACGTCACACGGTATCGGGTACATTCGGGTACATGGGCTGGCCGAGGCCGGGGGGGCCGACTCAACCTCGGATTGCACGGCAAAACCCGTACCCTCCTGACGTCACAACGCTTCCAGATGGCAGCCAAAATCGAAATGCGACCACCATTCTTTATCCGCCTTGCCATGCGAGATTCGAACCCCCGGTCGCACAAAATGTGACATATTCCTACAGTCAGAATGGTGTCTCTGCTGACTGAGCCATATCGCCGTTCGTGAGCGATGGGAGAAAAGAAAACAATTAAGTGATCTCGGACGCTGAGGGGGGCTTCACAAAAGACGACCTTGAGATTTCGGCAGTTCGGCCACTGGCGTCATAAGAGACGACGGATTAAGCGCATTACTCTGTGAGACATTGTTTACCTATGCTGTCATATGTCACAAGGTTCATCTCGGCATGCATTTGCGATCGCGGCAGTAAGCTGAGGCAATATTTCTGTATTCATGGATTAAATCCATCAATCGAGTTCTGATTTTGGCTCATATATCCGTAACGGGTCCTCCAGAGCAATTTTCCACCTTGTAAGATGGTTATTATTTCTTTATATCTATGTTTAAAATTTGAGGTGGGATAATGGCGGCTTCTCAAGAGCAACGAGGTAGGCGATCTTTTGCACCAACGAACAGAAAACTGATGGCGAAAAATAACCAATCGGAACCTCCCAAAAAAAAAAATTGCCTAAAATCGGAACTTCGTGGTTCTGCGCAGATTTACCAGTCAGACACGACATCTCAAGGTGGAAAAAACTCGCTGAAAGCGAATTTTAGAAATCAACACAACTTGACGTAGAGACATGATTGGCTAAAAAATACAACGGTTTTTGGTACATCGGAAAATCAACCAAAAATCGAAGACTGGGCGAAACGCTCAAGGTCGCAGAGGCATAGGGAATCCCATAGCGATAGCAACGGAACGATTGTAATATCATGGGGCACTCCGTTCTCATGACAATAAATAAAGAAGTAAAGAAGGAGAAGAAGAGGAAAATATTTGCGTTGTTTTAAATAGATCGGCATTCTGCATTTGAAGTTTTATTTTTTACTTTTAAAGGAAGGGGGCCTCATAAAGAGGACTTAAATACTTAAGTAGATTGAAGCCGGGAGTTTTTTGCATTGCATCAGTTCAGTTTCATCGGACAATGTATTTCTTCACACTAAACAATCGCATTTTTTTTATTTTCTTCCTTACTTTTCCCGTCCTGATGAATGAAAGATCCCTCGCAGATAGAATTAAAAAGTGTCGAATAAAAGGCATGCTTATGCCAAGGGCCGAGAAAGAAATTAAAAAATGTGGAGAGAATCATACTTTTCAGCATATCACCCACCAATTGACAGATGAAGATAATCGAAGAACTCTGCTGCTACGTAGTGTATACATTGTTCAATATCGATTTTCCGGGTCCCTTTGATTTATGGACGCGGTGATGGAGTGGATCGAAAAAAAATCAAGTTTTTTCTGTATTTTCGAATGGAATTTGCGAGTGCAAAATTGTTGATATTTAAAACTTTGATTCATTGGTGTCCAGGGAAATTTTGGGTCGAAGGGCCTGTTGGGACCGATCCCCCCCCCTTCCTCAGTCCTCTACGGATACTCATAAGAGCTCAACATCAGTAATTGAAGTATTTGAACCTTGTTACCTTGTTTCCCTGCAAAATAGGGTGGATCCAGCACTTCTTTACCACCTTCCTATCAACTTTAGAGAGTGTAACGTAGAGTCCCATTATACCCAGAGTTAAGACAACTCGATTATCAGCTGACTGGCAGCCGGCCTTGGCTGGCCATGGAGGCCGAAACGGTTGCACCCAAACGAACGATATTGAGGGATAAGGATCAGGAATCCTGCGATGTCTGTCACACAAAAACAACAACATCAACAAATTGATCAATTAAAAAGAAAATGAGATTGGTTTGTGAATAATTTCTTAATCTATTTTCATTTTGGACCGAAGGTAATAACAATTTACTCTTGATAAACCACAATTAGGTGATATTTTCATTATTTTTGTTCACATTCGAGGTACCGCCATCTTGGTGCACTCGTTTCGGCCTCCATGAGCGAGAACCAATCAGAATTGGATTCTTTTTTAGGCCACTTTCAACCCAACCCTGGCCCAACCAAAAGTGAGTTGTCTTAACTCTGGGTATAAAGGGACTCTAGTGTAACGAAAACGAAGTGCAGCTATAGGATGAAATATTAGAACGTCACGCGTGTGATTATGTAAACTGAGTAAAATATAAGAGTAATCGAAGATTGAACTTTTTTATGAATAAATTGTGACTGTCCACGGAAAAAGATGCCTTAATCCAAAAAATCTCAAACCTTAATTTTCAAATATCATTTTTTAAAGTAAGGAATTAGAACTATTAATGTTTCTTTTTATAGTGCTCACATTCTTCCTTTTCCGCCCGATGTGAATTAATTAGAACTATTGAATAGAACTATTAATATTCTGATTGAAATAGAAAAGTCTAATAGATGCCCCAGAATATAGTTTTGAATATTATAGTCGAATTGAATAGGACTTTTGATATTTAAAAAAATGTAACAATCTCAGTCATCAAAAATAAAAATTATTATGTTACAAAAATTTTCGAAGAGTTTCATTCTTTATTTGTATTTTTTTAAAGTCAGCGATTCTTCAAGAAAAAATGAAGAGAGAAAATCTTAAAAAAAGGTGAATTGTATTAAATTCTTTTTAAAAATATTAAAAATTACTATAAGATGGGAAAGAAAAAAATAAAAACGTAAAAAAAAGTGACGACAGTAACACGCGTATTTCTTTTTTGCTCCAAATTCATCTTTTCGGGTTCAAAAAATCTTAACCCATCAGGTCTCACGCGCGCATTCCATATTCACTATCACAATAATGGTAAGAGCCTAAGTCAATGACTTATATAGTGTAAATTCGGCCGACTGAGACATAAGCCCCGATGGCTGAGTAGGTAGGTAGGGTGTTAGGTTCGTAAACTGTAGGTCCCAGGTTCAAATCCCGATAGGTAGGCCAAAATTTGCAAGTCGGTACTTGCCATGTCGAGTCTTCGATACTTGCAGATATACAATTGAATAATTTTTTTCATTAAAAATTCGATAAATTGATCCATTTTTTGCAATTATTGATTAATAATAATACATATGGTATGGGTGCAGTGTGCATACTTACCTGCAGTGACTATTAACTAAATTTAAAACAACAATTGGCTAGAAAAAAGTAAACGCGTCTGGGAGTTATGCAACATCCATTCTGGCCGGGCGGCGTCCCCGTTTACTAATTCTAAGTTGGTTTCAATAAAATAAACGCGCATTCCCGTCCAACACGCCATTTACTAATTTTAAACCAACCATTAATTTGAAGCCAGTAAATACACGTGGGAGTTACGCATCCGTTTCCTATTTCTAAGTAAACAGTTTACCTAGATCAATACGACAGATACTCACTTCAAGCCAACGATAATTTCTTAAATTTAGGACATATTTTCACGGCATGGAATGTTTCCTTTTTTCAAGTAAACGCTTTCTTTTTTCAAGAGAACGTGGAGCGTTGGTTTGAGAAAACGCTATTTCTTGATCCAATGCCGCAATCAGACGCTGAATTTAGCAGCTGAATGTGGAAGTCAACAGTCATCGCCCAACGGCTGAAATTTAGAAAATTCGAGTTATTTTCATCCAGATGTGTATTAAATCTACTCGAATAGTTCAGACAAATTCAAAATTGGTCCGATGGTTGCTGAGAATCGTTGCTGAATTTTGCGCGTCGACGCGCAAAATTCAGGCATCGGGCCGACGACTTCCACATTAAAGCCACATTCAGCTTGTGATTGCGGTGCAAGGTAACTCCGATGTCTTAGTTCAAACTTCCGTTTCTTGCCGATACTTTTTAAGTATCCGGTTTACTTGGTCTAAGACGGCTCCGCCTTGTATTTAGGAAACATTTTTTTCAGTGTTGTCTCCACGAGCCGTTTCACGAGATTTGTCCCGGGGAAAAATCCCACTTACGAAGTTGGGAAAAGTATTGAGTTAATCAATATTTTTCCCAGTACCAAGTATGGTACTTGTACCCCTCTAGGACCCACTGAGAGAAGAAGAAGAATTGAAAACAAATTGTGCGATATTTTATTCATTACTACATTGTTCATGTTTGTTTAGTTAAAATAATGTGTCTAATTGTCAATTGTGTGCAATTATTACTTTAATCCCAGTTTAATACCCGACTTTAACTAATTTATCTTCCCGCGCAAACTAGTCGCAGGACTGTATGAGCCCCGTCCCGTGGAGACGGTAACTGGGAAAAATCTCAGAAGTTTCATTCCTGCGATTCGAACTTGGGAAAAATCCCATGAAAACGTCCCGTGGAGACAAGGCCTTACAGATACACTGTAATGAAATTTGATGAAAAACATTTACTGTCTATGTCATAAGCTGCTCATTATGATAAGATTTAATTGATAAGCGTGGATCAAATGTTTGATTTCTCCAACATCCTATCCTTGAGCCTGATGTAAGTACTGCATTGAAAGCGGAGCATTATGGCTGTAAAGTGTCGATATGTGTTTTTGAGGAGCCGTGTAAATGAAACGGTTGGATAAGCCCTTAAGCAATACAAATTCTTTTGTGTGTGGAAAATAGCTGAATGTCCAGAATTCTAAACATCTGAACATATCTCGAGAACCCGAAGAAAATATTGGTTAGGTCAGAGTCCGTGAATCCTACGTACCTAACAACTTTACTAATTTAAGTTAGGTAAGTAAGAAACCGCTCCGATCCATCAGATTATGCCTATAAGTATTTAGTCCATAACTTAATATTGTGAAAAATGCTTTGAGGGTGAAGTGCTCATCATCTGGTGGAGTTTTTGAGATATCTTTATGAACTTTTCTTCCAGATTCTTCTCCCACTTTTACCAAAATTGTCTCTTCCGCCACCATCATTAAGTACTTCAACCTTGCATTAAATAAGGAATGATGTATACGTTATCAGCTTTGTCTTAGAATTCCTACAATTTGGAGTCGTGAAACAAATAAAGTAGCTTCGACGTTAACATTTGCTAGCTTAGTTGGCAGTAAAACTATCTCATTAATTCGGTGAAAATAAAAGTAAATGTTTTTTCTTCGCTCATTTCGATGATAAAACACGACGAATACATATAAATTGTGATAATGGATGCAACTAATACTAGGTACTGTAATATTGGAAAAATAAACTGCGGAATCTTCCAAGGTAACGCTCTGAGCCCCTTACGGTTCTGTCTTGCTCTAAAGCCTCTATCAACGATGCTAAACGCCACAGGCTACGGATTCAGAATCAAAGGAAGATATGTAACATTCAGGCAAATCTGACGCATCTGATGCATGTTGACGATATGAAGGTATACGCTGCAACTGCTAAACAGCTAAAACGTCTACTCGACATAGTCCAAGAGTACTCAATAGATATACATATACGTAGACCGTGCATCCTGTGTTACGGAAGGCGAGACAACTTTGAAAATTCTCATGCGAAGAGTGGTGGCACCAACCCACATCGATGAGTTCGTGTGTCCCAGTTGCGCACAGCTGCGCATGCGCAGTAGCGGCTCCAATGAATTTTCGTCGGATTGTAAGGCTTTTTTCCTTGGTTAATAATTAGTTCGGAAAAATGAAACAATGCAATTCGGGTGTAAAATTACGTGTTCTAAAACTTTTTTCCATAGGAATTTTGTCTGAAAATGGACTCTAAACGAGATATTTGTGAAAAACCGAGCGCGGGCATGAATTCTCCATTGCCTCTCTGCAGTCTCTTCGAGTGCTTGGGACACACGCTCTCTCCCCTTCCCCGCCCGCCCATCATGAGGCTCCGAGGGACTTGCTTCGCTCCGCCTGTACTAAACCGAGCCGGACGCACGGTCTACGTGGTTCAATGTCTTTGCCCTGTATCCGCATGAGCTTCGGAATGGATAAATGCAAACCTTGACAATTGGAAAAGGCCAGCTTCGAGTAGAAGCATACCAAGCTATGAACGGTATCATGAGAGGCTATGCAGGAGGGAGATGTTTACATCTCAGATTCCAACTAGCAAAACTCATCGAACACCAACAGATCAAAGAGAACCTCAAGGACCAATACTTCAAGCGAATCAGCTCTGTACTTAATTCGAACGAAACTGAACAGGAAAAACCATTTCAAAGCAATTAACGCCTATGCTATACCCCTACTCATGTACTCATTCGGTGTTATCCAGTAAACCCCAACTGACATCGACAGATCGAACGCAAAACGAGAACTCTCCTAACCAAACATAACGTGCACCAGCATCCACCATCCCAAGGCATCATCGATACGGCTCACACTACCCAGAGCAGAGGGTGGGAGAGGCCTTATAGATCTCAGCGTACCACTAGTAAAACAAAGTTGAAAACCTCCAGGATTTTTTCTACAGAAGACGGCAAGATTCGCCACTGCACGAAGCAGTTGTGTCTATGGATCAAGAACTCACCACTCTCAACCCACAGAACAACGAAAATAGACCACCAAATAAGGCTTATAGCACGCAAGAAAAGCAACGTGAATGTATCCAGAAGGAGCTCTACGGCAGATATCCCAACGATCTTCAGCAAAGTCATGTCGATAAAGATGCATCGAACTTATGCCTAAGAAAAGGGGACCTTATTAGTGTGAGTAAAAAAAAATGAAATTCTGAATGTTCCGCTCCTGTTGGGATCTTGGATTGACTATTTCCTCCAACGAGAGAGAAAAACTCCAACACAATGAAATAACTGCTAAAACATTTATTGTACAAAACTCGGAAACGAAGAACAACAAACGAAGAAGAACAAATTGTGGCGTGGACTCCTGGTCGCGGGCCTTCCAAGAGTGCCCCTAATGATCTAACGATCTCTTTTAAATTACTGGTTTCGGGTGGCAAAGCCGGACTCCGCGCAGGGTGATTAGATAGAGGGTGGAATGTGCAAGGTCCGGTAATGTGACGTATGAAGAGAAAGAATGCAGTTAGGTATAGAGATAGGGCAGGAACACAACACTCCCCAGGCGGCAATCGATATGACGTTTGGTAAAAAAAAACATGTTTGCCAAAATTTGGGCCAATTTCAACCATTTTAAATGGTGCAAAAGGTCAATTTTGTGATGAAATTATGATATTTTGGTTCAGACCTGATCGATTTCGTACAAAAAACTCGATTTTACGCTGAAATCGTGCGATTACGAGGAAAATGCCAAACAGCTCAAGTTGTAGAGGATGTAATTTTACTCTAGGAAGACGCCTGTACGTGTAAACGATGAAAATTAAATTGAACTAGAAAAACTCAACTCGGTATTTATTTTTTTGGTCCTCAGAATTTCCGAGGTCTTACAAAGTAGCGGTTTAAAAGACTCGTTTCTCACGAAAATAAGTCGAAAAAGGGTATAAATGAACTATAGGCAAGTGTTGAGGATGCAAATGTCATCAGTACTTCCTCAGGTTTCAAAAAAGTTCCAACTATTTGGCACAAACCTCCAAAAAGTGTACGGCTCGATAAGTAGGATCGTGCTATAATAGTAAGGGAGAAGTGCGGTTTGACCGAAAAAAATTGCGTAGCAAACTTTCTCTATGTATATCGTCATCTGTAGGTCCCCCTGAACAACTTCCTAAATGTTAAAAATGGCCCGACCCTGGAACACCCCTCAAAGTAGTTAAAATTGGAAATGGCGGCCGTAATGAGGGGGTCCGGGAAATCGGTATTTTAAAATGCTCATTCTGTCTCATGTGAGGTATCATTTCCTATGTAATATTGGTCGTAGATTTCATAAATGAACTCCACAAGGCCCCCCGGTCAAAGGGGGCGCTCCAAATCAAAGATGGTGGCCAAATGTGAAAGGCAGGAGGTTGCATTTTTTAAATATTCACCGAAGGCACAAGGAAAGTGAAGTGTCTCTATTTTCATGTATTTATGGCCAAGAAACCTAAATTTAATGTTATAAATGTATATAATAATGGAAATTAAAAGAAACATACGACTAAGGAGAGAAACGAAAGCTCAAAAAATGCAACCTCCTGCCTTTCACATTTGGCCGCCATCTTTGATTTGGAGCGCCCCCTTTGACCGGAGGGCCTTGTGGAGTTCAGTTATGAAATCTACGACCAATATAGCGTCCAGCCCACGTACAAACTGGGGGTCTCAAACTGGCACTAATTCTTCTATTTCTCAGCCATTTCTGCACGGAATGCCTTGAAAATTTCAAGATCTGATCTGTAATGTATCCCGAACACATCGGTTACCCTCAAAGATCGTCGGCCCGACGATCTTTGAAAGCCAACAGTCAACAGTTCCATCGATGAGCCTCTTTGAGGCCCCTAGTTTGTAGGTGGGCTGGACGCTTTCTACATAGGAAATGATACCTCACATGAGACGGAATGAGCATTTTAAAATACCGATTTCCCGGACCCCCTTATTACGGCCGCCATTTCCAATTTTAACTACTTTGAGGGGTGTTCCAGGGTCGGGCCATTTTTAACATTTAGGAAGTTGTTCAGGGGGACAGGCGTCTTCCTAGAGTAAAATTACATCCTCTACAACTTGAGCTGTTTGGCATTTTCCTCGTAATCGCACGATTTCAGCGTAAAATCGAGTTTTTTGTACGAAATCGATCAGGTCTGAACCAAAATATCATAATTTCATCACAAAATTGACCTTTTGCACCATTTAAAATGGTTGAAATTGGCCCAAATTTTGGCAAACATGTTTTTTTTTTTTACCAAACGTCATATCGATTGCCCCCTAGATAGCGGAACATTTCAGAATTTCATTTTTTTTATGCACCCTAGGGGACCTGTTCGGAGAAACCGAAGGATTCATTACCGCGATACAAGATCAAGTTATCTGCGCGAGAAATTAGGTATGCCAAATATGTAACCAAAGACCCGAATGTAACCGATGACACCTGCAGAAAATGCCGTAAGTCACCTGAAACAATACAACATGTTACCGGAGCCTGTTCAGCCATGGCACAATCGAACTACCTCCAAAGGCACAACCAAGTCTGCAACATTCTACACCATAACCTAGCCATGAAATACGAGCTTATCAATAAGGAAACGCCGTATTATAAATATCCTCTAGACATTGTGCTAGAAAACGATAAGTGTAAGCTCTATTACGATCGGAGAGTAATCACGGATAAGACCACCCCACATAACAGGCCCTACATAATTCTGGTGAAAAAAAGCAAAAGAACAGCCTACCTGATGGATATAGCAATCCCCAATAATCACAACATGCAGAAAACGCAACAAGAAACCGGCCAACCTATGCGTGCAAGCGTCGCGTAGCGGCGCTACGCGCCGGCGTATGGGGGGGGGGATTCACCCCTCCATCGTGGTGCAAGGATCGCACAAGACTTTCTCACTCAAGCCGGTATAGATAATTCTACTGGAATATTAATACTGTGAATCCACAAAATCATAAAGTTTGATTGGAATTTTGATCGAACGATGACGGTTATGAATTTCGGATGAACTGAAAGTTCAATAACTTAATCGATGTAGAGAATTTTGATGCAAATTAGTAAAGAAAACGGGGATTAATACAAGAGAGAGGGAAAAAGAAAATATTGACGGCGCGCAGGCGTACAGAACGTTGGCTCTTATACATCTAGATAGAGGGTTTCCAGCGAGACAGCAGCGCGGCGCGGTCTGACAAGTCACTCGCCTATCCTCAGAAAGGAACCGCGGAAGACGGAATCTGCTGGGATGCTTACTTAAGTTCACGAACACCGAAGTAGCTTTCAATAAAGATCTAATTGTAAGTATTAGTTCTAGTGTCAGCTTGCATAATTCATACTATGTAAGTACCCAATTAGTCATGTAATTTTGTTTCATGTACTTGTACGGAGTGATTTTGGAGGTAACGCATTTGAAGTCCTAGGTTTTACCTGACTTAAAGCACTATCTGAGTTTGTATAGTTTATTCTTCGGTCTTTTTCAGCGGTGAACCCTCAATTGTAAATTTCTGGTTTTTGCCCTACAGCCCTCCCCCTCAAAAAAATATTAAGGTTCCTCCGAGATACTTGAAGGGCATTAGAACACTTAAATCATGGCCAGCGCTATCAATTTGAGCGATTACTCGCCGATAAATGCTCACACGCCCAAAAGTTGAAGTTGCATGCGCGTAGGCGGTGTCGGCTCTTCTCCAATTTAGAGTCTAGTCCAAAGATATTTTAGGAGCTGAAAGAAATGAAACCTTAGTGATGCTTGATGCCAACTTTCAAAGAATTTAAGGCATTTCTTCAAAATCTATAGTCCGTCTAAGTGAGCCAGCCCTCTGTGTGATCTCTTAGAATACAGTGCCCTCCGTCAGTGATCCCACTTGAGTTTAGTCCAGAAATCTTTTAGGAGCTTAAATTAATGACGCAGATGGTGTTTTGTGCCAGTTTTCAAAGAATTAAAGGCATTTTTTCAAAATCTACAATCACTCAAAGTGAGCTCTTCAAGTGATCTCGCGAACAAAGTGCCCTCGGTAGGGGACCCGTATCCCTTCAATTTTTTAAGTTTAGTCCAAAGATCTTTTAGTAACTTAAATTAATGACTCAGGTAGTGTTTTGTGTCAACTTTCAAAGAATTAAAGGCATTTTTTCAAAATCTACAGTCCGTCAAAGTGAGCTTTCCGTGTGATTTTGCTAAAAATTAGGTTTGGCCCCTAGCCCCCCCCCCCAAATTTTAGCGTACCCCAAAGTCATTTGACGTGCATAAGAAGACCATAGATATGGTGTTCTGTGCAAATTTTGAATGAAATCGAACGGATAGATTCTGAGATATCGCTGTAGACAGATTTGAGGGACGCCGGACGGACGGACACACATTTTTTCAAGTATGGTTATTTTGACTCCAGGGACGTTAAAACGTCTAGAAATGATGAAATTTCAACTTTCTTTTCTGTTTCTTGGAGGATGACAATACTTCCTCTCTACCCTACGGGAGCGAAAAAGTAAAAATTCTAGCGTGGTTTTGATAGTGATTAATCCCACTTTAACAGTTGATACCTTTCTTGGAGGATGACAATACTTCCTCTACCCCAGGGGAGCGAGAAAGTAATAAAAATTAATAAATTACTCTGTGTGTGTAAGCCTCTGAAAACCTCTGAAAATTATAATTTGTTGAGAAAAACGATTTGACACAACAGGCTGAATGCGTGTCTGTGAAAATGAAACGTTAAGATCCATGCATGCAGAATGGCTTTTAGGATATTAGGACAATAAGAGTTGCAACCTTTCTCCTTCAATACAAATCCGACTCTATGCAGCATTTCTGCGTGAAACCAATTATGTTGAGTGCAGAATGTTGAAAATCTAATGAAGTATTAATGCATGTTTTTAATTCTACTTTTGATTTATATTTTTTTCAGTTCTTCTGTCAACACAACATCATCTAAAAGCGATGAAAACGTGTTTTCTGGGGTTCTTCTCAAAGACATAAGCATTGCAGCTATGGTTGAACTTCGTAGGTTATGTAAATACTAACCAATAGCATTGGCAGGAAACTTTCTTCTTCCACCTTCGGTGTAGCCGTCTTCGCATAGTGGATAGTTCGTCCTTGCATAAACTGCACCTTGAATTGAAAAAAGAAGATGGTTACATAAGAACACCTATTCTGTGAATGTCTTTCAATCCAATCTAGATTAAAAACACATAAATTCATCGCATTCTCTTTCCTGGGAATTTACCTGTTGCTTTTAAAAACAATTGAACAGACTATATAGGTACTTGTAGTCTTTTCTCATTTGCAGTTGCTGACAAATTCTTAGGCACAGTGAACAGTAGGGTGTCCCTTAAAAAAAAAAAAAAAATCATGAAAATCCGAGTCGGGGTGGTTACAAGTCCGTTCGAATTAACATGGAATGACCCATCAGGTATTTGGATAGGCACTGCATTGTATCGAAACGTATGACTTTTCCGAATTAGTATTTTTTTATGCGATCAAACTTCTTTTCAAAAACTCCTTGAAACTTTGAAATGTCCTTGCATAATTTTTGAGAAGTCCTTCTAAAGTTTTCAAAAGTCCTTGATTTTAAGTTCCATCAGTCTTGGAAAACTCCTTGGAAGTCCTAGATTTTGATTTTACATTTTTGCCACTAATCCTGTTCACTAGGGTGTCCCTTGAAAAAATCGACTTTCGAATTTTCAGCCGGCCCAACCGGAATTAAGTTCTAGTATATAAAAAACCCCTAAATCCCAAATTTCAGCGAAATCGAACAACTTTTAGGGGTCGCAAAGAAATTGCAAAGTTCTGCAGCATTTTCAAAATGGCAGCGCCACTTTCCCATTAAATTCACGATTTTCAAGGTATTCGGGGCGAAAACTGTGGGGGACCGGGAATTGTTTTGATCCAACCGACTTAAAACTTGGTATACACTTGGTCCAAAGGCTCGTCAAAGGGGGTGAAGAATAGAAAGAGGGGGTTTTAGGGGTCGCTACCCCCCCTCTCTATGTCTTTTTGTCTCATATTTAGGGATTAGACATTTTCCTCTGGTAAAAAAAAGTGCTGATGCGATAGGAGCATGAGACTCGGCCTAAACATTCTTCTCAGGTATTTTTTTGACATGATTTCTTCAATTGACCCACCGTCACTCAGGGCCCCCGCAGCCACAGCCCCCTTCTCTCTGCAGCGTAAAACCACTGATTTCTTTTAGTTTTCAAGGTGTACAATTTTTTTGGTCGGCTCAATTACCAATCTTTTTCATCTCATTGTTTGAACGAGTTAAATCACACGCGCCGATCAAACTTCAGGTCAATCCGACCATTATTCTACCCCCGCCCCCTTTTTTCTGCGGAAAAAATTAGAAAATTTATCAGAATAACCGCCGCCATTTTGAAAAAAAATATGACTCATGTCTTTCTATTCTTCACCCCCTTTGACGAGCCTTTGGACCAAGTGTATACCAAGTTTTAAGTCGGTTGGATCAAAACAATTCCCGGTCCCCCACAGTTTTCGCCCCGAATACCTTGAAAATCGTGAATTTAATGGGAAAGTGGCGCTGCCATTTTGAAAATGCTGCAGAACTTTGCAATTTCTCCTTGGTATCTATTTTAAAATATCAATTCCATTACATCGCCGAATTTTCAGGTCAAAAGAAGCACATTTACCTCCCTGCCCCTTATTTTTCGTTCGCTGTGGAAAAATAAGGGAAATAAGGGAGGGGGGGTTTGCGACCCCTTAAAGCTGTTCGATTTCGCTGAAATTTGGGATTTAGGGGTTTTTTATATACTAGAACTTAATTCCGGTTGGGCCGGCTGAAAATTCGAAAGTCGATTTTTTCAAGGGACACCCTAGTGAACAGGATTAGTGGCAAAAATGTAAAATCAAAATATAGGACTTCCAAGGAGTTTTCCAAGACTGATGGAACTTAAAATCAAGGACTTTTGAAAACTTTAGAAGGACTTCTCAAAAATTATGCAAGGACATTTCAAAGTTTCAAGGAAATTTTGAAAAGAAGTTTGATCGCATAAAAAAATACTAATTCGGAAAAGTCACGTTTCGATACAATGCAGTGCCTATCCGAATACCTGATGGGTCATTCCATGTTAATTCGAACGGACTTGTAACCACCCCGACTCGGATTTCCATGATTTTTTTTTACTTAATCCATCGATCATTATAAGAAAAAACCAAAACTTTCAGCTTCATATCTTCAATACTTCTTGAGAAAAAAATTCTTGAAGTTTTATGGCCTCTTCTAAAAATGCACTCTCCAAACTCGGAAAACGGGGATGTCTCGTGTTTGAAAAAGCCTCATAAGTTTTGGAGTTTTAAAGATTTTAAGTTTAAGTTTAGACACACTAGTTCGTGTTGGTATGTTTTTTAAGGGAAAAATCCCCAATCGAACCCAACTCACTCGAAGGGCCAACCGAGCTGAAGATACGACGTTTCAGCCCTGATTTTTAACGCTAAAAACTAGTTTTCTTAAAGTGGGCGTAGCAGCCGAAGCTAACGAGATGTTGCCAACTTTTTTTTGTAAATCAATTTCAGAGTATGCTCTAACGGATTAAAAAATAAAAATCGTGGACATTCAGCTTCTTCCTTGGTTAATCACACTTTTTAGCAAAAAACGCTCTTATTTTTCGAATTTTCGAAAATCAAATGTCTGACCCCCCNCCCCACCCCCATGTAACGAGGCAAATCCCGTTTCTTCAGAGGCACATACGTCCTTCGGTATAAGATAAGCCAACGTTACTGTAGTTGCCGGAATGAGCTCGCCGGGATCCTGGATTCGGGCGCCAATTTAAAAATGATGAGTTTGGAAAAGGGGAAGAATGATCCAAAATCTTATGTCTCAAATTTACAAAAAGAATGTCCTTTTATTAGCTAAATTTGTGAGGATCCTACTCGAAGTACACTCAAAATTTTGATAATAATAATTTAGCCGAAGTGCCACTCACTAACGTGCACCTCAAGGCTTGAAATTGCAGTGTACATGTAAGAGGAGAGGAGGAGTGAAGCTGGGCGAGATGCTACTCACTAACGTGCACCTCAGCACAGAGGAAGAGAAAAGAGGAAAGTGAACTGGACAGAGGGCTCGACGAGATGCTACTCACAAACGTGCACCTCGAGTCGAGAAAGAGTTAAAAAAGATGAGAGAAGGTGACCCTCCGGAAGGAGAGGGTGATGAGCAATGTTTGGCTTAGAGGGCCATCAGATTGATTTGAAGCTATTGGAAGACGATCTCGACATTCATTGCAATATTTTCGTTACAAGAGAAATTAATTAAAATATAAAATTTACAGAAATGGATGTAGGAAAATTTCCTACAGACGTTTATAGTAGTTTAGAATTTTTTACAATTTTTCGTTATGGGTAAATCTACGGAAAACCCTGATTTCGTAGTTATCTTCGAGAGAGAAAAAAAGAGAAACTGTATTCCATTTCTTTTCATTATTCAAACAGCTGATGTACCGTCACCGGGCGTCGTGGCGCGGTGTCGCCAAGCCGTGACACATTTGTCGCTATTTTGGTCTACAAAAGAAGGGGAAAAACTTAAAACGGAGAATGAAATTCTTCGTTACACCCCCCACCCCCATAAAGTTGTCTTTTGGTGTGAAATGAACGTACAAAAAATTTCCGCTATCAGAATCGGACATGGGAACTTTCCTGCCCATAATGTTAAAATTAAAACTGCCGCTACCAACCTTTGTCAATGTAAACAAATCGGAACCATCGAACATATCCTCCTCGAATGCCGAAATAACAAAACAAACCTCAAATACCAACTCTCTAAACACATCAAATTCCCAACAACCCTCATACAAATTCTTTAAAACCCTGAACCCATAGTATACAAAAAAATAGCCATCTTTCTCTCTCACAACAAAATCCAGCTATAAACATCATCTATCCTCTTACTCATAACTATACTCATCTCTTCATGTCTCTACCCAACAACTTCCTGGAATCTGGATATATGTTTTCCATGGCTCAGTCCTAGGTTAGCATCACAAGTCGTTCCAGTCGAGCCTCTTTGAACGTGAAGTAGCCTAAGCCTTCAACTAACTATCATAAAACAGATAAATCTAACTCCAACTCATAAAACTCCTCTAATCTTCTATCCCCTACAAATCTTCTCAAATCTCTAAATCTATACCTAATTAACACTCCTATCCTTCTATACGTAAAACAAACTAAGGAATGGACGTATTTCTATCAAACAGAACTATGTGAAGGTGAGAAATATGGGGTGTGCTCGATAGTTCTCTGGCCGTAAGAGTGAATGAGAATAATAAAGCGCCAATGACGTCAGCGGCAATGATCGAGCCCCCGAGCGGGGGCGCGATTTCGTCGGGGGGGGCATTAACTCATGAGCCCTGTTCACAACGCTCTCGTGCCATGCCCGCGGCTCATGAATTCCGCATTCAGATGGCACATAGGTCTGTTCGATAGAATGTAATATCCCGCTTTCTCAATTCTTCAAAAGGAATCACGCCCACTTTACATTGCTTCTCATGCAGCTTCGACGAGCACACCCCATATTTCTCACCTGCACATAGGTCTGTTTGGTAGAAGTATGTCCAAATTACCCTCTTAATATTTCCAGACCCCATCCAAGGCCGCAGTATCTACCCGATAAAACGCCTTAAACCCGTATATATATATATATATATATATATACTAGGGGGCCCTGCCCCCTGACCGCTACGCGGCCCAACCCCCGGGAGGGCGCCTCGCACCCTCAGGCCCGCTTCGCGGGCCCTATACGCATATGTATAGGCAAAAATGTTCTTCCATTTTAATATACACCATTTTGTGTTCGAGCTGCATCGATTTCAAAATTTTGGACGTAACACTCAGATTTGTAAATGATGAGGAACAGCTGGATTTACATAATTTCACAGTTCACTTACTGGAGAAATTTCCATTTATTATGTTATTTTTAAATACTTAATTTAAAAAAAAAATCGGATTTCGACCGTTAAGAGTTAATAATATTTGGTCCGTCCCGACGCGACGCAGCGCCTGCCTTCTCACTTTGTACCTGCTGTTTATCTGTTGTAAATATTAATAGAAATTCAGCAATCAAGTAAATTGACCAATGCCACACATCGAAGCCGAAAGAATACAGGAAAAATTGAGTTAAACCTTATACCTTGGACCTTGAACCCTGAGCGATGCACCGTTCCTCAACTCTTCGAATGAGGAGCCCTTCACGAGCTTTTCCATTGTTTTATTGTTTATTCGAGTCATTCAGGTAGAATCCCACACCTTGACGTTTCTAGCGGAAACGACATATCTTTCACGCTATTAACATTGGACTTAAGTGACATGAGCTTTAAAAGCTCTACAACATTAAAAGTTCGGGGTTTCATAATTTTTTGCACATCTACATCTACTGCAGATGACATACATATAAAGATCATCCTTATCGGGCCGGCAGTTCGTCAGAAATAGTGCTTCCAAGATTTTGCTTGTAGCTGTATAATATAGAAGATAAAAAAAAAATTCCGCTGGATCGGATCATCCTAAGTGGTGCCGCTGCGGCCGGCAAGTCTTCAAGCGGGGGCCTGTTGCAAGTAGAGTCCCTTTATACCCAGAGTTAAGACATCTCGATTATCAGCTGACTGGCAGCCCACCTTGGCTGGCCATGGAGGCACAAACGAGTGCACCCAAACGAACAATATTAAGGGATAAGGATAAGTGA
This sequence comes from Bemisia tabaci, assembly GCF_001854935.1. NCBI lineage: Eukaryota > Metazoa > Arthropoda > Insecta > Hemiptera > Aleyrodidae > Bemisia > Bemisia tabaci. Next base: position 4,615,843 of record NW_017549178.1, read on the forward strand.
TCCTGCGATATCTGTCATCCAAAAACAACAACATCAACAAAATTGATCGATTAAAAAGAAAATGAGATTGGTTTGTGAATACCTAATTCCTTAATCTATTTTCATTTTGGATCGATGGAAATAACAATTTACTCTTGATAAACCACAATTAGGTAATATTTTCATTACTTTTGTTCACATTCGAGTCACCGCCATCTTGGTGCACTCGTTTGTGACTCCATGAGCGAGAACCAATAAGAATTGGATTTTTTTTAGGCCACTTTCAGCCCAACCAAAAGTGAGTATTGTCGTAACTCTGGCTATAAAGGGACTCTAGTTGCAAGGTGCGGGGATTGGCAAATTGATGCCTGCTTCCTATGGCAAATTTCAAGAAAAGAACGATGGCGCTACTAAAAAAAACTTGAAATGACCTCTCAAACTCAAAAAAAGCTGTTTTTGGAACCGACCCATTCAAAACGGTCACTTTTACGCGGTAACGGATCCGCCATACTTGTGACGTGAAATGGTGTGGCAGACCTGATCTTTTCATCACTTACAATGTATTTTCCCATAAGGAATTGGCAGCCGCTTTTCAAATGCAAATATCGAGTCAATCTATGATTTTTTAAACAAAATGGAATTCAGAAATGGATTCCTCGTACGTTTAAATGGTTAAAACCTTCATTAGATAAATAAGAACCGACGGGATAAACCCTATTTTTTAAGGAAGACTGTATTCAGTGGGCGATTGTTTACACCTGCTTAGTGATAACAGACATGGACATTCGCTCAATATTTAGCCATTTTCATGAGTTTTTATTTTTTTGTCACTATTTGGAGGTAAGTTTCTTTTGTAAATCAATTGTTTAGCGCCTTAGGATAATGTTAAAAACTGTAACGGCACACATTGTTACTTATTAATTCAGAACACACTCCGGCAGTCCAACGCTCCGGGAAAATTCCTGTGACATCAAGAGCCTTAGTTCTTTCGATTAAAACAATAAAAAATGGTGCAACAGGCTCATAGGTATCGCGTTTTCCCGTCATTTCGCGGATTTTTTCTCCCCTTTAAAATGTGGCTCCGGCTTTGAAATTGTTTGAGGTAACACATTTCTTAGGGTATTTTACAAGAAATATAACACTCTTTACCTTGCCACTTTTAAAATGTCTTTTTTCACTCTTCAAAGGAGCTTCATCTTGCGTTTTCGCCGATTTTTCATAACATTCCCGGCACGGTTTATTGCCTGAATGAGTTTATAGCTTTTGACAAATCAAAAGCAAAAACGCTTCAAATTCATGAAGTAGAGTGTCTACCCAGTCATTTAAGCCAAAAAGAAGAACATTCTGTCCAGATCCTGGAAAATAAAGTCGACTTAAAGATATTTTAGGGCTAAAAGGGGCAACTTACCGATGGTAAGTCCCGTTATATCACTGAAAGTAAATTTCCTTGGTGGTTATAATGCCTATAAGTTTCTTGAATGTGGTTATTTTAAGTACTCGAACACTGAAAACACAGATTTTAGCAAAAAGGTAAATTTTGGAGACCTGAAATCACCCATCGGAACCAAAAATTTCCCAAATTTTCCCCGAAGCTCTCCAAAAATGACCTGTTTTCTGGGCCGTCGATTCGGCCATCGAACCGAGTTTGAAATGAAGGCTTATTATGACCTGAAGCTTAGAGAAAAAATTCACTAGGAGCGTAGGGACGGTTTCAGATTTACGGTGTGGAGGGGGGGGGGGAGCAAAGGACCATCTAATTTTCGCTGGATTGATGTTGCTGCGAGCTTCTAGTCGTTCTTCACTCATGTGCAGCCTATCGATACTACAACATTTTTTCACAAAGAATTCGAATTTCACGTCAAGGAATCGATACATCAATTCGCTTTATCAATTTTTCCCGATTTTACAAGGAACATTAATTCTTTTGTTTGCCGATGTAGAATATTGGGGGGATCAGGAACCTTACAGGAACCGCAGGAGAAGTAATACTCACTTTTGGGTAGGAATAAACTTTTATCAGAAGAAAAAACTAAAAAGAACAACAATCCAAGACTTTCACTTCTTCGACTAATTTTTTTAGGTTAACATTATTTTTTACAAAAGAAACTCCTCCCTTTCCGAAGCTCCATCAGCTGATGCCGATCGGGGCTTGGACATCCAGCCCGCCCTGAACCCCTTTAGGGGCTCAGACCGAGACAGACGTCCACCCCCTACCAGGCATCATCCTGAAGAGCCCAGAAAGGGAGGATATTAGCACCGAACCAGGGGAGGGACCTAATTAATATCGAGGATGGCCCCTCCGCCTGGGTTCAGGCGGGCCACAGCCCAAAGATGTCTTGGGAGGGTTAAATTAATGGCCTCTAGCCTTTCTGTGAGCGCCACAACTGACAATGATTCCAAACCCATCTGTTCATGCCTTGCCTCATGTCTCTCTTCTTCTCTCCTCTGTGGCCTTGCCCTCTCCAGAATACGCCAATCTTCTCGTCTTTCTGCTTCTTCTTCCTCCTCAGTGTCCTCATTCATTACATTCCTATCTGTCGGTGGTGGCCGTAGTGCTTTATGCAATTCTTCCATGGCCCGATCCTTAACATTTTGTGCCAGGGAAATTCTGCAGATTGGGCAATTTTGTAATCGAACCCGGCATTGGTGACAAATTCGATGCCCGTTACTGCACAACTCGAATGGGGGCTTAGCGGTAAATAAACAAATGGGACACTTCATAACCGCTCTCCATCGTTTCAAAATTCGCGTTCGATAGGATCGTGATTGCTGCATACTGAAACAGTACCCGAAGAGAACAAGGGTTAGATTAGGATAAACTTTTACTAACAATTTTGGGGGGAAGGAGTGGAGGATGGGAGAAGGGGCTTTTGATTTTATTCCCTTTTTTCCCGTTCTATATTTTTTATAACGGCCATGTGATTTCTGTAGTACAGATCATCAAATGCCAGAGTAGCAGTTAACGCAAAATTTGAATGTCTGTCCAGACCTCGGTACTTAGCATTAGGATCATCTTCTTTTTTGCCGAAGGGAGTTGAAGCCTCAGTCTTATCAGGACCAGATTTGGGAAGTTCATTTTCGGAGGGGTTGGGGACGGGGGATTGATGTCTTGACGGGGCAGGTAGAGGGAAGCCATCCTTTAAAGGGGTCGGGAGGGAGCGTTCATCCTTTGAGGGGGTCGGGAGGGAGAGTTCATCCTTTGAGGGGGTCGGGAGGGACAGGAAACCGTTCTTCTCCATTCTAGAAAGTCAATGTTAAGGGGACATTATTGGCAACGGGTACAATTTGATTACAGGCCTCCTGAGCATTCCCGTGGCAGTAATTACTTCAGCCACCCTTACATGCCCATCAGGATCTTGGAAAATTTTAGCAATTCGCCCTCTTTTCCATGTGAGTGGGGGTGCCTGCGCATCGTGAATCAAAACTAACGTTCCTTCCTTTATACTCTTGGTGACTTCTAACCACTTGGACCTCTCTTGCAACGTGTGGAGATATTCAAAATGCCATCTCTCCCAAAAAGCCTGTGCAAAGAACTCAACGTACGTCCACCGCTGCAAGAAAGGGGGGTTTTCAATATCGTACTTTTTCTCCGGAAGAGAACTTAAAGGTCTTCCTATCAAAAAATGTCCAGGGGTGAGAACCTGCAAATCCCTGTGATCGGAAGACAGCGGAGTTAATGGCCGCGAATTGAGAACTGCTTCAATTCGTGACGTAAGAGTCTGAAACTCCTCCTGGGTGAGAACTGTCAAACCACAAACCCTTTTAAAATGCGATATTTGAAACTCTTAACTGCTGCTTCATAAAGTCCCCCTAAATGAGGTCCCATTGGCACGTTAAAGTGGAATTCAACCTTATTGTTCACAGATTGTTCACTCTCTGAAAACTGAGAAATTTCCGTATGCAAATATTCACAAATTTCTTCCACAGTTGGCATTTTTGTTTTCTCGTCCCGAAAATCTTCAAACCTCCTTTTATGGTAATTGTTAAATTTTCTCAATAATACAACTACTAACAATGAGCAATAATTTTCTGGTTTCAATCCCAAAACTTCCAAAGCTTGCATGTTTTCTTTTATTTTAGAATAAAAAAGAGATAAATTTGTAGCTGTTAATTCAGGCAAATCTAAAAGACTAATAAGATGGTGAGTCAACAACCTTCTTTCATTACGGTAATAATCAACTAATAATTTCCACGCCCTTTAAATAGTTGTCCGAAGTAAGTTCCAAATTTTTAATTAATCTAAGAGGTTCATCATCAAGCTGTGCCAGCAAATATTGGAATTTTTCACTGTTACTTAAAACGGTTGAGTTATGAATTGTGGCTTCAAATAAGCCCTGAAACACTGACCAATCTGATAGATTCTTTCCATTAAACCTCGGTAATTTAATTTTTGGCAACTTGAGATGAGCCCTAGATGCAGCCGCGGAAGAATTAAATTTTGCCGAGCAAGCATTATTCAACCCTTTTTTTGCTTTAAAAAATAGACTTTGAGCTTCATCACTTATTGCAGAAAACTTCCGTTGATAATTAATTATGTCCTCTTTGGAAGCACCTGTTTCAAGAATTTCACTCTGGATTTGGTCAAACATATCCTGGAGTTTCTTTAATCTTTCTACTCTAAATTCAAATGATTCATAATTATCAGGTGTTATATTTTTCGAATTTTCCAAGATAGTTACGGCCTCCTCCAAAATGCAATCTCTTCTCCTATTTAAAAATGAATGTTTACTATTATTTTCCGCCGAAGCATAAACAGAAGAAGGGGAAGGAATAAGTGGTGAACCTGAAAAATCTCTGTTCGGAGCCGCAAAGGTCGATTTATTTACCTTCTCTAATTCTCGATTTTCTATGAGAAGAGTATCAGAATCACTATCAAAAATATTAATTAGAGGTTGTTGTTGCTCAACTCCACCACGTTCACGATTTAATTTAGACAATGGATATTCAAATTCACTACGAAGAAATTTTGCATACTCAGAATCCATAATGTTATCCGCACTGCAAGTTCTCACCCCCAGTTCAAATTTTGCCTGTGAAAAAGTAGGTAGCATTTATTCCTTAACCTCAAAAGAAATTACGGTTTGTTTTTTTTTTTTTTAAAATAAAACCGGCAACTCTCAATGTCGGTCAGAAAATGACACAGTTTTTTTTAATCACAGCTGTTCTCAATTTAAAGATCTAGTTACTACGGCAATGAATCAATTGTTGAAGGTTATGAAGAAATAATAAAAAATTCCCCTTTGAGGTTAGGAAAAAATTTTCACAAAAAAATGAAAAAAGAAAAAAAAATGGGAGAATATCACCAAAAGTGAGTTAGGATCAGGTAACACTAGCTAGGATTGCGAGGTCAGGGCGAAATTGACAGCTCTGGACAGGGGACACTGCTTCCACAGGGCTGGATTCAAGACTCAGGAATCGGAATTGGGACTTGGCAGGGGAGCGGGGTTGAGGTTATCTCGAGGCTGCTCTTTTCCACAAGTATTATTTCCTTAATTCTGGGTCGAAAATATCCGCGAACGAGGGACCATGTAGAATATTGGGGGGATCAGGAACCTTACAGGAACCGCAGGAGAAGTAATACTCACTTTTGGGTAGGAATAAACTTTTATCAGAAGAAAAAACTAAAAAGAACAACAATCCAAGACTTTCACTTCTTCGACTAACTTTTTTAGGTTAACATTATTTTTTACAAAAGAAACTCCTCCCTTTCCGAAGCTCCATCAGCTGATGCCGATCGGGGCTTGGACAGCCGATACTGACGAATACGCCCGGAATCCACCAGTGTTCCTTGAAACATCGGTAAAAATCGATTGTTGCTAAGATCTGTGGTTTTAGTGTTCGAGTACTAAAAATAACCATATTCAACAGTAGTAAAGTAGCCACATTTCAAAGGGGGGAAAGAATCCGCGAAATGACGGAAGTACGAACGCCGGCAAGTCTCCGGCTTGGAGACTTGCCGGCCCCGCGGCGGCACCATTTAGGATGATCCGATCCAGCGGAAATTTTTTGTACGTTCATTTCACACCAAAAGACAACTTTATGGGGGTGTCAGACATTTGATGTTCGAAAATTCGAAAAATAAGAGCGTTTTTTGCTAAAAAGTGTGATTAACCAAGGAAGAAGCTGAATATCCACGATTTTTATTTTTTAATCCGTTAGAGCATACTCTGAAATTGATTTACAAAAAAAAAGTTGGCAATATCTCGTTAGCTTCGGCTGCTACGCCCACTTTAAGAAAACTAGTTTTTAGCGTTAAAAATCAGGGCTGAAACGTCGTATCTTCAGCTCGGTTGGCCCTTCGAGTGAGTTGGGTTCGATTGGGAATTTTTTCCCTTAAAAAACATACTAACACGAACTAGTGTGTCAAACTTCAACTTAAAATCTTTAAAACTCCAAAACTTATGAGGCTTTTTCAAACACGAGACATCCCCGTTTTCCGAGTTTGGAGAGTGCATTTTTAGAAGAGGTCATAAGACTTCAAGAATTTGTTTCTCAAGAAGTACCTATTGAAGATATGGAGCTGAAAGTTTTGGTTTTTTCTTTTATTGATCGATAGATTAAGTAAAAAAAAATCATGAAAATCCGAGTCGGGGTGGTTACAATAGTCCGTTCGAATTAACATGGAATGACCCTGATGAAAATAGAAAATTGAACTGTTTTTTTCAGACTGTTTCGAAGGACAGTAACTAAGATATCTTCATGCAAAATCATCTAACTGCGTATGTAATCATGGAAAAGAAGAAAGAAAGAAAGAGGGGGAAAACGGTTCTTTTTAATGATTAATGATTCAAGTTAATGATTCAAGGAAGTTTCAACTTTGTCGCAATCACTGGTATTTTCCTTGTCATCACAGTTTATAAAGAAGTATAAGGAATCTCTCGAATCTTTTCCTAGTCTTTCAATAATTCCTGCCAAAACGAATATATTTTCGAAATCGACCAAATAATAAGCTGAGAAATAAATACCAATGTTACCAGATGCTCTTGTTAATCAGTAGTATTTGCAAAAAAATGTATTAAAAAATTAAAAAATCAAAACATTACTTAAAATGCAAATAATAACTGAGACTCTTTCATATGCCGTAAGAAAATTTGAGTGGCTTATGTTAGAAATTTATCGAAACGAGAGAAGAAAGGAAAGAAAGAAAGCAAAAAGAAAAAATGAATGACATAGATTTTGAAATCCTGAAGCTTTTCGCTTAACCAGCAACCATCTTTAAGGCTACCAAAAGTACTCGCAGAAATTGTATGTGCTCTGCATCATATTACAGCTTCTTGTAAAAAAAGGAAAAGTCTACAGTAGGTAGGTATGAATTCAGAGCTGCACACTTTAACTTTAATAAATTACCATGTGACTCTAAAGGATGACTTATTTAATTGTACAATTTTTTTCTGGGTTGAACTAGTCTTGTAACTTTTATTTTTGGAAAAAAGTAATAAAATTAAATATGATTAAAGAAACTCACTTTTAAATTTATTTTGGCCACCTTTCCTTGCTGAATCTAGACACTTAATAGCCTACTTAGTGAGATAAACCGATCAACCCACTGAATCTCCTATCAACGTAAATCATCTTCTTTATTTTTTTCTGATAACGCTAATGATATGTCTTTAGCTCTTACATCTTTTTAATTTTTTGTGAACAATTCAAAAGACGCATTTAGTGTGACGTCACATCTCGATTAAATTTCGGTATTTCGAAAGTCGAGACGTGCCCCAACAAACAAACATAGAGGAATCTCACAGATTAGTCCAGATCGCTAACATCCAATCATAGAGTTCAATCTAGCCAATGCTTAGAAAGCGTGAGTAATTTTGCTACAGGTTAGGCAACTTCAGAAAATTGATGGCACTACCAGTAGTGAAAGAACTTGACCGGAGCGAGAGAAATTTCCGCTTGAATCTGATTATAAAGCTTTAATTTAGTATAAATAGTAATGTGTAATAATGGTTTTTGATCAAATAAGATTTTATCAAGTGTTATGCTAACTATTCTGTTTCAATATTCTTACAACAGTTGGTATCAACTAACTGCTCTCATGGGGGGCCTGGCGGGAATCCAAAACTAGGAACCAAAAGTCTCATTTTGCTAGGATTTTGCTTTAATTTTCGGTCTCTAAGGCTTGAAACTTCAAAAATATGATATATTATAATCTGGCGGTGAAGATCGATTCATCCAGAATAGATGAGAGATAGACATTCCAAATTAAGGGGGAAAGTGCTGCATCTTTTAATCTGGAAATATTGAACCACATAAATTCTACTGAGAAACTAATTCTTGAATTCTTCGGAACGTTTCATGCCACAAAAATCTGAAAAAGAAGTATTCTCCCGCCACAAATCTGCTGAAAATAGCCAAAATTTCAGTTTTGGTTCCTAGTTTTAAATGCCCATGGATTTTCCCGCCAATGGCGCTCACAAAACTACTCACGAGACGTATTTTATTTGTGGATGCAGGTGGATGCGCATCCAAAATTGGTGATGGATGCGGCATTTTTCGTATTTTATTTCTCGCATCCAGTTCCTAGTTGGGTAATGAGTTTGGCGATGCGGGTGGGAGTTTGGCAATTGGTTTGGCTGATGACGTAAAAGTGGATGCGCATCCAAAAAATGGAAGCGGATCTCGCTGGCGCAAGACCCGCTTCCAGTAGCGCATCCCGCATCCATTAGAGGCGAGAATTCAAATTTTGGTTACGTTTCCGAGAATCTCGTGGTCTGTCAACAGGGAAGACGTCATTACACGCTCGGTTCTTGGCTATCGCTCAGTTCGCCCAGTCCAGTTATATATATTCATCATTAGCAATAGAGAAAGAGAGGTAGAATAATATATACATCATAGAAGAATAGGTATAGTTAGTAATACAGGGTGATCCAAAAGTCCCTTCCACCCCCTCTAACTTTTTACCTAATGAGCTTGTTAACCTGTTTCTAATTCTTGCATTTTCAGAAACTACATTGTCTCCTGGTCACGCAGTAATTTTTTCAGATTTTTCCGAGCCGTTTTTCCCTCCGAAAACGACTTTTGAAGTTCGAAATTTTAAAATGCCGCGTTTGCCCGCGCTTTAGCGGCAATTCAATATGGCGCCGGAATTACCCCCTGGCTTCTTGCCACACATTCGACCGGGCGCCGTCAGCGGGACCTCAACGCGTTCGAACATCGAGGCTAAATCAAAACAACCAACTGGCTGTTATCAATTTCACCTTTAGACAAAGATTTGTCTAGTTTTTGGCATATTTTCTGAACTGTTATTCGTTCAACTAAATATCTAACCCTGCTTTACAAATATCTCGACCTGCAATCTCCTTGAAACGTTGGAAAATCTGGAAATAGCTTCCAAAACTGTGTTGGTTATGTGTCATTCCACGTCAACGCAACCAAGCTCGGAACCCGACCCCCTCCGATTTGGCTGAAAATTGGTATACGGGGTCTTTACATCATTCTAAGAAACTAATTTTGAAGGGTTTTCCCATCCGACGCCCCGTTCGCGAGATATCGACCCCCAAAGATGGGGTGAATTTTAGCGATATTCAAAAAAGCCCGTTTTAGCGATTCTCATTTTCTCGACTTCCCTCTCTTTGACTCTCTGTAGCGAGACTCTGTATCAATCGATCATACTTTGAAAGAGTGTTTCTAGACCAATTTTTCATGTAGATTCTGAATATACCATCAAAATTGAGCTAAAAATTATTTAAATGGCCGTAATTTAGAGTTTTTTAAAATTTACGATTTTTTCGCCACTCAATGCTCAAACTGCATTATCTAAAATGCAGTTTCTCCGATTTTCGATTTTTTTTTTATACTTCAAGCTTAGGATATATACTTTTGGTTAATATACTTTTTTCAATTGCTATCGGACGGTTAAGAGCCTAAAAAAATTCAAATAGGCCAAAAAAGGCCAAAAATTGGTAAAAAAGGACGATTTTTCACACGTTAATCCAAATATTTAGATAATGAACTCTTCAATTATCGATATTTTTTCCCACTTTACCCTCTGACATGTATAAAAACGGACTATCAACGCTTTCCATACATGCACCGATCGATTAACGGCCTAATGGAAACTGGGAACCGACCGAAAATCCTCGAAATTGACGCAAAAAGACGATTTTTCACACCGTAACCGATGCATTCCACGGATTGTAACTGCAAATTCCAATTTTCTCTCTCCATTTCAACCTTAAGGTGTATACTTTCGAGTAATGAACCCTTACTAACGCGCATCGATGGGGCACGGATCCAAACGGAAATGAAAACCGGCCGGAAATGCTCAAAAATGATGGGAAAAGGCGATTTGTTGCATAGTCAGGGGAGCATGTGTTCGAAAATTACGTCCCGTTTGCACGTTTATGATGCAAGTTTACTCTCTTCATTTTGGTCCCTAGTATGAGAAAATCTTTGGTGGACTCTCCGATTTTGATGCCATTAGGCCCCAAAAACAAGATGGCGGCCAAGGTGGAGGCTGAAATTGAAATTTTGGTAAAACGGCACAAAACGTCAAGAGAGGTGTCGATTCTCATGTTTTTTGGATCGTAGATTCCAGAAAAACTGTCATACAGACCCATCGACCCACGGAAATGCCCAAAATCCAAGATGGCGGCCGATTTTGGCTCTTCCCAAGTAGCATTTTCAAGGGATAAATCGCGATTTGTTGAGATTTTGTCGGCGATAAAATCGCTAAGATCATCAGCATTTGAGCGATTATCCTCGATCTTGTCGCAATAAAATCGCGATTTTATCGCCCGGCAATTGGACGGAGTTAAACAGAAAGGAACCAAGCCACATCGAGATCGAACCGAGAAAAAGAGGTTTAAAGTTTGGCTCCTGCATAAGATTCAATGTAAAAGATGAACTTCAAGTTCAATTTCTGCAAAATTTGCTCCAACAAAAACTTAGAATTTTTGGCGATGGATAATGGAGCAGTGGTTGAGTTCAAAACTACTCATGACTCAATTTTTTCCAAAATGTGGGTTGGTTCCATTCTGCTTAACTCAGTCCAATTTATCGCGATATTATTGCAACAAAAATCGCGGTATATGGCGATTCAATCTCGATTTTATCGTCGAAAATTGATCGCGATTTTATTGAACAAAAAATTGCGATGCATAGCGATTCAACCGCCATAAATCGCAATTTTTTATTCGATAATATTGCGGTAAATTGCCACAAATATAATCGCGAAAATCAACCGATAAAATCGCTATTTATCGCGATTACTGGTACTTGGGTTTAGTAGCTTAAACGTCAAATGCGGAGCGAAGAGAGGAGTGAACACTCTATTTATTTGTTTTCGAGGTCATATATTCCAAAAAAAACAGGAGATAAAAACATTTCATGCCAAATGGTGCTGATTTGGACCATGCAAAGGCCGAACTCGGCAGTCGTTTTGATTAGAGTGTTCCTGAACACTCTAATCGAAATCGTTTTCCGGGTCAATTTCTATAATTAGCAATATTGGTTTTTTTAAGGACCGGTACCCCTGCAGAATATGGGTAAATTTGTTCTCAAATACGCAATAAAACTATTCCGATGTGTTTTGAGACACTCAATCTGAAAATTGCGTTTATTTTTCCCGATCACCCCTCGGTTTTCCGAAAAACTAACCAGGATAATGATGATTTTTTCGGGCGGAATCGGCTTTTCCAGAGAATTGTAGGGTGATGGAAAAGAACGGAGGTCTCCGGATTCAGCCCCTGAAAATATCTTGGAATCACCTTATCTCATCCGGGAGACATGGTTGTAATTTTTTTGCTTGTTAAACAGTGCTATTGCCGGGGAGTACCTGATACTCAAAATTTTGATAATAATTAATATATTACACATACATACAAAGGCGCTTTTATAGCGCTCTCTGGCGCTCTGCGACACCTAGCCGCCAAAGTTCCTGATCATCCTAAGGCCTTTCAGGGAGTTCACATACCCTCATTTTTTCTAAAACCCTATGTCGCCACCCTTTCACTGGGTATCCCCTATGTCTCCTCCCAGGAGAAACCCAATCAAGCATCTTTCACGGCAGTCCTTCGTCCGTCATTCTATTGACATGGCCATACCAGTCAAGCTGTCTGATCATGCTGTCGAATACGATGTCATTTTCGACTCCCATGATCTGACGCACTCTTTCATTGCGGACCCGATCGCTTCTAAAAATTCCTACAGCGACCTCCTCCAGAAATCCGTTTCCGTTGCTCTTAGCATCCCCTGTGTCCGTTCCTTCAGCTGCTAAACTTCACTGTCATATGTAAGAATACTTTTGTCTTCAACGTTGTAAATTTTCCTCTTGTTCTCTTTGGAAATCTGCGGAACCCAAAGGATTCCATTGAATATAGCTGCAGCCTTCCTTGCTAGGATGTTTCTTTCCTTGATCCCTTTATCCGTTCTTCCATCCTGGGTCAACGGAACCCCCAAGGACCTATAGTGCGCCTTTGATCTGCTGCCCATCCTCCAACCCAATGCTTTGCTGATCACCAATACTTTTATTGCGTATTTGAGAACTTTACCCATATTCTGCAGGGGTACCGGTCCTAAAAAAACCAATAATGCTAATTACAGAAATTGACCCGGAAAATGATTTCGATTAGAGTGTTCCTGTTCCTGAACACTCTAATCAAAATGACTGCCAAGTTCGGCCTTTGCTTGGTCCAAATCAGCACCATATGGCATGAAATGTTTTTTTCTCCTATTTTTTTGGAATCTGTGACTTCGAAAACAGATATCTAGAGTGTTTACTCCTCTCTTTGCTCCGCATTTGACGTTTTAGCCACTAAAGAGCTAAAATCGGCCGCCATCTTGGATTTTGGGCATTTCCGTGGGTCGATGGGTCTGTATGACAGTTTTTCTGGAATCTACGATCCAAAAAACATGAGAATCGACACCTCTCTTGACGTTTTGTGCCGTTTTACCAAAATTTCAATTTCAGCCTCCACCTTGGCCGCCATCTTGTTTTTGGGGCCTAATGGCATCAAAATCGGAGAGTCCACCAAAGATTTTCTCATACTAGGGACCAAAATGAAGAGAGTAAACTTGCATCATAAACGTGCAAACGGGACGTAATTTTCGAACACATGCTCCCCTGACTATGCAACAAATCGCCTTTTCCCATCATTTTTGAGCATTTCCGGCCGGTTTTCATTTCCGTTTGGATCCGTGCCCCATCGATGCGCGTTAGTAAGGGTTCATTACTCGAAAGTATACACCTTAAGGTTGAAATGGAGAGAGAAAATTGGAATTTGCAGTTACAATCCGTGGAATGCATCGGTTACGGTGTGAAAAATCGTCTTTTTGCGTCAATTTCGAGGATTTTCGGTCGGTTCCCAGTTTCCATTAGGCCGTTAATCGATCGGTGCATGTATGGAAAGCGTTGATAGTCCGTTTTTATACATGTCAGAGGGTAAAGTGGGAAAAAATATCGATAATTGAAGAGTTCATTATCTAAATATTTGGATTAACGTGTGAAAAATCGTCCTTTTTTACCAATTTTTGGCCTTTTTTGGCCTATTTGAATTTTTTTAGGCTCTTAATCGTCCGATAGCAATTGAAAAAAGTATATTAACCAAAAGTATATATCCTAAGCTTGAAGTATAAAAAAAAAATCGAAAATCGGAGAAACTGCATTTTAGATAATGCAGTTTGAGCATTGAGTGGCGAAAAAATCGTAAATTTTAAAAAACTCTAAATTACGGCCATTTAAATAATTTTTAGCTCAATTTTGATGGTATATTCAGAATCTACATGAAAAATTGGTCTAGAAACACTCTTTCAAAGTATGATCGATTGATACAGAGTCTCGCTACAGAGAGTCAAAGAGAGGGAAGTCGAGAAAATGAGAATCGCTAAAACGGGCTTTTTTGAATATCGCTAAAATTCACCCCATCTTTGGGGGTCGATATCTCGCGAACGGGGCGTCGGATGGGAAAACCCTTCAAAATTAGTTTCTTAGAATGATGTAAAGACCCCGTATACCAATTTTCAGCCAAATCGGAGGGGGTCGGGTTCCGAGCTTGGTTGCGTTGACGTGGAATGACCCAGCTGTATAAACTTCACGCTGCTTTACGTTGACCATCTTTTTCAGGTATTAGTCAATTTTAAATTACTCCATTATAACTTTTGTCATGGGAACGGAGTTCCCCATGATATTACAATCGTTCCGTTGCTATCGCTATGGGATTCCCTATGCCTCTGCGACCTTGAGCGTTTCGCCCAGTCTTCGATTTTTGGTTGATTTTCTGATGTACGAAAAACCGTTGTATTTTTTAGCCAATCATGTCCCTACGTCAAGTTGTGTTGATTTCTAAAAGTCGCTTACAGCGAGTTTTTTTCCCCCTTGAGATGTCGTGTCTGACTGGTAAATCTGCGCAGAACCACGAAGTTCCGATTTTAGGCAATTTTTTTTTTTGGGAGGTTCCGATTGGTTATTTTTCGCCATCAGTTTTCTGTTCGTTGGTGCAAAAGATCGCCTACCTCGTTGCTCTTGAGAAGCCGCCATTATCCCACCTCAAATTTTAAACATAGATATAAAGAAATAATAACCATCTTACAAGGTGGAAAATTGCTCTGGAGGACCCGTTACGGATATATGAGCCAAAATCAGAACTCGATTGATGGATTTAATCCATGAATACAGAAATATTGCCTCAGTTTACTGCCGCGATAGCAAATGCATGCTGAGATGAACTTTGTGACACATGAAAGCATAGGCAAACAATGTCTCACAGAGAAATGCGCTTAATCCGTTGTCTCATATTACCGCAAGGGCCGAACCGCGCCGAATCTTCAAGGACGCCTTTTGTGAAGCCCTGCTCAGCGTCCGAGATCCCTTAATTGTTCTTTTTTCTCCCGGACGCAACGGGTGCCGAGATAGCGCAGTCGTCTTCGAAACCACTCTATCGCTTCGTCGGTTTTCCATTTTACACGAGCGGGGGTTCGAATCTCGTAGGGGACAGTTAACTTTTACTGGTTGTATTCGAAGAACTGGATTAAAACCAAGATCAGCTCAATCGAATAAAAATTGACCGAGTTATGACAATTTGAAATTAGTGAGGAAAGTTTACCCCTACGGTTTTTAGGAAGATTTTTCGCTTACCAGGATTCAAAAAGTTAATATTCGTATCCACTTTCCTCCGAATCTTCCATAACTTCCTTTTGCTTTTCAAAGTACCGTCCATCAAACCGGATGCACTTTTTCATGCGTTCTTGCCACTTATCCAACATTGTTTTCCTGAATTCTTCCTCTGGGATGGCGTTGAAAAAGTTTTGAATTGCATTCTGGATTTCGGTCTTCGATACGAATCTTCGTCCGCTAAGCTCCTTTTTAAGCGTAGGAAACATCCAAAAATCACATGGAGCCAAGTCAGGGCTATAAGGGGGATGTGGGATTGTTTCAACTCCATTTTTACTCATAAATTCACGTGTTAAGCTCGATGTGTGAGGCCGCGCATTGTCTTGATGGAGTATCCACGAAGCTTTCAAGTCCGACCGTTTCCGGGAAATGTGCATTCTCAACTCCTTTAGCACTTTGCAATAATACGCACTGTCAACTGTTGTGTTTGATGGTACAAAATGTTGATAAATGACACCTCGAAAATAAAAAAACACAATTAGCATCACTTTATGGGCCGACTTTTCGATTTACGGCGATGAAGAATCTTCCTTAAAAACTGTAGGCGTAAACTTTCCTCGCTGATTTCAAATTGCCATAACTTGGTCAATTTTTATCCGATTGAGCTGATCTTGGTTTTAATTGATAGATATTGAGTTGATCTTTAAAATGAAATCAAGATCATGTCTGTATCTATCTTACTTTCGAAGTTACAGAACAAGTCCCGGTGCTTTTGGGACACCTTATGTATACTTTACGCCGAAAAAGCGAACCTGATACTTAAATGCGTTAACTTCCGAAAACCATAAATAATCCAACGAAAATAAATAATTGGTACATAACAGCTTTCTTGTATGCAAAGAAAATAATTAAAAATGTTAAAAAAGAGATGTCAACACAAAATTACATAGCCCCTTCAATTCAGAAGATACTACAAACGAACTGTACCTTAACATTTTCATATCCCAGAAGCTAACGTTCCCATGACGAATATTGCTATCGCTAGCGATTGCAAAATCCAACTTGTTTTCTATTAGGTTCATTCGTCATAGGTCCATCAGACTTAGTCATTCTGTATCTTTTTAAGTAAGGAAAGAACCCTAGAGAAACTCTAACTGTGGACCTTCATCTCTTTATCTGCAGTACGGCCTGAATGGCTAATGATAAACTATGAGTGTCTGATCTGATTTCCCTTAGAGTCCCTTTATACCCAGAGTTAAGACAACTCACTTTTGGTTCGGCTGAAAGTGGCCTAAAAAAAATCCAATTCTGATTGGTTCTCGCTCATGGAGGCCGAAACGAGTGCACCAAGATAGCGGTACCTCTAATGTGAACAAGAATAATGAAAATATTACCTAATTGTGGTTTATCAAGAGTAAATTGTTATTTCCATCGGTCCAAAATGAAAATAGATTAAGAAATTATTCACAAACCAATCTCATTTTCTTTTTAATTGATCAATTTGTTGATGTTGTTGTTTTTGTGTGACAGACATCGCAGGATTCCTGATCCTTATCCCTCAATATCGTTCGTTTGGGTGCACTCGTTTCGGCCTCCATGACCAGCCAAGGCCGGCTGCCAGTCAGCTGACAATCGAGTTGTCTTAACTCTGGGTATAAAGGGACTCTAATTTCCCTGTCTGATCAATTAACTGAAATTTAAATTATCGGCAACACTGCACTTTTTCCCCTCCAACGGTTTAATGGAAATCGTTCAAAAGAGAGATAATATTCTCCGCGCGCAGAAAAATCGATATATCGAAAAAGTGGCGCGCGGAATTATTTTCTGGTGCAGCGCCGGAAAAAACAGTTTTGACACGATCGGCGAGCAGGAATCGATATATCGAAAATTCTGCGCGCGGAACAGATTTGGAGCGCCGCGCCGGAAAAAATAGTTTTGACACAAACGGCGAGCAGGAATCGATATATCGAAAATTCCGCGCGCGGAACAGATTTGAAGCGGCGCGCCGGAAAAAATAGTTTTGACACAAACGGCGCAAATATATCGAAAACAGGCGCGGAATCCGGAAATTCAGAGATTTTCATCGAAAACGGGTTTTTTCTTTCCGCGCGCCAGAAAAAATTCCGCGCGCGCAAGAAAAGGGTTTTGACACTAACGGCGTTCCATAATATAAGGTGCTAGTTACCCCTTTCTTTACTTACTATCGATATTCTTTCATTTTGCGTCAATCGTGCGTGATGAAAATGATTTATACTTCATATTGCCACCAAAATGACTGTTGGGTGTAATAATGGCCTATAAACCGTTTTTTTAAATTGAATATAGAGTGTAAACCCAAAATTTATCGCAAAATGTACCTGGCATCCTTCAATAGAAGGGTTAGGTCACCCAAAAACACCAAAACAGGGTACCTGCATAGAAAAGTCTGCGCAGTACATCAAAAACAAAACTTTAAATGCGTTTTTCTCAAAACGCGGTTCCAAGTTATAGGCTGTTCTTGGTGCGGTGTCCTCAATTCCTACTTCGTTCGTTCTCCGACAGACGGCGCTACTTGTGCACAAAAAACGCCTTCAGAGAGTCGAGTATGTAATGGACTATAAATCAGCACGCACAACATGTTCGAAACAACAATTGCTGCGGATGCAGCAGAAGGCGAATTGTTTAGTTGAAAAAAAGAGGATGATAGGAAGTCTGCATGTAACGAAAGAGTATGTATTCGATCGAAATGAATCGAAAGAAGAGGACGAACGTGAACCGATCAACACAGGTTCCAAGGGCAAATAAATAAAAACAAGCAGTTCCAACGCCTAAGCGATGGAGGGCGCTTCTTTGACAAAGCATATTACTACCAACTTATGTATCCGAAGACTGACGAAGATGGAATTTCAAGTGGGATTCTTTAACCGCAAAACCCTTCAAAACTTCAGATCGATGGCGAAGATTTGAAACTTTCCACGAGAACTTTGTGATGAATTTTAACTGGTGGTGAATGGAAACATAAAGAATGCACTGTAAATCAGACGACGGGAAAGAGCGGCGGAACCTCTGAAGCTGGTGCGTCAACGCGATCTAGCGGACAGCGGCGTCGCGACGCCGCGCCGCGAGGTAGGGCGCGCAGGTCGCGGGGGAGCGGGGCCCGGCCGCGTGAAGAGGAGTTCAGCAGCGGGGCGCGGAAGCGCGGGTCGCGGGGAAGAGAGGGACCGGCCGGCCGGCGGTGACATCGGCCATGGATGAAAATATAGGCAGCGCTAATGTCTCCGCTAACTGGAGTTGGGGGTCCTTATTCATTCTCTTGGTCCATGACATAACCTTAAACCTTCCGCTCAATGCCGCAAACAGCTGACGTGTCGATGCTGCGCCAAGAAAATGAACCAATCACAAAGTAGCACAGTAATACGTCACTAAAATGAAGAGATCACGTGACTGTTCGTAATATTTTCAAATCGATCTGAAAGTACTGCCTCGGATATAAGTATTTAAAGCATAAGGAGGCCCTAAAATACTTTAACCAGGTAATACGTCCGTGCGAGATTGTTATGCTTAAAAGCAAAACATTTCACGAAAACTTTTACGAATACCAGATGCAGAAAAAAATCCAATTTTCCCGGGTGTACCAGAATGGCGTCATTACCCATAAGGCAAAAGGGCATGTAGTATAGTACATGTTACATCGGGGGAGTCGAACGGTTGGAAAGGGCGCATCTGGTACCCAGAAGCGCCCAAAAAACTTATCAAAATCAGTAGAAAACTTACATTCGCCATATAAATTTCCAATCGTGGTATCTCGAAATTAGGATCAGCCGAGATTTTAATTCTCCGCGATTTTAAGTCCAAACGTACCATAGACTCACCCTCTGAAAACCGATTCTGGGAACATTTTTGTCATGGGAACGGAGTTCCCCATGATATTACAATCGTTCCGTTGCTTTCGCTATGAGATTCCCTATACCTCTGCGACCTTGAGCGTTTCGCCCAGTCTCCGATTTTTGGTTGATTTTCCGATGTATCAAAAACCGTTGTATTTTTTAGCCAATCATGTCTCTACGTCAAGTTGTGTTGATTGCTAAAATTCGCTTTCAGCGAGTTTTTTTCCAACTTGAGATGTCGTGTCTGACTGGTAAATCTGCGCAGATCCACGAAGTTCCGTTTTTAGGCAAATTCTTTTTTTTGGGAGGTTCTGATTGGTTATTTTTCGCCATCAGTTTTCTGTTCGTTGGTGCAAAAGATCGCCTACCTCGTTGCTCTTGAGAAGCCGCCATTATCCCATCTCAAATTTTACAAATTGAAATAACGAAATTATAACTATTGTGCAAGGTGGAAAACTGCTCTGGAGGACCCGTTACGGATATATGAGCCAAAATCGGAACTCGATTGATTGATTTATTCCATGAATACAGAAATATTGCCTCAGCTTACTGCCGCGATGGCAAATGCCTGCTGATAAGAACCTTGAGACACATGATAGCATAGGCAAACAATGTCTCACAGAGAAAGGCGCTTAGCTCATTTCTCCAGAAGCTACGAAGACGCGAATCGCCGAATCGCTCAAGGACAACTTTTGTGATAAGTCCCGCCCGTCGTCCGAGTGTTTTAAATGCTATTTTTTCCCATACTTTCGCCGATCTGTGATAGCCTAGTCGACTGAGGCGCCCCATTTTTTTGATAAGGTGCGGGCAATAGGTGATCGGGAGTTCGATACCCGGCGATGGGTGATAACTTTTAATGGTTGTATTGAATGTTTTAGACCAATCATCAAAAAATAATTAATACTAGATGATGAATGTACGAACATTTTCTCGTGAGTTAATATGTTAAACAAAAATACTGGAATATACCTCCTTCATATAATCAGCCACATGTTCCCCCAAATTAATGACGTTATTTTCTTTTTTCAATAAAGTTAATTTGCATTCAACGTTCGTAAGTTAAGCAAAAAGTACCTATCGATACAAATAGAAAGACATGAAAATAGTATGCTAACATTTCAGTTTTTTTTTAATTTATTTATTTTTTGTTTTTTTGTTTTTTCAATACAACAAATTGACTGGGACTAGAATCATCGTATCTCTGAAGACAAAAGCTAAGTTTTTTGATACAGAAATACTAATATATTCATCCTTTATGTAATCAGGGAGATGTTGACCCAAATATTGATGTATATTTTCTCTGTTCGCCCAAATTAATGATGGTATTTTCTTTTTTCAATAAAATTAATTTACATTCCACGTTCTTAAAGCAATATTTTCTCCAAAATTCAGCAAAAAATAACAATATATACCTACGCAAAAAGTAAATAAATAAATAAAGCAATGACATGAAAGTAGTATAGGTAGTACACATCTAACATTTCGGTTACATCTATTTGAATGAAAATAATGGCAACTTAGGAAGCACATAGGTCACTTATCGACGGTGAAACTACCAAACCACGTATCTCGGTTTGCGACGTCGCAGACTTCCTGTCATACTTTATTTTTTAAATGAAAAGCTACTTAACGTCCAGTCTTGAAAATTTCCGTGATTTTTCCTCTTCGTGCGGAGAAAATTCTGTGAAAATTTCAAGGAATGATATGGATTTGGTCTACTTCAAAAAAATAAAATGTTAGCGGAGATTTTTAAACACCGCAAACGAGATACGTGGTTTGGTAGTTTCACCGTCGTTATGATGCGTATTCGGGCATATGCGTAGAGTAAAAATATCATACTTTACGCCGAAAAAACGAAACTGAAAGTTAAATGCGTTAACTTCCAAAAACCATACATAATCCAACGAAAATAAATAATTGGTAAAAAACAGCTTTCTTGTATGCAAAGAAAAAAAATTAAAAATGTTAAAAAAGAGATGTCGACACAAAATTACATAGCCCCTTCAATTCTGAAGATACTACAAACGAACTGTACCTACCTTAAAATTTTCATATCCCAGAAGCAAAAGTTCCCATGACGAATATTGCTATCGCTAGCGATTGCAAAAACCAACTTGTTGTCACTTTTTTTTGCTTGAAGACCACTGCGCATTACTCAATTGGAGAGATTACCGTAAAGCAATTTTGCGTATTAGAGTTTATTGGACCTGCTCTGCCACCAAAAAACCATGGTAAAAACTGGATTGCATTTTGCGAAAAGGAACCAAGAGCATACCAATGTTGCTAGGATTGTGTAACTTACATTGATTGCAAAAACTTACTGAAATCATGCAAAAAATTAAATTTACGGAGGCTTTTTTTTTTTTGCTTCAAGACCACTGTGAATATATTTCTTCGGTAGAAAGGCTACCTCAAAAGGAAAAACCAAGAGAGCTTGAACAGTTTTTATTTATTTCATTTCACTTCTTGCATCCAGAAAAATCCGATCCGGGAGGTAAACCCCGCAGTGATTTGTCCCGGACTTCTTCTCTTTCAATTTTAAATCGCCGACCATTGAGGCGAAAAAAGGTGGAGCGAAAGATGTCTCTGAATCATTCGCGCCCCTAATTCGTCCCTCCGCGGGCTGGGGGGGGGAGGGTGGTTTGACGAAAGGGTGAGCGCGGGAAAGGTCGACTGCGCCTTTGCAAAAGCTGAGTAACCTTGAGTATGTGTTACGTCATCTCGCGTCTGCGTCTGACACGTTGTCAACTTATTCGGAAAAGTAAGATTTCCGAAATCAGTTTGAAGCTCGTGATTTCGATGCGGCTGAGGCCAATTAATGTGGCGTAAAAAATGGGTCTATCGCACTGAAAAAAATTCTCGGCGTTTTTACCAAAGTCTGTTGGTAACTTTACCATCTCTCTTTTGTTACCAATTACTCGTAATGTTACCAGGACATGTTGGTAGGCTTACCCAAAAGAAGGTATTTTTACTCGTTATTTCAGGTAAGAATGCCACTTTTATTGGTAATCAAGTTCCGGTAACTGTGCCATTTTATCACGGTAATTCTACCAAAGTGGAAAAAAAATCTTGGTGGTTCACCGATTTTAGTCCGGTATAATTAACATAATTCGGTAAAATTACCGGGAAAGTTCAATAATTTTACCGAGAATTCTTGGTTAAAATACTATATCCCAAAATGGTAACTTCACCGGAAAAAAAACCGGGATCAAATACGACCGGGAATTCTCGGTAGCGGTTGCCGTTTTCTCGGTAACAACGCCGAGAATTTTTTTTTTCAGTGCGGTGAAATTGTGTGTTGGTCGATTGAAGGGGAGAGACTAAGGTAAAATGGAGTTTTATGATTGGTTGGCTTCGTTAGTCTTCTTCATCGTGGATCGTGGCCGGGCGTGAATGATCGATTATCGATATTTCCCCATTTGAAAATTTGGTGAGGAATCGATTGTTGAGATGTTCGTTGCGAACACCTGTTTATCGATCATTTTCCGTAGGTTTAAATGGTAGATTAATCGATATATCGCAAAGCACGCCACGCCACTGGCGCATTGCGCCTGTCTAGTGACATTGGATATAATGTGACGAGCTATCAGCGATGGAGATGTTGCATGTGTGAGGAATTTGCGATTTGACGGTTGATTCTAATGTAAAAGTTTGCGAGAAACACGATGGTGCCACTGGTTTTCTCTGAAATTAACTCCCAAGCTCAAAAAAAGCTCTCAAGTTGAAGTCAAAAGGAAGGGGATATCCCACGCTATCCTGAGAGTCCACGTCTACATCAAGACAAACTCTTAATGCAAAGATAGGGATCAAATACATTGACAAGGCTACCACTTTATTTGGGGACTCTAAAACTGAAAACACAGCATCACTGCTGATGTATTTGATCCCTATCTTCGCATGGAGAGTTCGTCTTCATGTAGGAGTGGACTCTCAGGGTGGGGTGGGATATCCCCTCCATTTTGGCCTCAACTTGAGAGCTTTTTTTGAGCTTGGGAGATGATTTCAGAGAAAACCAGTGGCATCATCGTGTTTCTCGCGAACTTTTACGTAAGAATCAACAGTCAAATCGCAAATTCCTCACACATGCAACATCTCCATTATCAATTAAACCTTCATTATGTCGTAGCCGATGCGTATCATTGCATTTCATGGAAACAAGCGGGCGATTGCTAATTGCCTGCGAAAATATAATAAAAATTATCATAGGTATAGCAAATTTGAACCTCTGTCAATAGTATCACGATGGCTGAAGTGCGAAACCACGTATCATAATTGCGGTCTCTCAAAAATTCTGCTCCTATTTTATTTTTTCTTAGAGAAGCAAGCCAACTATATGGCTTGAGATCTCTACGGAATATTCTGCTAACTGAGAAGGAATTTGAAGGAAGTTCTCAAAAACTTGAGTTCACCCAATTTCCAATGACAAAAGAAAGTACGTCAGGAAGTCTGCGACGCTTCAAACGAGGGTACGCGTATTTGCGCTTTGACCATCGATTTCTAACATATTTTTTAATCGTTGAAAATATCGTCGAAAGCTCAAGCTAAGCTCAAAATATTTGTGAACAATTTTTTGAAAAATTCTTGATAAATTTTCAAAAATACTTTTAAACCATTTCATGAATATTTTGGGCTCTACCAAGAGGTTGCATCAGTGACGATTATAACGGGGAAAAATTGTCTCACAGATCTAACAATTAAGTTGTTAAAAAAAAGTGTCTGACATGTCTCAAAGTGGAATACAAAAAAAGAAATGGTAATTTAGCTACCCCTGTGGTTGAATTAGCTTTCCAGTATTGCAAAATGTACGTTTGAAACATGTCGGGCAATATTTTTTAACAATTTAATTTTTTATCAGCAATCCATTTTTTCCGTGAAAAAATATCGTCAAATTCAGCTCAAGCTAACCTCATATTTCCAAACAAATTTTTCAAAATTCTCGATAAATTTTCGAAATTACTTTTAAATAATTTCAGAGATATTTCTGGTTTCACCGGGAGGTTATTTCAGCGACGATTATGAATACACTCCTCAAGACAAATCTTTTTGCATTGTTGAAAATATCGTCAAATTTAGCTCAAACTATAACCTCAAAATATTTTCAAACAACTTATTCAAAATCCTAGATACATTTTCAAAAAATCCTACATCTACCTATCTTTGATATAAATTGATTTAAATCTTTAAAATTATCGTCAAATTTAGCTCAAGCTAACCTCAAAATAATTTCGAACAAATTTTTCAAAATTCTCGATAAATTTTCAAAAACACTTTTAAATCATTTCAGAAATATTTTTGGTTCTACCTATCCTTGATATAAATTGATTTAAATCGCTAAAAATATCGTCAAATTTAGCTCAAGCTTTCCTCAAAATATTTCCAAATAAATTATTCAAAATCCTCGATAAATTCTCAAAAAAAAAATTAAATCATCATATAAATATTATTGGTTCTACCCGGTAGGTTATTTCAGTGACGATTTTGAGCACAATCCTCGATATATTTTTTTTTGAATCGTTAAAAATGTGGCTCCTTAAACTCACACGAACCGACAACACGGCTTCAGGAGGCGCAAATGCCGCCCAACCTACGGCTGCGCGCGCACTCGATGGTCCTTTGAGAGGCTGAGCCCCCTCGCGCCCAGCGCGCTGCGCCGGCCGCACCGCTAGTCGCGACGCGCTCACCGGGCACACCGCTCTCAACTTCCGCTCCTCCGCACGCCATTTCCGCTTTCCCGGCCCGTTTCCGGTCCACGTGACTCACACCGGCGAGTTTTCCCTTTTTTGTGCGGTCCCCGAGTTTACACCGATTTTCGCGTTATTTTCGCAACACCGAATTTCTGCATTTTCCGGATAGAAATATATTTGTTCTTCACAAATTTTTCCCCCTCTGACTGTTTTTGGCCCCGGACCGCGTGTTTTCAAGTTGGATATTTTTCATCTCTCCAGAATTTTGGCAATTTTTAATTAATTAATTATTAATATTATTTTTTGGATAGTTTCTGCATTTTCTGGATAAAAATCTACGTATTATTCACAATTTTTCCCCCTCTGACTGTTTTTGGCCCCGGACCATGTGTTTTTGAAGTTGAATATTTTCAATTTCTGCAGAATTTGGATACTTTTTAATTAATTAATTATTAATTTAATTTTTTTGATAGTTTCTGCATTTTCTAGATAGGAATCTACTTATTTTTCATAATTGTTTACTTGTTCTGACTGTTTTTAACCCCAGACCGTGTATTTTTAAATTGGATAGTTTTGTAAAATTATTGTAAATATTCGGTCTCACCGAAATTTTTCAGTTTATGTGTGTTGAGAATGTCTTTAATGCCTATTTCGAATAATTAAGTTGTGATCCCTACGAAGGATTTTTCGAATTCGGTGATTCAAGTTGAAATTCGTCGTGCATAAACTACCGGTTATTTTTTCAGTGTTCAGTAAGGATTGTTGATATTCAATTTGATCGCTGAAAAGGATAACTACTAATTGTGGTAAGTAAACAATTTTAAGCTGGCTTTCCTCTCCTGAAGATGATTGAATATTTCATCGCTGTTTTTCTTTTATTGATTT
Source organism: Bemisia tabaci (assembly GCF_001854935.1). Taxonomy (NCBI): domain Eukaryota; kingdom Metazoa; phylum Arthropoda; class Insecta; order Hemiptera; family Aleyrodidae; genus Bemisia; species Bemisia tabaci. The sequence continues at coordinate 4,641,309 of NW_017549178.1, forward strand.
GCTGAATCCTTTTTTATTTGCCAATTTTATGTTTTTATGATATTAATAATTTAGTGTGATTGGTAGTTATGCCCTGGTCGTTCGAAAAAGGAGAAGAAGAAGAGGATAAAGTTTTGTACTTACGGGAAAAGGGCCGGGCGTCCAAAGTTTTTGATTCCCTTGCTATTTGCGTATGGTAATTGTGATTTTTTGATATCTCAAATATGTTTAATTTACCAATGGCGAATGGGAATTTAGTTTAGTAGTTAACCCTAGTTTTAAGTAATTTATTTGTGATCTTCCGACAGACTTTTTCAAGCTCATGTTCCTCTTTTAAACAAAACTAATTCACATTTCAAGCGATTTGGACTAAAAAAGTGTGTACGCCTTTAGGTAGTAATTTAGTGGAATAGTAACTTGTAACTACTAATCTGGTAACTAAGTAGGTAATCAACTCTCTTGCGACAGCATGGGCTGAACATTTCTGTGCACAAACGATTGTATTTTATGTGTTTCAGGATTTTTTATATTGAATTCGATTGCTATTTAGGATCACTGATCATGGTAAATTGAATAATTTGTATACCGTCTAAAAGGATTAGGTGGAAGAGATTTAGGTGTCATCAATTTTGAGGTGACTTTTTTTGGATGGGAGTCGGCTTTTTTACTTTTTCAGCGCCGTCAAAAGCCAAGAATACACATTTTGAACCTAGTTTGTATTACCTAGATAAGTGAATTATATACTCAATACTTTGGATTTACGAGTAATCTGATGTGCAACTTCTTAAAACTTCTCTTGCTGTTCAGGGAAAATGTAAATCATATAGATGTTTTTAGATTTTTCTAACTTTGATTTCCGTAAAAATCGTGAAAACTTGTAAATTTTTTTACCAGGTTTTAGTGCATGTTCGCAAACCAATAAAAAACTACCTTCTCCCTGGTTTTGTACAGTTTTTGCACTAGATTTTATGAGCCAGATATCGGGTTTTTTAACTTGCACAGTTTTTTTTTTTTTTTTTTTTTGAGTTTTATGTGGAAAAAAATGAAAAATGCATAGGAAGACGTGCATTAAATTTTTTCGTGTAGCGCTAGTTTCCGTCATAATAGTTTTTCAGGAATTTTTTCATCAGCGTTAGTTTGCTGTAAGTTGCGGGTAATTTTGCTACAGCAAAAATAGATTGCCTGGCGTACGAGTTTGCTTTGTGAAGTTTTTAGAAATACGGTGTGGATCATATTTCTCGTGGAGTGAGTCCTGAAGTGTTTCACGTAAAAAATAGAAATGTCATGGATTGATATCTCTTCATTGTGGCTGCGCGCTTTAAACATTCAACAGTTGGTTAGTTAATTAATTACGACGATTAGGAGCTGAGCTATTTACGTCGAGGACCAGGAATTTGCCTTAGATTTTAAAATTCACTATTTGAAAGAGCTTTAAAATTTCGGTAGTTACTTTGGATCATCAGAGTTTGAAAGATGGATATTTGGAGGGAAGTAAATTTGAATTTCGTTGCGTGTAGCATAGGTTTTTTGGGCAAGATAGCAAAGTATGGTCGATTTTGAGGGGAGAATGTTGACATGGAGAGAAAAATGGAACTGGAGATTTTAAAGTTAAATGAAAATGAGAGAAAAATATGGCCGATTTGTAATTTTGCGGTTTGGACTTCATTAAAAAGTCAAAACTTGACAGCCAAAAATCCAGAAAAAAATATATATATAGAATTTCCGTAAAATAGAATACACTGGGGAAAAAAACATATTCGATCTAGAGTCCAGACTCTTAAAAACATTGAAAAGAAAAATACTCTTGATTCAATCGGATTTTTGCTTAAATCAAAAGGAAATCCACTCAAATTAAGAGGCTTGGTTCTTGATTAAGCAAAAATCCGATTGAATCAAGAGTATTTTTTCTTTTCGATGTTTTTAAGAGTCTGGACTCTGGATCCAATGTGTTTTTTTTCCAGTGAATACTTCAAATTACTTTTCCGTTTTATTCATTCGTAAAAAGCCCATTGTGGCAAAAATGCGTCAATTATTTCCGATAATGTAGAAACTGTGAAGTTCCAAGCCGCTCTCTGTTAATAGCCGTAGTTTTACGCACGCGTCCGCACTCAAAATGACGCAACTTGCACGCGTGTGGTATAGTACCTCGCCGAGGCAAAACCACATAACTCCATTGAAAAACCCGCCGACATACGAGGTTTTTGCTCCGTATTAGCGCCCACGATCGCTACCTATTCCCTCCGAAACCATGGCTGAGGCGGTCATCCTGTCAGGGCATTGCACACCGATGTGTCCTTGGACAACGCACCGTTCTTTCAAAGAGCGAGACACGTGATTTGAAAAACAGAAAAAACCAACAACAAAACCCATCAATCAATTTAAGCGCACTGAATACCTACTTGGTTCAGTCTGCGGTCAGCTATTATTTTGCGTCCGGATCAACATTGCCATGCAGACCCCGAGACAACTATTTCACTACCAGTATATGAAAAGCGACAGTTGTGAATTAAATTTCATGGAAGATGACCACTCTTCATAGCGTTGGATACCTCAATGGCATAGAGAAAGAAAAGGAGGTGTTTGAATTTCGAGCATCTTGGAATTTTTTTGATGACGTAGGTCGGTACGGCGACTTTTATCATCGATTTTCTTGGAAATGGTGTAGTTTATCGGAAAAATTCATACTACATAAAGTGTTTGAAATTATCAGTTGATTTAAGCAAAAAAATCGGACGTTATGGTCCGTTTTTCATAATTCGAATTCCGGATTTTGCTGACCAGGTTGTACCGACCTACGTCACAAGGCACACAATCCTCAAGATGCAAACACCTCCATTTTTTTCTCTATGCCTCAATGGCCTCAAAAACACAAAAATATTAAGTTAAATAGGAGAGGGTTTCAGGAGTTTTTGGGTTTTTCGGTTAGAAATTTGTTTTTTTGAGGCCATTCCTTTCATTTTACCCAAGAATTAAATCGCCGTTTGAGGGGCTTGGAGGGCAAGGCGCATAAGCAATTTTTTAAAAACAATTGAGATATTGATGAGCTCACCTAAAACTAGTTTGAAAGTATATTCTGTGAAAAATTCACGACTGAAATCCGACTTAAAAGCATCAAGAAGTGACTTTAAACTTTCTTTCCGCCACGGGGCTCCGTGTAATTTTGAAACTCCAAACACGTATTTCTCGAAATTGCAAAAACTGCACTAATGCGCCTTGTCCTCAAAGCCCCTCGTTTCTCAACATTACGCTCGACGCAATTTTGCTCTAAAATAGCACCTTTATCAGCCGAAATTCATGTTATTTATCCTGAAAGATCCAAGGCATCTTGATTTCTCCTAAAATGACCATGGATATTTGCCGGCTTTTTTTCTCGGTTTCCGAAAATTAAATCAACATTTTTCGAAAATATTTTACACTCCGATAGTTTCCTGAAAGTAGCACCTTTACAAGCCAAAGTTCAAGTTTAACTCCGAAATCTCCTGAAATCCTCCTTAAACTTGATATTTTGATAATTTTCAGGCCATAAATGAATGTCAACGCTAAAAATTGAAGTTCATCAAAATTCGATTGCATTTTGCGAAAAGAAACCAGAAGAATTGCAATGATGCTAAGATTGTGCATTTTCATTCTTTGCAATGAAATTACTGAAACCATGAAAAAATATGAAATTTATATTGTAATTTTTGCCTTAAATTTACAGTTTTTAGCGAGTAAAATAGAGACTGTTAATAGATAATCAGGTTTTTCTTCCAAGACAAAAGAAGTTGCTCAAGTTTAGCAACATTGCAATGCTCCTGGTTCCTTCTTGCAAAACGCAATCCAATTGATTGCTAGATCATAAATGGGGAGGGACTAATTTATGCATTATCGCGGTGGATGACGTCGCTCACTGCTTTGCCAGTAATTTCAGGAATTAAATTTTCCTCCTTTGATGTGGGAGAGGTTACAGATCCCGGAAACGGTGCTGGAATGTGAACATTGTAACTTTGAGTTCACGCAGATGTGTAGAGGTCTCGTTGACGAGAGATGCGTGTATCTGTAACGTTCGTGTCGAGTCGTGCGTTAGTGCGAGTAATGTGCGTGTAACGCGACCAACGCGACGCACGACTGCGTTACGGACTCGTCCGATCCCCCGAAACCTCGCTTTGAACTCGAACTGTTCATCATTCACGTCGAAACTATGACGTCACTGTGGAGGAGAGCATCAATATGATGAGTGGTATAGGCAGGCAATAAAAATTTTAGGTGTTCTATGGGCCTAAAAGCGAGGTCAGTGGAAATGCTTTATCATACAGACCCCCCTCCCCCTCCTTGCACCAGTAAATTTAACGCGCAATTTAATCTGGAAATTTAAAGATAAGATATTTATACCTTTACTTATGAATAACGTTTTTATTGGAGTAAAATTTGACAACGTCCGAATGTTCATACGGCGTTCTCCCTTAGCACGGATACGGTCGCCTTACTCTAGAGAAAAGCTCTGGCTGGTTCTCTATGAAAAAACGTCGTAATCACCTTTATTCAGATGTCGCCAAATTTCCTTTGACCAATCACGAATTTTCAGGAGTATTTAAAAGTATTTTTCACCTGATTTTTCAAAGAATTTTGTTAGTACTTTAATCTGAAACATCTAGGTAAAAATGTTAAGGAAAAAAATTTCGACGTCCAAAATTAAAAGTTTTCACCATTGTTGAGACTCGGAGAGTCGTCTATATTTATCTCCTTAGCTGCCAATGGCGTGGCGTGCTTTGCGATATATCGATTGTTATGCCATTTAAACCTATGGAAAAGGATCGATAAACAGGTGTTCGCAGCGAACAACTTAATAATCGATTCTTTACCATAGGTCTAAATGGCATAACAATCTATAGATCGCAATTCACGCCACGCGCCACTGTTAGCTGCCTATGTCTCATGAAAATCGCAGAGTAAATCGCAGGCGCCGGAAAATGCCACCGCGCGGTCATAAATATCAAGTTTTTTTCATCCGTCTAGGTTAATCTTACACAAATGAAACCATTGCGTGGTTAGGGTCACTCAGATCTCTGCACCAGAATCCTCGAATTTGGCGAAATAGTGTCTCAAAGTGAGAGCTCACTTTTAACACTATTCTTCACCAAAATAGGCAATGAGGGAAATCTTTTCACTTTCCGAAACTTTTGCCATAAGTAGGCGTTGGATAACGAAAGCGGCTTGCGGTTTTCACGGGTCTGTGCTTTCATCGACTCCGATAAAATGTGCTTTAGAATGTCCGTGATCAGTGAGTGTGGCAGGCACGCGATCCTTTTCCGACGATTAAAGTCGAAGTTTTACCGTTTTAATTTGCCAGAAAAAAAAATAATAAAAAATATGCGATCTTCTTTCGCCTTTCCCCTTGCTTCATGAGTAGTTCGATGTTTTATAATAACGTATTAAATGCGTCAATGCGTTATAGGTTTATAATAAATTTTTATAATGCAATTAATAATTGTTTACGGAAAAAGTGTTCATGCACTGAAAAATAAGTTCAGTAATATGAATCGAACGTACGGTGTTCTATGTCATCCCAACTATCCGGTTTGTTTAACTGAACTTTCGGTTCATCTAACCATACATGCGGTTCATTATTTTTATTAATATAAACTTCGAAGGATTCAGACTTTCAGCGATTCTACCTTTTTCTATTTCACTCGAGAGGTTGCCAGATTGTGCGATAAATGTGGATATTTTACATGGATTTGAATTGGGAAAAGTGCTAAAAAAGCAACTTATCTAGCAACAATAGAGTCCGGGAGGGACGAGAGGCTGCCTTCCTGGGAAAACCCATGATTTAGCCGGAAATGTCATTAAAACAATTAATTCCGTTTGAAGTATCAATAGTATACTAGGGGAAAGCTATTTTAAAAGAATGATTATAAATAGACACAGATGCTACAGAAAGGGAAAAAGGAAAGGGAAAGGAAATGAAATGAGGATATGATTACTAATATGCAATCAGAGAGAATAAAACAAAAACATCAGAGAAATTTATATGCGATGAAAGTATAAGAAAAAACACGAGCGGGCTCATTGCGATTCGGAACTCGAACTATAGGTACTATCGTTGAGCAGTTTTTAGACTCCAACGCCACCGATAATCTTCTTAAGAGGTAAAGATGAACTTTTGCTACTTCAGCAAGTCAAATCGCGGAAGGAGATCCATGGATTGTCTTTTTCCGCCACCCGATGGGATGACGTCCCAGTCAAATGCGTTTTTGAAGAAATGATCGATCCCCATCATCGCTTCATCTCCACACATCTATTCATGTGCAAATGATGGCACGCTCCAGCAACAAGGTTCTGTGACGAAATCATTTTTGCCTCCAGAGTCTCAAAAATGTATACATCTTAGTGATCAAACGTCCAATCACTGAGAAAAATGGCTCGCGGAGCGAGCCGAATGTCACTCGCGTAGCGAGTGATCGGGGGTCCAAGGGGCGCAGCCCCTTGGCTGGCTGTGACGGACGCGCAAAGCGCGTCCAGAACGGCTAGTATATGACTAAACTTTGTTCGTTCGTCAGTTCATTTTTCCGTTGAAGTTCGGTTACACGAACTGGAAGTTCGGTTTGTCGAACCATAAATTTGGTTTGACAAACCGAAGTAGTTGGGATGATATGGAACACCGCGAGCTTTGGTTCATACAACCGAATTTTTCTTGTCAGTGTGGGAACGTCTTGCGATGGTGAAATGAGAAATAAAGGTTTTAAATAAAGGGGCTAAATTGCATATTATTTCTCGTCGCATTCACTTTTTCGAAGGAATTTAACATTCGGCCGTGAGATGACGAAGACGATACAACCTTTGTCTCTTCGGACAGCAAAATGAAGATTTTCAGGTTCCGCTGCTGCGGATCTCTCGTGAGAAATCTTTCGGAATTGAATTAATACCTTGGGAATTATGTACCATGAGAGGACTTTACTAATTAGAGTATAGTGCAATAAGGGGTAGCCCGCATCAAGAATCTCGTTTTTTTTTCGCTCACCTCTCTTTTATTTAAAGGGTAAAATCTGTTGCGCAAAAAGTCGGAGCGAGCCGTATTCAAATGCGCGTTGCCCCTGAAAACGCCCCTAACCCTTTTGGACTTCTCGCCAAGTGTCTTTGTATTCTTGAATAAAGCCCTCTTCAGAGGTCTTAACATATTTGTCGGTAGCTTTTGCTGGCTCATGTTTCATCCAATTTTCTTCTTCTTCTTTTTTCTCTTTCATTATTCAACGGTGACCGTTTGCGGGGGAAAAGACTTGGCCGTGCTAAAAATTAAAAATTGAGGTTTAAACTCTGGTGCTAAGGGGAGTTTTTACACACACTGAAAAAAAAACACATTGGATCTAGTGTCCAGACTCTTGAAAACATTGACAAGAAAAAGGACTCTTGATTCAATCAGATTTAAATCGAGAACCAAGCCTCTTAATTTGAGCGGATTCCCTTTTGATTTAAGCTTAAATCTGATTGAATCAAGAGTATTTTTTCTTGTCGATGTTTTTAAGAGTCTGGACTCTAGATCCAATGTGGTTTTTTCCAGTGCACGAGATATTCATGAACTCAAGTAAAACTAGTTTGAAAGTATAATCTGTGAAAAATTCTCAACTAAAATCCAATTTTAAAGCATAAAAAAGTAAGTTTAAACTTCCTTTTCGCCATAAGACTCCATGTAATTTTGAAGCTTCAAACACGTATTTCTTGAAATAGCAAAAATCGTACTAATGCGCCTTGTCCTCCAAGCCCCTCAATTGGACTGCATTTTGTAATTAGGAACTATAAATTATAGCCCGGTTTAAAAACAACGTATATGCCATTAGTTTCCCTATGCACACAGGTGTTTTTTCAGATGAGCCAGAATTTATAGTTCCAAATTGCAAAGTGTAGTCCAATTGTTCCTCAGAAAATACGACATTCCTGAAAATCTTGTAAATTTCTTTCTTTGACCTTTACGGAGCGTTTTACGTGCAGTCTTGTCCAATTTTTCTCAAAGTGTACGTTTTATGGGATGAATTTTAGAAACATTCGGATGCTCTTATGCCGCTTTTTGCGGCCCCCCGTGAACGGCAGCAAAATTCCAAACGCGATAATAATCTGTCAAACCTGACGGCGAAATTAATATCACCCATAATCCATCTCAGTCGCGTAACCACCAAGAGGCAGTCGCCTCTAAAAAAGAGAGAGAAGGAGGGGCGGGACGACAGAGAGAAAAGACGGGCACGTGTTGCCTACAATAGTACGAATCGGTGGTTTTCAAAGTACTTGCACGCTCACGTAAACGATGGTGAAATTTTCATTTTCCACCAAGCAACATAAAATAGTTAAGGTGATTCGATGGACGCCATATTTTGTGTCAGAAAGGCATGCGATATATCGCATCAATTGGTTCCATTTTTCCAGCCACTCGTCATTTTTCTTGAATTTTGAGATCGCAATTCTGTTGTCAGGAGTCTAAAGCACTCACTTAACAAATTTACCAAAGAAATTCAACGTAACAAAGGCGTGGTTTTTTTAGAGAAAAAATATCGCATTCGAGTGCAGTTTCGATATCAGTATCACATGCGATGTTTTCTCTCTAAAAAACCACGCCTTTATTAGGTTGAATTTCTTTGTTAAATTGGTACCTAAGTGAGTGCTTTAGACTCCTGACAACAAAATTGCGATTTCAAAATTGGAGAAAAATGACGAGTAGCTGAAAAAATGGAACAAATTGATGCGATCCATCGCATGCCATTCTGACACAAAATATGGCGTCCATCGAATCACCTTAAACCCTGTCGTTATCACTACATCAGGTTTTTATTCAGTGGAAATATTCACCACTGTGAGCTATGTGACTCGACTATGTTTTTCGCCCCATTGCCATACGCAAAATTGGGCCGGGTCAGTTTCATCGGATCAGAAAGTAACAATTGAATATATCGTTCTTAAAAATGCATCAAGCTACAAAAAATCAACATTTCAGTTCATTCGAGGGGCTTGCATAGGACAAGGCGCATTTAACTGCAGTTTTTGAAATTATTGAGGCATTATGAATATCAGTTAAAATTAGTTCTATGCATATTCTGTGAAAAATTGGCTCCGAAATTCCAATTTTTAAGCATCAAACAGTCAGTTTGAACTTTCTTTTTGCCACGAGGATCCATGTAATTTTGAAACTTCAAACCCGTAAATCTCGAAATAGCAAAAACTGTACTTATGCCCCTTGTCCTCCAAGCCCCTCATTTCTGGAATCAAAACGATTGTAGTAGGTGGTCTAAAATTTATATGCGCCTAAAACTTCAAAAAAGTATGCAATTCCAAAAATTAACTCTCATGCAAAATTGTCCACAAAGCTAGTTACTATTTTGGAAATTGTTTAGTTAAATCTACGACGAGAGACAACATTTCAATCGAGAACGGTAAGACATATTTGAAATGATTTACCCTGCTAAATTTTGTATAGCGCTCGAAGCAATTTTTGCACGGTTGTCTTAAAGTGTGGAAAAGGACTTCGTACCCGTTTCATCGTTCCTGGACGAAGGAACATAACTCCATTCCAAGGTTGCAAAATTGACTTACAAAGTTCAATATTTTGCTGGAATTTACCCGTGCAGTTTTTTACCGAAATTCTTTCAAATTCTCGCTCGAGATCAGTGGAAAAATCAGTGAAATTTTCAGCCAGAAATGTGCAAGCTTCTCTTGGTAAAAAAAATTTGCGAGGGCAATTTTGGTAAAATTGAAATGCAGTTACGTTCTTTCGTGAGGGATACAACGATTTGATCCTCAGTGCTTCAAATTTAACTTTTACGGTGATAGCCCTGCATTCACCTGAATATTCACCTGTTATCCGGAAAACTACCGCAACCTTTAAACATAGGATAAAATATGTTCCATTAAAATCGATAAACCTATTATTTCCAGGCGCCGGGTCAAAGTCGAATCGGCTATAAATTACAATCTTTTTAAGGGGCGTTTGATACCTCAATACTTTAACAGTGGACTGTGTTCCAACAATAGAAACTATAAGCTAACTTGCCTCTGCGTAAACAAAGTTGCCATAGATACGGCCTATTTAATATTAGGTTTCAAAATAAGTGGCCGAGTGTCTCTTATACCGCGATGGGGTAAAACTCTCCGGGGGTTTAATCTGCAGTGGCGAGGCCTGAATGCTCGATTATCGATATTTCCCTTTGGAAGCTATGGTGAAGAATCGATTATTAAGGTAGTCGTTGTTGGCACCCTGTTAATCGATTATTTTCCGTGGGAAATGGCAGATTAATCGGTGCATCGCAAAGCACGCCACGCCACTGTTAATCTGGCGCGTATAATAGCGCATGTCGATTGTCGATGGTGAAAGTACCAAACCGTACGTAACTCGAAAACCCCGAGTTTTCAGGAGAGCGAAACACGGTTTCCATTCCGTATTTTCGATTATGAAAAGGTAATATTTCTTGGAGATAGAAATGATGAGATGCTTTTCACCACGCCTTGAGCATTTTTGAAATATAGTCCTAATAGTTAGGAAATACAGAGGAAAAACAGAGTTACGTGTTTTGCGAATTAGGAACCAACAATATTGCCTCGAGATGTGTGGATTTCGGAATAAGGTGAGCCTGTTAAATGAAGATTTTGATTAATTTAAGGCTTATTGTTAGTGAAGACTGAAGAGTGATATTGAACAGTGTCGTGCTTGAATTAATTCACTGGAAGCTTTGGTTGATCCTACAGCTGGACCAGTCATCGTATTTTTATTAATTACAAATCTTTTAAACGTCATGACAGATTAGGTAACCCGTACTGTAAGAAGTATACACTGAGAAAAAACTATGGTTATAATTACCATATTAGTTGTGTTCAATATGCACTCTTAATTAGCAGTGGCCATAACCGATAATAGTGATATTTTTACTGGAACAATCGTAATTTTACAAGTGTGCGGTAGAAAAATTACCATTTAATGGTAAAAATATCTCTATTATTGGTTATGGCAACTACTAATTAAGAGTTTATATTGAACACCACTAATATGGTAATCATAACCATACTTTTTTCGCAGTGTAGGTAGTACGTTACCTCCTTAAAAGATTAACCTAACATCTTTAATGCAAAAAGGTAAATTTCCTAATCCCGGTGGACGAGTCGCCTTCTAATACAAGCGTATGCAACATCAATGACATCTCTTGTCCGCATTATTCGTTACTTGCTGGCATCTGACAAGCACCTACATAACATGTCACCTCTAACTTCTTCAAGTGGACCTATGGCCAGTGGCTGCCGCGCTCATCTCGTCTGTAGCTTTTAATTTCATCAATTCGCAAATCCACGTAGTTTGCGACAGGCCCATGGATACTCTGAAAATCCTTCTTTTAAATGAAGGATTACAATTTTATGGGTTAATATGGGAATCGTTGTTAACTGCTGGTGGGATATTCTTCAGGATTTGTCAGAACTCCCTGGTAAAAATTGGCAGTAGAATCTGTGTTCCAAAATACCATAGACCTACGGCCGGCTGTAAGATTTCCAATAGCTTCTGTAGCCGGCGGTAATGTAGCATCGCGTCCATGATATTGGACTCCATGCTCAGCTATATGATATTCGGTTGCTCATTACGTCCAAGATCTTGGACTCCATGCTCACTTTAATTAGGGATAATTTTTTCGAAAAATCGAAGCGAGCATAGCGTCCAAAATTGTGGGACGCATGGTATTCTCCGACAATATAGGAGCATGGGGTCCAAAAAATTTATTAAGAAATTTTTGTGAAATAAAGACAAAAAAATGTGTTCTCGAAAAAAATTGTGCATTGCTTAGGTTGAGTTAGGTAAGGTTAGGTTAGGTTAGGTTAGGTTAGGTTAGGTTAGGTTAGGTTAGTTCAGGTTAGATTAGATAAGCGAAGTATACGATTTTCTATCATGATGAACTTTAAAACTAAGGGAGGTCTACTTGCTTTTGGACTCCATGCTCAAGCAAAGAAGTGAGACGTTTAGCGATGAGCATGGAGTCCAAGATCTTGGACGAGATGAGCAGGTAAGTATATCAAGGATGAGCATGGAGTCCAATATCATGGACGCGATGCTACAAAATCTAGCCGGCTACACAATTTCTTATAGCCTTTTATAGCCGATGGCGATTGAGCAGCTCACAGCCAGCCAGGCGATAAAGTGTATGCTAAACGTCACTAATGGGCCTGTTGCAAACTTTTGCTAGAGCAAAACTAAGAGTTGTTTCCTGCAGATAATGCCTCAAAAATCACGATGAGCGCATCGGCAAAGTCTGAAATGCACTCATAACTTCACAATCTGCGTAAGATTTTTGCGGTTTTTTGAGCTTCCCGCTTCGAAAACGATACTACGGTACAGGTGAACATTTTGTTAGAGGAGTCGTTCCATTGGCGACAATACTCATCATGGCCGACGCCAGTCCGCCAAAACACGTGTTATGGGACGAGATAACACCTGAACAGGATTAAACCATTTAACAATCGGCGTGTTTACGTTCATGTTTTCCTCGCCCGCCTTAATTGACCTTGAACTCTCCTCGAATTACGCGAGGAACTGCGCAAGCGTCGGCTAGAGTCCCTTCATACTGAGAGTCAAGACAATGCGAATCCATTTCTGATTGGTTAACCGGATTTTAGGCCTTCACAGTGTCACAAACGGGCATAAAGATTACATTTTCACCAATTGCAAAGATTATAATCTGTAATGGACCGAGGAATTTCGGGTTCGACAAGGAACAAACGGAATGAAAGAAGGAACGGAGAAAGGAATTTAAGAATGAGCCGATCAAAGATTACGAAAAACGTTCAATTTCTGTAATCTTTATTCCCGTTTGTGACTCCATGAGGGGTGTTGTCTTGACTCTCAGTATAAAGGGACTCTAGCGTCGGCCATGATGAATATCGCCGACGATGGAGCGACTCCTCTAACAAAATGTTCACCTGTGCAGTAGTATCGTTTTTGAAGCGGGAAGCTCAAAATAACGCAAATTTCTAACGCAGATTGTGAAGTTATGAGTGCATTTCAGACTTTGCCGATGCGCTCATCGTGATTTTTGAGGCATTATCTATAGGAAACAACTCTTCATTCTGCTCTAGCAAAAGTTTGCAACAGGCCCATTACGGATGCTAGGACTAAGTGAGTTTTTGGACCACTGCTCTCTTTTTGGGCCGTAGTATCTTGATTTATTTTGCGAGGAAAGCTCCGTACTTTTGAAGGATGCCTGTCATTCCTAATATATTATAGCGCCTTCAGTTTCGTATGATACTGTGCAATACCTCTGGTGTGAAATAGTTGCTTCAAGCGCCGTGGCACGCTGCTGCGGTGCGGCAGGCGGGCAGAGAGCGCGAAACGCGCATTGGCGCCTACAAACCTAACGGGGATACTTCACGCGTTGCGTAATGCGTGAAGTGTCCCTGTTAGGTTTGTAGGCGCCAGTGCGTCGCCGCTCCGCTTTGTGTTAGGCTCTAATATTTAATTTGGCGGAGTCAGCGTTATTCAACTCATGATTTTGAAATGTTTGCACACCCTGTATGGATTATTCTCGTTTTAATTGATGAACAAAAAATATATATTGAAGGAAAATATAACGTGTGTTTTGTAAATATTAAGGTGGTTCCGTATCAAACTTAATGATTTCCAAAGCACATCAATTTCTACACAATTTCTTATAGCCTTTTGTAATCGATGGCGAAAAAGCAACAGCCAGGCGATAAAGTGTAAAGCCCGGCTATGGAACTAAAGCCCGGCTGCTTAATTTTTTATCGCTTTGTATAGCCCGGAGCCCGGCCGTATGATTTTCTCCGCATTCTACAGCCAGCTATATGATTTTCTGTAGCCTTCTTCAGCCGGCTATAAGAATTCCTATGGTTTTTTGAAACGCAGCTCTTATCGCCAATTTTTACCAGGGAACTTTTTCCATTGGAAAATTTAATTCATACTTTTCGATCGAGCTTGCATTTCTAAAATATTTTTTTCCGAGCAACAAGACCCCGATTCTCAGGAGCGTTACAAATATACAAAGTAGTGAAACGAAACCTAGCAACCAGTTTCAGTGCAAGTCCAAGACGTAAGACATTTTCTCGCATAAAAAATAAATATAAAAATAAAAGTCTACCATCACTTATGCATGCTTCAAGCCTTCTTTATCATACGGCGCTATAAAACACATCATTTTGAGCGTTGTGTGTTTGAACACATAGTTTGGAGGGAAGCATCTGTTATGACGTCATTCTATAGTTCTCTTCGCGCTGAGTTTATCACACACTTTTACCCGATAAGATCCTCAGATCAAAAAATACATTTTCGTCTTGCATTTTAACGAAAAATGAGGTAATAATTTACTCCAAGCGTATTTGATATATTTGACGATAGAGAGTTCAATCAAATTAAGTAAGGGTTAGAAAACTATGAGTCATAGTTTTTCTATCTAAATTCTGTACTTACCGAAAATTAGTTTCGAACGCGATTGAACACAGCACTCACAGCGAACTTTCAAGCAAAATGTCACCGGGATACTTCTTTTGATGAACACTGCCGTCTTAAGGAGGAACGCCGTATAATCATTCGAGAGTTGCCGAATTTCTCGTGATGAACATGTATTTCTGACAACGTCCATGTGTATTTTTCCTTGACATTTTCAGATATTCACGATTTAGTTGCGTGCAAAATGGTCTGAGAATATTGGAAATTAATATTCAAAATTGTCCCAGTAAATTAGGTTTTCATCGGAGGAAACTTAGCATTGTCTGAGAGTTCATACAACGTTCATCCTTAGCACGGCAGAACAGCAGTGACAACGATACCATTATTTTGATACCACTTTTACGACACTCGGGAACGCATGTAGGATACTTTGTCAATTGAAGGCGAAATATATACATCGAATTCATAAGGAGACACGAGACAAGACTTAGAGCATGACTGGAGAGATTTTTGAGCATCGGAAATTGATCTGAACGTTGCTGCCCTTGAGAGAGGAGCATATTATGCGTAATTTATCTCGGCATTTAATCTACATCAGACAACATCATTAACTCGAGTTTGGCATTTTGACCCTGACGGTGGGACACTCCCCCACTCTCCCTGTTATAAATTTCAAATTAACCCACTGACCCCTCCTGTCTCGCCTCTTAGATGTCTTGATTTTGATGAGCCACGACTAATCTGGACTAATCTCATCACACACCATCAGCGTTTAACCATTCTCTCGTGACATCATCAGCTGCTTTGACAAGCACAGTTCAAGCAAAGTTTAATTGCGACTTTTTAGTCCTAAATTTCAAAAGCACTTTTGCTTGGTAAGCATTTAATTCTGACTTATATTCTAACTCTTCTTTTTGAGAAAGTACTGCACTGGAGGTGCGGCAATACCAGCAAATTGATACTGCGCGGTTTCATTCGTTCACTTGAATGCTAAACTGCTTTGACGCCTATTCAGACTGCAAGATGTCCTACTTGATACGATACCGATTACTTACAATGTATTCAAATAAAGGGAAAAATTGTCGTCAACTCTCAGAAGTAGTCACAGTTATGCGAGCAGGACGGGCAACAAAATAAAGATCAAAGAATCGATCGAAGCTAATATAAAATTTTGCGTGAAATAAAATTTAAAATTCGGAAGAATTTCAATCTCTTATCTGAATTCTCGTGGGTAAATAAGCGAGTAGCCACTGAGGGAGATAATTTTGATACCTAGAGTCCACGTCAGATAAATTCACTCAATTTTTAGTGTCGCCGAAGATCACCTGTCTTCAGTTTCGCATTGATACAGCGAATACAAGAATCAAGATGTCAGATCGTCTGTCGCACTCTATAAGTGCGTGAAATTATTTGGTATTGACTCTACAAGAGGATATGCTTAATTAGTAAGGCACTGAAAAATTTATACGCGAATTTATACATAGATAAAAAAGTAAGATAATTTTCCGGAGGTTTGCAACACTGTTTAGTCGCGTCGATTGGCATTTTGCATTCCGCAAAAATGCGGTTACTCCATCGCTCCTCCTTTGTGTACTACGCAGTCGCGTCACTTGCGAAAGCGGGAAAACTGCAGGTTTTATCACCGTGAAGCGCCACCATAACAGTGTTGCCACTGAAATAAAATAAAATTTAAAAATTCAATAATGGAGACATTCCTGTAAACGTCCGGAGATTAGTTGTAATTTGAGAAAGTTCCTCGGCAAAAATAAGGAACATGATCTATTTAGTTTTAAAAACTTTTTCACTTGGAAGAATACAATTTTTTATAATTTATCATTTATTTTTATAATTTTTTTATGAGTATGTGCCAAGGATGCCAAGGATGCCAGATGATCGGTTGCCTAGGCAGGTTCTAGCTTGGATTTTTCATGGCAGAAAACGTAGAGGACGCCTTACCAAATTGTGGATTGATAAAATAAGGCAGGAAATGAGGAGTTGTGATTGGCTGGAAGAGCTATGGCAGAATCGCTATCAGTGGCGGTTGGGGGTCGCAGAGCGCACAGAAGCGCTGTGAGCATGACATGTTAGTTAGAATACACATTTTTGCGGAGAAATGGTTTATAGGGTCGAGTACATCTTTTGTTTTAGTTTTCCGATTTTTATATTTTAATTTTCTTTTTGAGAAGATAGGCAAGAATTTCGTTAGTTTAAAAAGTGCCAAACTTGAATACTTAAGAGCTTTCATTTTTCACCATTAAAGGAGGCGAAAGTTTAATTTTTTGGCTGCGAGGTATTATAAGAGCATAATAGCATGCACCAAAAATGTTTTCCATTCGCCAAAAAATTTCAACCGAATTTAAGATTTCTTTCTGTTTTCTAAATCCCCCCCCCCCATTCACTCTCTCTTTTCAAAAAAGGACAATTTTCAAAACCAACGGTATTTTGTAACAATGTTAGAGTGGCAAAGACTGAAGTTGAAGCTTGAATATTTTAGCTGAACGAAAAGTCAAGACTCAAGCCAGACTTCATCGATTTTGTTTTCGATACAAATCGTTCTCCGGTACACTCATGGGCGTCAGATAGAAATGTCAATCCATAATGAATATAAATGGTGCAAGTTTAAGTAAAGGAGCCAAACGCATCGATACAATTTTAGATACCCCGACCTGTATGCGGCAAGCAAAAATATAAAATAATATCGTTGCTGAATCAGGGTCGGCGGTATCACGGCTCAACTGATGTGTAAACGTTTATTGTGTTTTCGTGAAAGCAAAGGTTAATTTACGATGATTTATTATGGCAATCATTCGATTAAAGAATACTTTACAGGCATTGAAAAAGTACATTTCTTTGATAGCCAACATCCCTCCGATGAAAACAAAAATGTGACCTTCATGACAGCGCCTTGATCCTTGATGCAACTATTCGTGTTCCATGGAAGTACGTGTTGCATATGTAAACATTGAAGGCGCGCTATTCTTCTTCTATGAATAGATGCGTTGGTACGATGGTAATACTGACAGCTGACAGAATGCAAATGTTCGTGCTCAAAAGATGTGCGTATGTGCGTGTTGAACAATGTGAAAATGAAGGCGCTATCGCCTTCATAACTTTTTGGCCTACCAGCGATGGTGATTTGGCACCTGGATATTACGACTATTATTGACAGCACCTGCAAAATTCAATAGAATGTATTTTGCTACTATAAAAGAGCAGAAGTTCGTTTTCAGTAACACTGAAGTATACTTTTCCTGGTAAAACTGACCCAAAACTGTAACTCCATTTTTTTAAAATTCCGTTGTCTCGTTTTCAAGCTCTTAAATGTTTGTCGAGAGTAGATTTTTGAAAATTTTGGATATGTTTTAATGGTTATTCGCAGCTAACATCGATAGAGCAACTATAAATAATCAATTTCTCTGGAAAAAAACAATACAACAAAATCGATTGCCCTCAGAAATTGAATAAATAGGGGAAAATGTAACATTTCAATTTAAACTCCGCATATTCCTTGCTTTGTCATGTTTACATTTCTAAGGAACACCCAGAGTTTTACCAAAAAATTTATCAGCTCTGATCAATCTCTGCAGTGAACCTCATTTTTTTAAGAAACAATTTAACTCGAATTCTTCTTTTTCCTTGAGCGGGGTCGCAAACAGTGTCTGAGATCCGATGCTAACAATTTCAATCTGGCGTCTAAAATCTCATTTAAAAAATGTCAAATCTGACAACGCCGTAGAATAATTATTTATTTCATAAATTCCATTGAACCCCGACAACGGTTCCTTTTTCCCCGTCCACTTTTTTGCACATATTTCCTTTCGCTCTTACAAATAATTCGAGCGATTCGTAACATTATGACTAACTCCTGTCACAATATGAGGTCAGCTATCGTAACTCGAACGATAACTAGCCTGTCTCAGGTTGATCGGGAGGCACGCTGCCGGCTTAAGGAGAAACATCTTATGAACATTCGGACGTTGACAATTTCACCGGATAAAATATCTATTTGAGAGAAAAATTATCGATATTTTCCCTCGAAATTTTCATTTAAATATCAAATTGAGAAGAAAATTCTTCAGAAATTTCAAAGGAGAAATTCATCGAAACTCACAGAAAATGTGCATTTTACCGCCATAATACGGCAACTTCCACATGTTCATACGGCGTTTTTCCTTACCGTGGTCGTGGGGGTTCGCGGAATTTCCTTAAAACTGCGTCTTCGGTTGAACGCGAGATTATCACCTCGCTGGACATGAGCAATAATTCCCAGGAATGAGTAGTGCCCGCAGGGCAGTTTTTATGAATACAAATCAGCAAGTGTGCTCGTGATGACACCATAGGCCGATACAATTTGCGACGTAACGTCCACATACAGGGTCTTCAGAAAGTCCGGCGCCTCCCAGAAGTAACTTATAAACGGTTTCACTATGAGTCAAATGAAGTTTTGAGAGTATGCCTTGCTCAGTAGTGCTTGCTTTTGAGCCCATTTTTAATTGCGTTACGTTTTTTCTTCAAAAATTGTCAATTATTTTGGAACATTTTGAATTTCAAATTTATTTATTTTCTCGGTTTAATTTATGATTATTATTTATTTTTACTCATCTTTCTTCTTGCGATGCAATAATTAATGAAGGCTCCCGTTTAAATTATTAAGTTAGGGTTTGCTCAGCAGAGCACACTGGAAAAAAGTTTGGTTACACCTACCGTAGTGTCCGTTTGGTTTGCAAACCCAAAAATTCGGTTAAGCGAATCTATAATTATTCGGTAAATAACCAAACTATTCGGTAAGCAGTAAGCACATACCGAATAGTTCAGTAATTACTCACCGAACACTTCGATTTGCATTACCGAATCTCGGTTCAGCAAACCGAATTTTCGGTTATATAAACCAAAGCTTTCCGTGTCCCATATGGAATAAACTGTACGGGTAACCAATTTTTTTTTTTTTTTTTTTTTTTTTTTTTTTTTTTTTTTTTTAGTGAGGGGGTCACCTCAAAATTTTGAGTATACCCAAAGGTCGGTACTTCAGACTAAAACCCTCTTAAATCATCATTTGGCTCTTGGCGAATAATTGTTCGAAGGTTATTTGGGGGAGGCGGACTTCCTAAAAACCCTGTAGCACCGTTGAGGTATATCATCAGAGAGTATATGCTTGGTCAAGTAAAAGAGTTTTGATAAAATCTTGATGTAGTGACCGGGAATTCTGACTTCAACTGTCAAGCTGCAGAGCAGTCACATCCACACTGAAACTTATTCGATAGAGCCATCGAGCGAATGAATTTTCGAGTTAAAATTAATCATTTTGAAGCTGGTTGTGAGGCAATTCTATACAAGAAGAATGGAAGATAAAAACAAGAATTGGCCTTGCAAGAAGAATGGAAGATAAAAATTACAAAAGTCTTTCGGGTGGCTTCGAATAGATTGGATGTTTGTCCTTACTCATTGTTCTAGATGTGATGCTACTAAACTATGTGTTCAATCGGAAAATTCACTCAGTGGGTGGGCCTCATCAAAAAGGGTGTAAAAAAAACTTAAGTAGCAATGGAGTTTATTGGAGCTTTTGATGGTTTTAAGAGTATACTACCCGTCTCCAGAAAAGTCGGGGCGCTCCCTAATTTTTTATGCGTCTCTATCTAACGTATTGCTCCACTTTTATACTACTGCACTTAAGTCTTTTTTCAACATTCGCTATGTAGGTACACATAATTGGTTTGCCTTCCCTGCTGAAAATGATGAGTAGGCTTACTCGTGCTTTACCAACGACGGCTCGTAAGAATTGTAACAATAAATCAATCTGGATCATTTGAATTCATTGATTGGCTGCCCTTTTGGGCCATACTGTCCATAGAGTCGTGATGTAATTGTGAGAGCTGGCGCCAATTTTAAGCATTTTCCAGGTCTCAAATTCTGAGACTCCTGTGTCACGTCGGGTCACTTTTTCGATACATAATCGAATACTTTCGGTACACGGGGACCCGGAAATCCGATGTAAACAAAGAGGATAGGAATTATTACGTTTACTACGTCGCCAATTCGGATTGAAAATGTATAAAAAAGTGACGTATGCTCGGCGCACACCGGGCTTGGAACTCGTCGACCAGAACAAGGCGCCAGCTTTCCTGTTTACATTACGACACCATGTACTCTATTATTTTGACCCATAGAACACACTGCCGTGCTAAGGAAAAGCGCCGTATGAACATTCGAGAGTTGCCACATTTCCTTCGATACAGTGCTTATTTTTGAGAAAATCTATGAATAATTTTCCTTGAAATTTTCAGGTGCTTCAGGTGAAATTGCGTACAAAATAATCTAAAAAACCGAAAGGAAAATATTCATAAAACCAGGAAATTCATGTTTTATCAAAGGAAATTTTGCAAAGCCTGAAGGTTCATACGGCGTTTTTCCTTACTGCCGCGCTAAGGAAGCACGCCGTATGAGCCTTCAGACGTTGCCAAATTTTCTTCGATAAAAACCCAATTCACAGGGAAAATTGTGAATATTATTTTCCAAAATTTTCAGACCATTTTGTACGCAACTTACTCTAATACATCTGAAAATTTCAAAGAAAAATGCGCATAAATGTGGTCAAAAATACTATCATGTCTCCCCGAGGGAAGTTGGGCAACTCTCGAATGTTCATACGGCGTTCTTTCTTAGCACGGCAGCTTAGCACGGCAGCAAACTCCTGCAGTCTGGCCGTTTAACCCTGGATCACCCTGTATAGGTACTCCAGCTTTGTCCACTGAAAAAAAATTCTCGGCGTTTTTATCAAGGTCTGTTGGTACCTTTACCATCTCACTTTTTTTACCAATTTTTGGTAATTTTACCAAGACAGACTGGTAAGCTTACCTAATAACCGGTATTTTTACCGTTTTTTTCAGGTAAGAATACCTCTTTTATTGGTAATCAATTCCCGGTAACTTTGCCATTTTTTCTCGGTAATTCTACCACAGTCGATAAAAAATATTGGCGTTTTTACCAAGGTCCTGTAAAATTACCGAGAAAGTTCAATAATTTTACCGAGATTTCTTGGTAAAATTAATAATTCCATAAATGGTAATTTTACCCAGAAAAAATCGGGATCAAGTAGAACCCTGGATTCTTGGTAATTTTATCCTTTTCTTAGTAAAGACATCGAGATTTTTTTTCATTGTCCATCGATTTCAATAATAAGCCTGGTAAGTCACTATATTTGACCATCGCTTCTTTCTCTCTGTTTCAGCGACCCAGCCGAGCCCTCGCACTCGACCATGAAACACAAGTAGAAACCTCGAAACCCTCGAAAACCTAACCTCTCGTTCCCTCCGCGCCGCACACCCGCCCGACGATGTCCCAAACGCCGGAGCCTCCGCCGGAGAAGGTGCCGCTGCGGGCGACGATGGAGGACATCGACTTGGGCTCGGACACGGAGACGGACAAGAAGGACGACTCGGAGGTCAAGCTCGAGGCGAAGATGTCCCTCCTCAACGGGATCACCGTCATCGTCGGGAGCATCATCGGCTCCGGGATCTTCGTCTCCCCGTCCGGGGTGCTCAGGACCACCGGCTCCGTCAATATGGCGCTTATAGTTTGGACTATATCCGGGGTGTTCTCCATGGTGAGTTACGCTTACAACTTACAACTTACACTGCAGGAAAAAAAAAAAAAAAAAAAAAAAAAAAAAAAAAAAAAAAAAAAAAAAAAACATTGGATCTAGAGTTCAGACTCTTGAAAACATTGACAAGAAAAGGGACTCTTGATTCAATCAGATTTAAGCTTAAATCAAAAGGAAATCCGCTCAAATTAAGAGGCTTGGTTCTTGATTTAAGTTTAAATCTGATTGAATTAAGAGCATTTTTTCTTGTCGATGTTTTTAAGAGTCTGGACTCTAGATCCAATGTGTTTTTTTTTCCAGTGTATAACTGTTCACACTGGAAAAAAAAAATTCGATCATGTGGACCGAACGTCCGGTGTTCAAAATCATCCCAAATATTTGGTTTGTCAAACTGATCTTTCGATTTTTGAAACCGATCTTTCAGTTTGTCAAACCGAACTTTCAGTTTGTCAAATTGAACTTTCAGTCTGTCAAGTGTGTCAGTTTTCACTTTACCGCACAAGTTCGGTTACTCGAATGACTATATCCGGTTTTTTCTCCATGGTTAGTAACGGTTATAGATTACAACTTCTGACTGTTCACACTGGGGGAAAAAAATTCGGTCATGTGAACCGAACGTCCGGTGTGCAAAATCATCCCAAATATTTGATTTGTCAAACTGAACTTTCGATTTCTGAAACCGAACTTTCAGTTTGTCCAACCGAACTTTCAGTTTGTCAAATCGAACTTTCGGTTTGTCAAACCGAACTCTCGGTTTGTCAAATCGAACTTTCAGTTTGTCAAGTTTGTCAGTTTTCACTTTACCGCACAAGTTCGGTTACTCGAACAACTTTATATCCGTTTTTTTCTCCATGGTTAGTAACGGTTATAAATTACAACTTCTGACTGTTCCCACTGGGAAAAAAAAGTCGGCCATGTGAACCGAACGTTCGGTGTTCACTATCATCCCAACTATTTGGTTTGTCGAACTGAACTATCGATGCGTGTAACTGAACGTTCGGCTTATGTGGCCAAACTTAGTTGATCGATTCACTATACCGCACAAGTTCGGTTACACGAACGACTGTATCCGGTGCATATTCCATGGTGAGTTACGATTACAACTTAAAACTGTTCACACTGAAAATAAAATTCGGTCATGTGAACCGAACGATCGGTGTTCCATACCATCCCCAGTATTCGGTTTGTCAAACTGAATATTCGGTTCGTGTAACCGAACGTTCAGCATATTATGTGACCGAACTTAGTTCGTCGTAAAAATGCAGATAATGTTTCGAGCTTTTGCGTGATTCCCACACAGACGATGGGACCTTTGACTAAAAAGATATTTTTTTCACAAAAAACTTGTTTCCTTGTTACTTGTGTTTTGAACGTGTCGCTTTTGACAACGGCTGATTTTAATATATGCACAAATTTTAAGCAAAAATCACTGCTCTCTCAAAGAAATTCAGGGGAGAGATCTTATGCGGTTAATGGAACACAGTTATTTTGACTTGAGTATAAATTAAAAACGCAGAGAAGTTGCCGGGGATAGTTTAAAGCACTAACCACCGCTCAATGCCTTTAAAAGTAATGCAAACTGCGAAGTCCTAATGTCTGCAAAACTGGAGGTATGCATCAGTATTGAAGGCGCTACTGAGGCTAGTCCACAGTTTTGAGCTCCTTCGACATGGATGGTCATATCTGTAGTAGACTAGTGGCATCGCCATGTAAATTGTCATGGATTGCATTGAAAGGTGAGGCCTTTTGAGAGCCCAGTGGGCAGACTTTCTTCATCCAGCACCATTCTCAAAGCTTTTATAGATCGTATTTGATAGTAGTTCGATGTATCGTTTGGTTCAAAACAATAGAAAATTACCTCAAACAAGAATTTTAGGATTCAAGTGGGAAACCTGAAAACGAGAAAATTCCCAACAATTTCACTTTTCATTGCCATTTTATTGTTATTATACTCATAAAAATAAAAAAATCTATCACAAGAAACCCGTTCCCTCAGAGTACTCAATTGACTTTCTAAGCCATGTTTAAATGTTGAACCAATCGACTTCGATACAATGGGCGCTATTACTGCCGTGCTAAGGAAAAACGCCGTATGAGCATCCGAGAGTTGCCAAATTTCCTCCAACAAATCGTTCATTTTTGAGGATTTCAGATAATTTAGATCTGATTGCGAATAAAATTCTTCGAAAAATTGGAGGAAAAATATTTACAGATTTGCCTGAAATTTTCATTTTATCAAAGGTAATTTGGCAACGTCTGAAGGCTCATACGGTGTTCTTCCTTAGCACGGCAGATTAGTGGCGCGTCATCATAGGGATTCTCCATATCGAATTGGATCCAAACAATAACATTGGCATACCGTCTTTCACTGCTACCAATGCGAAAATATCGATATATTTCGCTTTTCTGTGACGTGGCACTTAATAGCGTCTATCTCACCTGTTCGATGTATCAAATGCGATCCATAGTGGGTCACAAGCGTAGTTCAGAGGATTAATACTGTACGCATAAATTCAGCGCTAATCCTCAATTCCAAGCTTTGTTAAAATAAAATGCATTTTTGTAATTTATTTATGTACCTCGCCGAGCCTTTGACAAACCATCCCCGTAAAGGTGGGCACAGAGGGCGTAACCGTGCTTCCATCCTCGCCTTGCGTTTTTTTCCCGTCCGCAGACAGTTCCAATAAATTGAAGAACACAAATTTAAGCCATAATCAATCAATATCAAGTTAACTCTCCCTCTGTCCGGACTGTCCACAAGCCGCACAATGGATCGAGTCAATAGGAGAGATCGGACAAAATGTAGAAACTTTAAAAGCCTTAACGTCGTTTATACAGAATTTTGAAGTTTTAAAAGTAGTTCCATTGGTTTCCTCGTGAAAATTACCTCTAAAAGCACCCTTTGAAATTTAAAATGTGACGAAATAAACATAAAAATTTGCAGTTTTAGTAAAAAATTTCATGTCCGACCACTTTTAGTGACTTGATCCACTGTGAGTCGTGGGTTTCGAGTTTAAAAATAAATATGTTATCGATGGATAATGCGCCCATAAGCGAATCATGTAACCTTGCAAAGGTGTACATGTTGTAACGTTTTATTTTTGTGTCAGTTTCTCGCGAATTCAATTAAAAAGTTTCACGGTTGAGGAGGTTGATTGACATTCCGCTACTGACATCCTGAGCTAAACGCGTCTGAAGTTTTAACAATTCGGTACCCACCCCGTGGCACTATGTATATTAGACTTGAAGTCCGGTGTTCCCCTTATAAAAGAACGTAACTAAATTTTAATGTTGCCAAACTTTTCCTCAAAAATGGCATTATTACTAGAAGAATCTTGGGAATTTCTAACTGAAATTTTCGTCGATTTTCCCCCTTATTTCGTGCAAAAATTGGAGTTTTTGTCAACGAAAATTGTTTGGGTACACTCTTGAAATAAATTGAAGTTTTACAGCCAATTTTGCAACCTTGGAATGAAGTAACTTTCTCTTGCGCGGGGACGAATCGTGCTTCAAAGTTGAAAATTGGTTTCTAATGTTCACATCAAATTAGTGTCTGTCAAGCAAATACTATGCAAATTTCTTAAAATCCTTTCTTTGTTAAAATGACGGTGGATAGGTCGATTGTTTTATGAATAAAATCGGGCTCGGATCCTCAAGTCTGGAAGGTCTTAAAAGCAACCAATTCAAATGCCGAAAATTTCAACATTCTATTTCAACGGAGATGTCTCCTGTTTTAATAAATAAAAAAAAGTATTATTATACGCGGTGCATAAACGCCGCATGTACCTTCAAATGTTGCCACAGTTCTTCAAACAAAATGTTTATTTTTGCAAGAAAATTTACTAAAGAGCAGAATTCATCAAATAGTTTTAAAGCTTCTTTTCGAATCTTCACATCTCAAGAGCCTAGAGGAAAAATTAAAACATTAAATAATCGTGGTTAATATTGTGAAAGAAAATAGCAGAGAACGTATTCACATTCGTCCTAAAATGAATGTTCTCAGGCTGATATTTTTTTGTATTGTAAAGGACCAAAAAAATGCCGATCTCATCACACGTGGACGGTCCTCGACTTTTTGACTCAGCTGTCGTTCAAATCGAGATTTTCATATCAGCTTGGAAAATGAAAGAATTTCCAGACAAACACATTACGCAATCAAAATTGAAAACAAATTCACGAGGAATGCTCTGCTTTTGCGTATCAACAACGCGAAAATAATTTGTAAAACGTAAAAATAAAAAGAGAAGAATTTTCCGAAAAAAAATGTCTGCGAATGCAATTTTTACCTCGGCAGTTGGATACTTTGACCATGCAACGACTGCATCGCTGTAAAGTTAAGACGTAAATTCAAACAACCGAAAAATTGCTTTCGTTTTAAAATTTTGAAATTTTGAACACATGTTTGCAATTTTTCCTTGTTAGCACTGAAGTGGACGTAATGCAAAACTCCCAGGTTGAAGATCTCTGAGAATATTGATAATCATAAAAAATGAAAAAGAAAATTACGACGTGCGGCTATTTAAAAACACTAGCTTTGTTTAGTTACATATATTAAGGCATATTTTGCCGATAATTCTAATTTAAATTTCCGACCTGAATCGACAAAAATTGTTTCCTTTAAACATTCTCTACCGGTCACTGGGGAGCCTTTTCCTCGTGAATGGTCCCTTAATAAGTTCCTCGGAGAGACAATTCAACAGACAGGGACATTTTAGACGTAGATATTAAATCACTAACATGTAATTGGTCAATTGGTTGCGGAGGCACTAATTTTTCACTTGACCGAAACAAACACGCGAAAGTCAATCAGGAATACATATTATTCACAATCGACTAAAATACCAAGAGTGTTTGACTTGCCTTTAATTGAGCTTTATCTATTCAATAACTAGCTGTTGACTGAATTACCGAATAATTGAGAGTTATAGCCTGTGTAATCTAATTAGTAATTACGGTTAGCCAGGAGAGCTTCAGTTTTCGCTAACGTCTATCCAGATTATTTCGGCAGTAAGTCAACTGACGCTGCCTTTTTGGCGTAGATAATTAAAAAAATATACGCTTGGATAATCGCTTTGGATAATCGGATATCATGAAGTGGCATAACTATCCCCACCCTTATGGGCATTTTTAGAGAGGAAATATTTTAAATAACTTTTACACTGATTTAGAAACCACAGCAGAGTGCATATCGACGGCGTAAGTCCGCAATCAGATAGCTCGTTTGCGGTGTCTGAAAATCTCCGCCTCCGTGTTATTTTTTTTAAGAAGAACAAATTGACATCATTCCTAGAAGTTTTTGCAGAATTTTTTCCGCACAGAGAGGAAAATTAACTTTAAAAATGCCTCACGCGGAAAAAGCTACCTTGTTACTATGAAAAAGGCCTTAGCCGTATTTGATTCACGAAACGTCCTTTTCATGCACACCAGACTGTCTTGTTAGGAGGACAAGAAGAAGAGTTTCGTTTCAGTGACAATGCGTCCTTTCGATGGTGAAACTGCAGACATTTTTATCTCGCTTTCGGGCGTTGCAGACTTTCTGTCGTAACTTCTGTCTGTTTATTTTCTACTCGGAGAACTTCTCAACGTCAATTTTTGAAAATTGCAGTGATTTTTTTCTCTTCATAAAGAATATTCGTAGAAGCTTTGAAAGCTTATATTTTTGAAAATATGGAACAAAAAAGTTCAAGAGTGGTTTCATTATTTTTTTCCTGAAATTTTCTTCCAAATACACCTCTTAAAATTGATTTTCTGACGTTATGAACATCAAAAATTAAAATTTTAGCGAAAAATTCCATGTCCGACCTCTTTTATTGGGTCGTTCCACTTTGTGACCCAGTGGCAAAAATGTGATCATGTAACCGCAATTTACCGCAATCTGTGCTATTCGTATAAATCGAGTACGATATCCATTTTTTTTTTTTTCCATGTGGATGAATCACTTTGATGCAGGAGCATTCGGTAATAAGGGGCAAAAAAAAAATGTGGGTAGTTTCATCAAGCATCAAACAGTAGTCTGAAAACGTCACTCTGTCGTGATTAACTTTACAGGTCTCTTGATCGAGCGCGGTTCAGAGAGGGTGAGATTTATTACGTCGCACAGTGGATTGAGTCAATAGGAGAAGTCGGACATGGAATTTTTGACTAAAACTGCAACTTTTGACGTTAAGTTCGTCACATTTTAAATTTTAAGGGATGCATCCAGAAGAATATTTCAAGACACCAATAGTACCAATTTTAAAATCTTAAATTTTTGTATAAATGAACCCATGAGCTTTTAAAGTTTCCAAGTTTTGTCCGATCTCTCCCATTGACTCGATCCACTGAGGGGCGTTTAAACACGAACACCTGGTCGTAAACAAGGCTATTAAAGAAATTCACTTGTTCCAGGGACTTCAAGACACCAAATATCTTCTGTTTCCTTGTCCCTTCCGTAAAACACCTCGAAGATTCGGAAGAAGAGGCGATCTTATAAAACGAGATTATTTCATTTGAATGTTGTTGGAGGTAGAGTCCCTTTATACTGAGAGTCAAGACAATTCGGCTCATGGATGTCATAAACGGGAATAAAGATTACAGAAATTGAACGTTTTTTGTAATATTTGATCGGCCCATTCTCAAATGCCTTTCTCCGTTCCTCCTCTCATTCCGTTTGTTCCTTGCCGAACCCGTAATTCCCTGGTCCATTCCAGATTAAAATCTTTGCAATTGGTGAAAATGTAATCTTTATTCCCGTTTGTGACACTGTGGAGGCCTAAAATACGGGAACCAATCAGAAATGGATTCAAATTGTCTTGACTCTCAGTATAAAGGGACTCTAGTTGGAGGCATGTGAGCCTTCATCCCCTCTCCCTCTTCCTTTGTCACCTACATGTCACTCACCTCCAGATCCCTACAAAGTACGTTATTTCAAGCGTACTCGTCTCCCTTTTTGCTTAAGTGTGGGCTTGTAGCAAACCTTTGCTAAAGGTTTATCACACACTGAGTCATGTGTTAAATATTAAAAATAACATGGTATCGAAATTGTTCGTGTTAAGTGGAGAATCGGTCAAGATGAATTGCCGCTTAAGTCGAATTTTTTTCAGTCCCTACATGAATTGACTTAGCAAGCTTTCATTATATCTACCTAGGCATTTGACCACCAGCTGCCTGATTTGACTATTTATGCCTGCTACAGATGCGTTTCCTGCCGTCTATTTCTACAAATTTTTGACATTGCGATGACATGTTTGACTGCAGGTTGGCGCCTACTGCTACGCGGAGCTGGGGTGCATGATCTCCAAGTCGGGGGCCGACTACGCGTACATCATGGAGACGTTCGGGCCTTTCCTGGCGTTCATCCGGCTCTGGATCGAGTGCATGATTGTCCGCCCCTGCTCTCAGGCCATCGTCGCCCTCACCTTCAGCATCTACGTCCTCAAGCCCTTCTTCGTCGACTGCGACCCGCCCGACCTATCCGTCAGGCTCCTCGCCGTCTGCTGCATAAGTGAGTACAAATCAACATATCATTTTCATGTACAGGGTCGTCCAAGGATGAACACCAAAGAGAAAATGGATTGCATTTTGCAAGAAGGAACCAGAAGCATTGCAATGGTGCTAAGATTGAACAACTTCATCTTTTGCAATAAAATTAATGAAACCATGAAAAAATATGATATTTACACGAAAATTTTTGTTTTGAATTTACAGTTTTCGTTGAGTAAAATAGAAACTGTTAATGGATAATCAGGTTTTTCTTCCAAGTCAAAAGAAGTTTCACAATTTTAGCAACATTGAAATACTCCTGGTTACTTTTTTAGAACGCAATCCAAATGAATCAGTGAGTTCGAAAACACACCAACTCGGAAAAAAAAAAAAATTGTTCAGGAAACACCTAAAACTGCGCAGCGGGCGAAGAAGTAAGTTCAAGAAAAACCTTTTTGATGCTAAGGGACTAGTACTCAGAGACTTTGTAAAGCACCGAGTTGAAATCGATACACCATGTTTGATGACAGAGAACTAAGCGCGTTTAAAAGCTGGTGTGTTTTTGTTCTCACCGACTATCA
Organism: Bemisia tabaci; assembly: GCF_001854935.1. Classification (NCBI taxonomy): domain Eukaryota; kingdom Metazoa; phylum Arthropoda; class Insecta; order Hemiptera; family Aleyrodidae; genus Bemisia; species Bemisia tabaci. Next base: position 4,671,325 of record NW_017549178.1, read on the forward strand.
GATACTGATTTTTCATAGTCTCCCCCTGAAAAATGTATATTTTTCAACCTGAATAACGCTTGAATATTTATATAACTTGTTGGAACAAGGTATACTGAACCGGAAAAAGAAAACCGCATGGTCACACGTTTCCCTTGAGATGACCAAAAATTGGTATTTCCAATGGAATATTTCGATTCTTCCCTTTTCCGATTGCAATTTCGAAATTTCCTTTTGCGTGCAAATGCTTCTATCCATAAGTGTTACTAAACCGTAAGAAAGTGAAAATCGAAAAAAATCCGAGTTGGTGTGTTTTCGAACTCACTGATTCAAATAAGAGCCCACATGGTATAGGAAGAAGTCGTGGCCGCCTGACCTGGCCTGATCATCCTGCGCTAGCTTTTTCAGCCAATCAGACACCCGACGACCGCCTTTGAACTCCTCATGGAAAATCGAAACGACGTGTTTTTTTTTCCAAATTCAGTCGATTTTATGGCAAAAATAGGTTAACGACTGGCTTCTCGAGGAATTAGCGTTTTAGTTGATGTACCTGAATACATTCCACCTTTTCCAAGATTCACCAAAGGTCTTGATTTTTGAAATTTCAATGTTCCTTCACTTGGGTCGATGTTTTCGACCGTCCCGCTGGCTCAGGTGGAAGAAAATTGAAATTTCGAAAATCAAGATCTTGGATGATTTTTGGAGAAAATGTTACACATCAATCGAAACGCGAGAACCTCGAAAAGTCAGTCGTGAACCTATTTTTGCCGAAAAACCAACTGAATTCGATAAAAACATGCTTTCGATTTCCCACGATAAACTGCCCTCATACGCAGTAAATTTGAAAAAGCGTGTAACATACTACGCTGATTACGCGCCAAGGAGTAAATGCAGACTTTTTACTATGCCTATCGTGATTTTAAGCGAATTTTCTATTGGAAAGTCTATCCAGAAACGAGTACAGTCGAGTTTTCCACAATTTAAAATAAACCAGAAATGAAAGGGATATATTCCTATCTTAATTATTAATCCCAGCATTAAAGTAAACCTATATAAATAACCAAAATTAAATATATAAAATAAAATAAAAACAAGTATGACTAAAGAGAAACTTCCTTGAACAAGATAATACCTTATTATTATTTCTCTAACTCTATATCCCTTTCCTGATGTACAAAAACCCATAAACAAGATAAGACAAACTTCCATAAACAACAACTAGACAACCAGCCGTGTCTCTTGCTTGCAGTAATGCAGTATACCCACTTTGAGTGAAGATTTTGCAATGTTGAGATGCAGTTACATTCTTTCCTTTAGAAAAAGTCAATATTGGCTTAAAATACCAATTGCTCTCTCGCTTACACTGGAAATGGTCTAAAAACAGATGTCTAATGGAGGGACAACTCGGATCAAAAGAACGACAAGACGAGAGGGCATGCCTGCGGGTGTCTGGCAATTCAATTTTCTTTCGCTAACAGGCGCAGCCGGAGTCCAGTGGAGGCGAACTTTTATTCGGGAGAGCTTTGGAAGCTTGCATAATGCGCTCAGCTTGGACAGACCGTCGTCGCTCCTCTGACGCAAGGACTTATCTCAATTTCTAAGAGAGCCATTTTATACATATAAATCCATGCTCTCTGGGGCTCATGCGAAAATCGAATCACGCCCTTACGTCAGAGGAGCGACGAGATAAGAGGATCGCGAAATTATTTACAGCGCGGGTGGCGCACGGTGATCTTCGAAATGGAGATGTTGCATGTGTGAGGAGTTTGCGATTTGACTATCGATTCTTATGTAAAAGTTCGCGAGAAACGCGATGGTGCCACTGGTTTCATCTGGAATCAACTCCCAAGCTCAAAAAAAGCTCTCAAGTTGAGGCCAAAATGGATGAGATATCCCACGCTATCCTGAGAGGCCACGTCTACATCAAGACAAACGCTCTATGCAAAGATAGGGAGCAAAGACATTAGCAGGGTTGCCGTTTTTTTCAGTTTTAGAGTCCCCAAATAAAGTGGCAGCCCTATCAATGTATTTGCTCCCTATCTTTGCATGGAAAGTTTGTCTTGATTGAGAGGTGGACCCTCAGGATAGCGTGGGATAGGATATCCCCTCCATTTTGGCCTCAAGTTGAGAGCTTTTTTGAGCTTAGGAGTTGATTTCAGAGAAAACCAGTGGCACCATCGTGTTTCTCGCGAACTTTTACGTAAGAATCAACGGTCAAATCGCAAATTCCTCACATAGATTTTAGATCCAATAAAAAATGTTGAATATATGCTCCTGCAGGCTGATGATTGAAATTGATAGACAAAGCAATAGACAAAGGATACAAACTGAAAATGGAGCGATTCTGAAGTGGGTGGATGGAATGAGTAAAGGAGGTGATTCCTCGGTACATTCCAGTTTATAATCTTCGCAACTGGTAAAACTATAATCTTTATATTCGTTTGTGACACTGTGAAGGCCTAGAATACGGGAACCAATCAGAAATGGCTTCGCTCTGTCTTTACCCTCAGTGTAAAGGGACTCTATTGCGCCGTTATTGCGAGCGTAATTCCTCTAGAGCAACTATTTTAACTCTCCGGAGATGAAATTGCATATCCGATGAAATGAAGGAACTTCGAATCCGGGGACCCGAAACCACGCCGGCGCTCGCCGTTGCGCCGTTAATGCGAGCGTGATTTCTTGAGCAACTATTTTAACTCTCCGGAGATGAAATTGCATATCCGATGAAATGAAGGAGGTTTGAATGGGGGGACTCGCAACCTAGCCTAGCTATCTAGTTTAAGGAACCACATCATGCGCCTTGACAGCAAGTGTGATTTCTTTCAAGCAAGGTCATTAACTTCCAAAGGGTCGTATTGTACATTCAACGAAATGATGGAGCTTCCTGCCTAATTAAACCAACTAATCACGTGTGAAATGAGTATTAATATCAGCTTTGAAGTAGATTCCAATTTAACTAGTAGCATATATTGTCTCTGTCAAAAACTAACAAAGTCAAAAAAATGTATTGAACTTATGGCACGTTGGTGATCCCTTTAAAAAGCTCGTTTAAGACCTAGATTTCATTTTTTTATATCTAAATGATGCCAATTTTTACAGAAACTCATTCTCTACTTGAGTGAATAATTATTTTGTCTAAAAAGTTAGCAAAAAAATCAGAATTTCAATCCAAGTAGGTAAGAAAAATTTGATTATTTGCCAGGCAGATGACAAAATGCCTGATTTGATTATTTGCTTCTGATATATAAACCAAAATGGTAGGAGAACTCACAGCTAAAAGCTGGGGATCCATCGCTGTCGTGCAAGGGAAGAACGTCTTTTGAACCCTCAGGCGTTGCCAAATGTCCTTTGATAAAATGCGAATTTCCTAGTAAATTTATGAATATTTTCCTTCTAATTTTTCAAATATTTTTTTTCGCGATTTCACCTGAAGCTCCTGGAAATTTCAAGGAAAAATATTCATAACTCTCCTCCAAAATAAACATTTTACCGAAGAAAATTTGGCGACTCTCGAATTCTCATACGGCGCACAGTGGATCGAGTAAATCAGAGAGGTCGAACATGAAATTTTCGGCTCCAACTGCAAAATTTGATGTTTAATTCTTCACAATTTCAATTTCAAAGGGTGTTTCTGAAAGAAAATTTTACGACGAAACCAGTGGAACCACTTTCAGGACCTCAAAATTTTGTATGAACGGAGTTACAGGCTTTTAAAGTTTTCAAATTCTGTCCGACCTCTCCCATTGACTCGATCCGCTATGCGACGTTGCCAAATACTGTACTTTACAACTTGCGCATTTTCTAAATCTACCTACGGCACACGGTGGATCGAGTCAATCAGAGAGGCCGGGCATGAAATATTTGATTAAAACTGCTTTCGATGTTCATTCTGTCAGATTTTAAATTTTTAGAGGTGTTTCTGGAAGGAAATTTCACTAGGAACCCAATAAAACCACATTTGGACCGCGTTACACAGAAAGGAACCAAGCTACATCAGCTATTGCCAAATTTAATCGGGAAATTTAATTTTTTACATGAAAGCGGTTGTGCGGATTTTCGTGCAAATTTCAGTGAAAATTCTCCACGGTACGAAGTAAATTCCTTATAATTATCAAAGGAATCCGAACAAACGTCCTCTCGTAAAAAATTTAATCGCCCAGTTAAACTTGGCAACAACTGATGTGGCTTGGTTCCTTTCTGTTAAACTCGGTCCATTTAAAACCTCAAAGTTTTGTTTAAACGGAGTTATAAGCGTTTAAAGTCTCCAAATTTTGTCCGACCCCTCCCTTGAGTCGATTCACTGTGTGTCGGTGCATATTCGACAAAAAAATTGACCTATCGATGGATCAGTTTGCTTTCAACACTCTGAAAATTTCTTTCTTTGCACGACAGATCTCGAAAAAAATTTGTAAAAAAAAATGCAACGGCGTGTTTTCATCGGAAAATACACTGAAAATCCCGGAAACTGGATTTTTCGAGTTTCGGAGGCGATCTAGCAGCCGCGGCGCTGCTCACGCGACTGGAATACGTGACTCAAATGATTTGTAAACACGTCTGTCGCCGGTGCGACGATGCTCCGGTGGATCCGGATTAAAAATGCAAATGCACCGTGATTAAGTGTCGACTGTTGCACTTGCACTCGGGGATCGGATCCCGCCATCGGCGCGGAGATGGCGAAATGCGATTGGTGATGCCGCACGATAATATGACGTTCCGCCTCCCCCGCGATACTAATCGGCGCCGCTATTAATTATCGTATTCCATACATCAAACAGGTGAGATTGTATCAGTATCAGTCGCGTGGCGTGCTTTGCGATATATCGATTGATCTGTCATTTAAACCTATGGAAAAGGATCAATTAACAGGGCGTTCGCAGCGAACACCTTAGTAATCGATTCTTTACCATGGATTCAAATGGGGAAATATCGATAATCGATCATTCATGCACGCCACGCCACTGTTCGGTATTGATTGGTTCAACTTGTCGTCACTTTTCGGCCAAAACGTCACAAGCGCCATGCGACATTTAAAGACTTCCGCCGCCATTTTATTTTTTTTTACAGAGAAATTGTTGGTCGAATCCGTTTGAAAATTTTACTGAATTTTATCGGCGGCACGATGAAAATTTAGTGAAATTTTCGGACAGCTTCGTCAAACGATTTCTCTGTAAAAAAAAAAAAAAAAGAAATGGTGCGGAAATTTTTAAACGTCGCATGGCGCTTGTGATACCTACTTTGACTGGAGGTGACGATGTAAATATGAAGGGTTATGGATTCGATTGAATTGAATCGATCGACAAATAGAAACGAGAATCGATCGACAAATTATTAAAAAAACAGGTGTCGATTCGATCGAAAAACAAAAACGTGAATCGATCGACATGAATCGATTGACACCGATTCGATCGAAAAATCGGTGAGTCAATCGACAGACATGTGAATCGATCTTTCTAAGTGCTATAAAGGCCCCTCAAGAAAAATGAGAAGAGGGAGAAGAAAATAAAACCAATTTTTTTGTACAGAATTTACCGCTCGGAAATTTCTCCAAAACAGCAAAGGCTGAACCATTTTTTTCATGTATTAGTAATTTTCAATGTATTAGTTAATGGTGCATCAAATAACATATTCAGCCTAGATACGAATGGTGACTTTCACTTAATTTTCACGTTTCATGAACCAAACATATTCTTCATAAACGAACTGAGGAAACTCAATGGTCACGCTGAAGATTTTTACATTCCCAACTAGTACTTCTATCCTGAACAACTATAAATTATACATAAGCTTTCTCAGAAAAGGATTGTCAAGGTTTTTCTCTCTCTTTTTTTTAGGGGGGGGGGAGTATGTGGGTGAGTAAGCGGCAAGATCTAGAGCATGATGCCATTTCCAGATTCTTGAATTTTAAATCGTGCGTTTCATAATTTAGATCCAAATAGGGTCCCGTAAATTATTTACTTTTGCTTTTTTTTAATCATTAGGAATCGGACGCAATTGATTTATTTGAGCACATTTTATTTCTTTCCTCATGAAGGTGCGTGATTGCAGGAATTAAATGCCAAGAATTTATCAGCATGCGCGCAAATTCTCGCCGCATCGCAATTTCACAATGAGAACTTCGTGCAAAATTCTGAACGTTTCTCATTAGTCCACGGATAAAAGAATGTGAAAATGAGATCCGGTAAAATACAAGAGTGTTCAATAAATACTTCAAATTTGCAGACAGCGACATACCATTGAGAATTTAAATTTACAAAATGAAGCATCATGGTGATCAGGTTTTCTCTTAATAGAACAGTATGTGTGCAAGAAAAATATAGAGTCTTGATAGGATTTACGTCGTTTTTCCTGTGGACGGCAGAAATGGTCGTTAGTTTTTCAGTATTTAATATTTTCTCAGTCAAAAGCTGAAGAAAATCTAGAACGGAGTTTTGCTAAGTACGGCAGAAGTAACCCATTGGCTTTAAGGCACATGTAAAACGATCGAATGAAATTCCGTTCTTCATAGGTTCAACTATTTGACCATCGGGAGCCCCTACCCCAATTCAGCATGCATTGCGGGTCGCCTACCGTGCCAGGGGAGTCTAACACTACAGTCGAGATGTACTCCAGCGGCTGGATGCTGCGTCGTGAAGAGGAGGGGGGTTGGCGAAAAGAGGGAGGGGGCTGGTTGATGGGGTGGGAGGGGCGCTGGCGAGCGTGGCGGGCTGCGTGCGAAGGGGGAAAAATCAATGAAGGCACCCCCACCCCGCCCGCCTGACTCCTACTACGCCCCGGTGTTGCCACGATGTTCGAGGGGAGATTGGGGTGAAGGGCGCGGGTTTGCACGTGGGTGTGGGTGTGATAATCCGGTGCATGCACTTTTCTCGTCTCACGGATCGTATTCTATAGTGGTTCGATGTATCGTTTGGTTCGAAACAATAGAACATAACCTCAACCAAAAATTGTAGGATTTAAGTTGGAAAAGCTGAAAATGAAACAATTCCTTACAATTTCACTTTTCATTTCCATTTGGTACCCAAAAGAATAAAAAATCTGGTGCATAAAAGTCTAAAAAATATATACACAGAGCCTCGGACGTTCCGGGATGATTTCAACCCCCTCCTTGACCAGGACACAAAAAATATATAAATTTGTAAAGATTACAAGCTTCCCAGCCTTTTTGTTTATATATTTTATAGTTTTAGTTACCCATTTTCTTGTGTTTTTTAATTGAATTATTCGAGCTATATTTGTGTATTACTCTACCGTGCTAAGGAAGAACGACATATGAGCATTCAGCTGTTGCCATATTTCCATCAATAAAAGAAGAATATACTGGAAGAGTTCTGAACATTTTTCCTCCAATTTTTCAGACAGTTTCGTTCGAAATTTAATCTAATGCATCTTAATTTCTCAAGAAAAATATGCATAACCTTCTTCAAAAATACATGTTACGTTCGGGGAAAATTGGAAACTCTCGTATGTTCTTACGGCGTTCTTTTTTAGCACAACAGTAATCTTGTCTCGCCAATATACTCCTTGACAGGGCCGGATTAAGGGGGTGGCCACATGGGCCGCGGCCCATGCCGGCAAATCTATAGGGGCGGCAAATTTTGCAATTTTTTAAATGTAGGTGTAAAACAAAATCGGATTTAGAAAAAAAAATTACAAACGCGAGAGGAGGCGACAAAATCTCTCATTTTCTGAGAGTATAATAATTTCTAATTTTGTCGTCTTTCAGAGATACACGAGACAGCACCTTTAATTATCCAAGTTAAGAGAGAAACCAAATAGTTAAAACACGCAATTTGGCCCGGAACGGCGCGACTTAGAGGAAAATGATGACGAGGACTTGAGATTAAAAGGAGAAGCCCTCGACGCGGCGATCGGCATCTAACACATATTAGCGCCTACAAGACTGCACGAATACTTCACGCATTGCATCAAACAGAGTGCGGTCATTGCGGTCGGCGTAAAACGGATAGCGCCTACAAGACTGCGTGAATACTTCACACATTGCGTCAAACACAGTGCGTTCAGCAGCGGTCGGCGAGAAACTCACAGCGCCTACAAGGCTGTCGGAATACTTCACGCATTGCGCCAAACACGGTGCGGTCAGCGCGGCGCGGCGGCGGAAGTTAAAATCATTAAACCAAATTTATGTCTGTTCTTTCATAATTTTTTCGTTCATTTCTTATGAATGGAAGGCCTTGTCCACACAGAGATAGGTTTACGAAACTTAACTTTCGCACAAGGTTCCGTGAACTTTTGCTAGTAGTGTTGAGAGGGCTTTCCCAAAAAATGTGTCCAACACGAGCACACGCGTCTAATGCACCCCTCCCCCGCTGGCACGTTCACTTGATGGTTTTTATTGATGTTTCAATACGAACGAGTCGGGGGTGGCAAAATACAGGCGGCCCATGGGGCGGCAAATAGGTAAATCCGGCCCTGCTCCTTGATCATATCAGGAATCGATTGCCCCCTTAACGTCTTAAATTTGACAATAGGGGTCGCTTGAAAACCGGGTTATCCCTTCGCGATCCCCGCTCGCTCCATTTTCGAAAAATGTTGCGTATACGTGAGTCGTGACATCCCTCGCCAGCCGGCACGCAGCTGCCATGAGACGCATTCCATTGCACGGCGTGGCATGGCGCCGCGTTCCAGGTTTGATGGGGGTGTTGTGCGGCGTTGCCATTTTTGGGCGAAAATAGCGAGGGCTGTCAGAGAGCCACGCTCAATGCTGCAATGCTAAGGAAAATCGCCGTAAGAGCATTCGAATGTTGCCAAGTTTATTCTTGGAAAATACTTAATTATGAAGATGCATATTTCTTCTTGAAACGATCAAAATGTTTAGACCCAATTACGAATGGAATCCTTTGAGAAATTTGAAGAAAAATAATCACACATTTTCCTGTCAATTTGTGATTTCTCGGGGGAAATTTGGCAACGCCAGATGATTCATACGACGTTTTTCCTTCACGGTAGCATGGAGCTCTTGTATGTATCAGGAACTTGCGATTTAAGTACTGATTCCTGTGTAAAATTTCGCAAGATACATGATGGCGCCACTGGTTTTCGCTGAAATCAACGCCAAAACTTAAAAAAAAACTCTCAAAGTTGAGGTTGTAATGGAGGGAATATCCCATACAACCCCGAGAGTCCATATTTACACCAAGACAAACTCTCGCAAACAATAGGGAGCAAATCCATTATCAGGGCTGCCACTTTGTTGAGGGACTTTATTACTTGTGTATTTGCTCCCTATCTTCGTTTTCGCATAGAGAGTTTGTCTTGATACAGAGTGGACTCTTGGGGTAGCGTGGGATGTCCCCTCCATTACAGCCTCAACTTTGAGACCTTTTTTTGAGATTCGGAGTTGTTTCAGAGAAAACCAGTGGCACCATCGTGTTTCTCGCAAAATTTTACGTAAGCATTGCTAAATCCTGACACATGCAAAGCTCCATTTCAATTTGAACCGGCTACACAGAGGAATAAATAAAAAATGTCATTACTTTACATTAATGCGACCCCTTCTCATCTTCCCACGGCTCTGAAATCACTTTATTCGACTGGCTGGAGATTTCTGCGGAAGATACTTCCAAAATTGAATTTTATCAGACCATTTACGGTATGAATTGATTGATCTAATTACAGTATAATCAGTGAAATGAAATTGAGGAACGGAAATACTCAGTGGTGTCCTCTCGGGATGACTTGTATTTTCATCACTTTAAACATAGAATATTAGATCTCAGGAATTTTTCAACAGTTCGAGTAAAAACGTGCTCATCTGATTTGTGCTGTTTCACCCCAGGAAGATAAGAATTGCCTGAAAGTAAAAATCGTAAACAATATTAAATCCTTTCCAAAAATGAAAACACAAACAATTTTCTTTCGATTCATTCGGTGAAATTTTAATTCTGCTGTGTTTCGTACTTCGAGGGGATTTTCACCATCGAAGCACATACTGCGTGGACCGTAGAGGACCATAACTGGAAACATGCAGTTTCGTGGACGAACCTCATTTATGTGACCTTTACCGAGAATAAACTTTTATCAGTTTTTTCTCGCTTTATTTTTTACTCACCTCGCGGATGTATAATTTGACGCTGCGTGTAAAAATACAGAGTGTCGGAGCATGTGCTGATAACAGAGTCGATGCACTGTAATTGGGCAGACTTAATTATTATCTAACTCTCAATGAGTCATTGCGTAACGTTATTACTATGACGGTTGTAATGTATCTTTTTAACGAACCGACATTGAGCTCGTGATGAGGCTGTTTCGTGGAAATTTAGCGATTCGGGCATTTTTAACTCAGCTCAGTCACGCGCTTCGAGATCCCGTCGTAAAACTTTTTTCAGGTCATTGGATTTGTAGAATCTTAATGAATACAGAACATTCGGCGAATTCGAAAGGGCTTGATAAATGGAGATGTTGCATGTGTGAGGAATTTGCGATTTGAGTGTTGACTCTTATGCAAAAGTTCGCGAGAAACACGATGGTCCCACTGGTTTTCTCTGGAATCATCTCCCATAAGCTCAAAAAAAGCTCTCAAGTTGAGGCCAAAACGGAGGGGATATCCCACGCTCCCTGAGAGTCCACCTCTACATCAAGACAAACTCTCCATGCAAAGATAGGGGGCAAATACATTAGCAGAGTTGCCGTGTTTTCAGTTTTGGAGTCCCCAAATAAAGTGGCAGCCCTGTCAATGTATTTGCTCCCTATCTTTGCATGGAGAGTTTGTCTTGATGTAGAGGTGGACTCTCAGGATAGCGTGGGATATCCCCTCCATTTTGGCCTCAACTTAAGATCTTTTTTTTTGAGCTTGGGAGTTTATTTCAGAGAAAACCAGTGGCACCATCGTGTTTCTCGCGAACTTTCACATGAGAATCAACAGTCAAATCGCTAATTCCTCACACATGCAACATCTCCATTTTTAGGAGTCATATACTATTTTTTATGAGCCAAATTAAATTTTTGCAAACGGGCCATGGCGATGCTTCGAACGGTGCGTAAAGAGACCGATTCATCGCTACCTCTGCTTCCCGATTGCCAGTTCAATCTATCAAATGTTTTAGGCCCCAAGATGGCTCAGCCACCCAAATTTTTAGGCGCCAAGGCCCGATTTTAGGCGCATTTGGCGCATGGCGCCCGGGGAAGGCAGGACAGCAGGACACTGATTGGCAGAACTCAGCTTTGGGCGTTGCCTCTCTACGTCAACTCGACTGTCAGCTTTTAAATAGCTTTTTCTCCCCCGAGAAATGATTTCTTGAACTTGTTAATGAACTGTTTGGTATTCTTCATGGAATCTTACTTTGGATAGAATATACAAGACAATCCTGCAAAAATCCCTTATCCCTCGTCCCTGTCCCAATGTAATCTAGAACTTTTGAAATTTACAATACGTATTATCTCGTGATGGGAGGAGCAGAAGAAGAAGCTGTTTCATCTTTGAGCAAATCTGGAGACAAATCTTTAAAAACTTATATCTATGTCTAGTAACATTCCTGCTCTTCAGCGTTTAAGTCTCTGTATCCTCATAAAGGGAGGGGTGGGGATATACCTGGTGAAAAAGTGAATATTTTTGAGTTGTCAGTAAAATTTTTTTCAATGGTATTGTATGAAAACTCATGCATGTCGATTGACATTGAATTATTGCGTCGTTTAGATGGAAAATTTTGCACTGATATCCGTTATGTGGCGAAATGATACGAAGAACCTTACCTATTCTTATCATTTACCCTAGGCCCCCTTTCTCTCGACTCGGTGACTTATGAAAAGTCGCCACATTCTGTGAAATATTTCCCATCGGCGCGGGCGTGCACCGTGCACCGTTCACCCACAACCACTTTCCTCCGCGCAAGGACATAAATCATACAATGAACAATAGCGGAATGATGATCCGCAATTTATAGAGTCTCCTCGCTGATGGTGCATAATGCATGTGCGAGTGCCGAGTGTTGAGTGTTGACGGGTCAGCGTTGATGGATGAAGAGCCGCACACCCAACGCCTCGGACTTCCTCGTTTGCCCGCCAAAGAACTTACTCTGTAAATGAAGTCTTGCAGCTCGAAAGGACCATTGTTCCATTTAAATTACACCGGGTATTCGTTATTTTTACACCTAGAACTCCGATTACATCGGGATTGCAGAGTAGGCAACAAAAGAGGACTTGCGGTGGCTGCAACGAGAGAAATGTCGTCGCTCCTCCGGCGTATGGGCGTATTCCGATCTCCTCATGAGCCCCGGAAAGCATGGACTTATATGTGAGCCAGGGCTCATGTGGATTTTGAAGTGTGCCGTTACGCCCGAGAGGCGACGATGTTTAACATAATTACCCACGTGGTGTCTTTGATAGTCGAGACCCGCTCATATCACTCGATTACACTGTAATTGTCCTTGGATTACATGAGAAATACCGGCGAGACGTACCTCGCACCCTCTGGTATCCTTACGTTGTGGGAAAGAATTACTCCGAGGACAATTTTCAATCAAGCCAAGTTTTACCTCGCAAAAAAATGTAAAAAAAAGCTCATTTTCAGAGAATTAAAGGCATTCTTTCGAAAATTACAGTCCTTCAAAATGAACATCCCGTGTTCCGTTGGCCCTTAGCCCCCCCCCCCCCCCCNCCCAATTTTAGCGCACACCAAAATCGTCCAACGTGCATGATGAGATGCAAATTCTGAATGAAATTGAACAATTAGAGTTTGAGATATGGCTGTACACAGGCCTGGGGGACGCCTGACGGACGGACACAAATTTTTTCAAATTTGGTTTTTTTTCTACTCCAGGCACCTTCAGACGCCTAATTTCAACTTTTTTTCTTTTAAAATGACGATACTTTCTGTACCCGTGAGGGTAGCGAGAAAGGAAATATACAATGTATGAATTTTTTTTTTTTTTTTTTTTTTTTTTTTTTTATGATGGGTAAATTTAGCTGTATGAGATGTTTACATCTAACATTTTTCTTATTTTAAAAAAAAATCATAAGGTAGATATACAAATTAAAATCCAGGTGTCACCGCTTATATATGCCGTGAGTCTACAACGTTACTTGATATTAAAGTTACTGAAAGTTTAAAAATACTGAAAAGCTCTTTGAGTCTTCTAAATATATTCAATTCTTAGGGCTCCTTAACGAATCAACCTCATTTTTATCTATTTGATAACTGGCAATTTTCTAATAAGAATTCACGTAAGATAAATGCGATACCTTCCGTTCACTTGTAATTAGAAGACTCCTTTTCTCATCAACAAGGCGGTATCTTTTTGAAAGGTAAATGTCAAATTCCAACCATTTCAACACCTTTAAAAATAATTTTGGCTCTGAGTGAATTTTGAGTTGTTACATGTATATTGAAACTGAATTCGAATTAACATAACGTTGGGACCGGGAAGATTCCAAAATGGTAACTTTACTCACACGCTTACTTATTCTTTTACGAATCCAATTCCTTCATTCGTTAACATTGGAGCAAGGCATTTTCTCCGTTGCTGAAAAAAACTCACGGCGACTCTCAGAAATCTGAGTAACTCGAAAAAATGTTCTATATTAACACTGAGTCTGATATTTTTTTTTTTTTTTTTTTTTTTTTTTTTTTTTTTTTTTTTTTTTTTTTTTTTACAGTGAAGCTTTGATAGGTCCGCCAAAATTAAAATTTACATTAGCTCAAAAGAGATCGTATCAAACTGTAGAAAAAATTGAAAATGAGATGACGCAGGAATCATGCCCGATCAAATCAGGTATGTTAATTAATGAACGTAAGGATGGGATAAAACATTCACATCTTCAACGTGGGAGGAAAAGTTTATTCATGAGTCGCCATGTTTGAATAAAGATGCACTGACAATACAATTAAAATGAAGGTTTAATGCCCTATAGACGCAAGACGTCTTTATTCAATCATTTCAAATCGGTTTATGGACCGACACTTTCGAGACAAAAGAAACTGATTTAACAACATTTAGAAGCAGGTGTGTTGCATCTTGAGAGTGTGTCTTCATAAGTTTAGAAGTCGAACAAATTACTGAACAGCATGTGGGAAGTTTCCGGCGTGATCTAGAAAGTTTCTCTCGATGCAAATCTGATAATTTAAAATCCGAGTCACCGAAGTATGTAAGTAGATGACACATCACTCACAATCAGTATGTAAATTAGGATGATATGGTCCTGGTAAAGGAGAATATCCAAAACAACATTGATAAATAATGTGAGGGTGATAAAGTTTGATGTTAACAACCAAAAGACGAGCACACGGACATTTAGGCATAAATTGGCCGCTTTAAGCGGAAACGAACCAAGCTACAACAGCTATTGCCAAATTTTTAAATTACAATTTAATTTTTTACCAGAGAACGTGTGTGTGGATTCCTTTGAAAATGTTAAGAAATTCGCTTCGTGCTATGTAGAAAATTCACCGAAATTTCACAAAAACCCGCACAAACATTTTCAGGTAAAACATTAAATTGCCCATTTTAACTTGGCAATATCTGATGTGACTTGGTTCCTATCTGCAAAACGCGGTCCAAATGTTGAAATCACAAATCCCTCTCTCATTCAGAGAAACATTCCGTTTGTCTCAAAGTATTTTCGTAAAATCCCTCTCTTTTTTAAACGAATTAATCTCCAAATTTAATGTATTCTTTCCATGTCCTAACTCTTAATTTTGTACTACCTTTTGTGACCCCTACTTTTTAAATTTTTAATTCTGTACTACACCGTTTTGATCTCTCCTCCAAGGTGTTAATGGCTCAATTGTTAAAAGCACCAAATAAACGTATCTACCAACCAACCAACCATTCCGTTTGATCCACTCATTTTGGCAACAATGACCTTCGTTTGACTCTCTGAAAGTGTTGGGCGAACCTCTGAGGTGAACGCTCGTGCTCATTTTGGCAATAAAAGCTGACGTCAGAGGCTTAATCCTGAATAATTGCAATTTAATCATTTATCATGGTCGGAACATTCTTCGTTACTTTCGAGTGTTGCAATTTTGGACATGCCCCCTTTCTCGCGCCGCCCGCCCAGTAGGACAACTCGCCGAATTTGGCGATAAAATGTCGTGTTCGGCCGTGTTTTATCAACGAAAAAGCACCGAAGAGCCACGCGAATGAGATATCAGACCAGTGGCGTGGCGTGAATGATCGCTCTCTCCATTTGAACCTATGGTAAAGAATCGATTATTAAGGTGCTCGTTGCGAACACCCTATCTATCGATCCTATTCCATTGGTTTAAATGGCACAACAAGCGATATATCGCAAAGCACGCCACGCCACTGTATCAGACCTGTTCAACGAGTGTTGGATTCGGCGTCAAAATGAGTTATCGGTCGGTTGGGATTGAGTTATTACCGTTTAGCCGCTTCTGTGGGGGGATTAGCTTCATAAAATGAGAGTAAAAAAGAAATTAATCCGAATGAGATAATAATTTTCACTGTTAATGCGAGAAAGGATACATCGACACCTTCCGGCCGAAGTATCACAAGCGCCATGCGAGGTTTCAAAATTTCCGCCGCCATTTTATTTTTTTACAGAGAATTCGTTCAACGGAGCTGTCCGAAAATTTCACTTAATTTTCTTTGGGCTGCAGATAAAATTAAGTCAAATTTTCAAACAGATTCAACCAACAATTTCTCTTTCTAAAAAATAAAATAGCGGCTGAAATTTTGAAACGTCTCGCAACGCTTGTGACACTGTGGCCGGTTGGTGACGACATGTCGGTGGTGAAATTCGAAAAACGCGTATCTCTTTGGCGGAGCATCATAATCACCGCTCTCATTTCCGTTCAGTAACAAAAAAAAGGACCAACAAAATAGCTGACAATTTTCTTACGAAATTCTTCGCACACATACAGGAAAAATCAGGAAAGTTTTTTAAGAAAAACGATGAATATTTTTACTTTTAAAAAATGAAATATTCTAGGAAGTCTGCAGCGTTGTAAACCGAAATACGCGTTTTTGAAGTCTCATTTTCGACATACTGAGCAGCGCTTGGTGAAAGGTAACCGACTTTCCTTGAGAGGAAGGAAGAGATTTGCTTATTGGAAGTGATTGGCAGGATTCCAAGATGAACGTTATTCGCCAGAAACTTGAAAAAAAGACGATGAATATTTTTAAATTTAAATAATGAAATATTATAGGAAATCTGCAGCGTCGTAAACCAAAATATACGTTTTTGAAGTCTCATTTTCGACGTACTGGGCAGCGTTTGGTGAAAGGTAACCGATTTCCTTGAGAGGAAGGAAGAGATTTGCTTGTTGGAAGTGATTGGCAGGATTCCAAGCTGAACGTTATTCGCCAGAAATTTGTTGACGTCAACGTTTTAATTATTAGAGTGATATATAGGTTATTTGTCTCTAATCCAGTAAAAAAAAAAGTTGAATTTGATCGACTAACAGTTATTGGCGCGTATACGTAGTATACCGCCTTTGCGATCGTTTCGACCCCCCCCCCCCC
>NW_017549178.1:4688878-4714629 GCF_001854935.1 Bemisia tabaci
TGCACTCACAAAATTGGTTGGTAAATTCAACGAGTGGGTGCATCGACCTGGTATATCAAGTTTCTGCAATTTTTTACGGCAAATCAGTAGATTTTCGGGATGTAGATTGCTTACTTTCAATTCATGAATGAATAAAGCAACGACATGGTTGAACTTCTTTGCATGGAAAGACGTTTAAAATAACAAAATCAAGACGTATTTAATGCAATTGCATTTATATCGAGTCAATTTCTTTTCAATAATATAACGGGATTTTTACTACCGGTGATTTGGGTATTTTAGCCCCAAAATACCTTTAAATCGACTTTATCTTCTAGGAGTTCGACAGAATTTTTCCTTTCTTCGCTTAAATTATTCCGTAGCACTTTTCTTCAAGAATCTGATAAGATTTTGCTTGAGGCAGATCAAAAAACTTAAATTCGATCGAATAGCTTTCTACTTTCACAATACACGGTCTCGTCAAGGTGCGTCTTTGACCTCGCAGTGTTGGATCGTGAATTCTCTTTTTATGCTGTTTGCCTATTTTGAAATCTCTGTAAATGAAAACTAAAGGGGTTGATATGTGCGAGTTAATGACGCGCCTTATCAACACATTGTGTTGGAGTTCACTGCTTGTTTTTTATTTGGACTACATTTTGCGGTAAAGAAGAAAGAGCACAGCAATATTTGCTGTTAAATCGTGCACATTCTCGAAAGGGACCGGAGAATGACTGCAGGATTACCACAGTCAGGGAATATCGGGAAAACCTGGAAATGTCAAGGAAAATGACGAGAATGTCATGGCAAAATCGTCAAATTACCTTCAATTGTGTTCCAAAAACCTTGAGTGTGTTTGACGTTTCGAATAACAAATTTTGCCTGAAAAATATTTCTAACTAAGTATGTCTTTTTAAAAATCTGACATTCGTTCAATTCTGCCGTGCTAAGGAAGAACGCCGTATGAACATTCGAGAGTTGCCTAATTTCCTTCGATAAAATGTTTATTTCTGAGGAAAATTATGAATATTTTTCCTTGAAATTTTCAGATGTTTTAGATCAAATTACAAACAAAATTTCGTGTCGGGGAAATCAGGGTAATAACAGTGAATTCAATTTTCCAAGTTCTGTCGCAACCCTGAGTGAGACTTTCCGATAGACTTTTCCTGAAGTCATAATACAATGAAAATCAAGAAGATACTGGTGAGCAGATTCAAAAGCTCATATCCAGACGTAACCTCTTTCTCCAGACGTTTAAGTTCAGAGTTCGGACTCGAGCTAGTTTAGTTAATGGTCAAGTGCCTCGATTAAGATTCACTCACGGGATTTCCGGCTACTCGCTTTGTTGCCACATTTTAAGCTACATAAATGACGATTCTTTTAAGTTGAGACGCTGTTTTTTCTCTGTTTAACTATGCTAATTACGACAGTGAAACTACCAAACCACGGATCTTGGTTTGCGACGTTGCAGATTTTCTATCGTACTTCATTTTTTCAACGGAAAACCACTCAAAGTCAATTCTTGAAAACTTCTTGACTTTTCCTCTTTCCGCTAAGAAAACTCTGTAAAAACCTCAAGGAATAATATTTATTTATTCTCCTTCAGAAAAATAAAATGGGGGCGGAGATTTTTAAACACCAGACATTTTTAACAACAGCCACTCACGCGAAAACTAACTGAAAAATTGCAGGAAGACACGCCGTCGATGGGGGGTCAATATCAAGAAGACATTGAAAAAAGAGAGGTGCATTGTAATAATGTTTACATGGTCTTATCAGCTCGGCCTTTGCGCCTTTTAATGACCATATAAAATTAATGACGCAAATAATTCAGCACCTGTGCCGAGAAGCTATTCTTCTAAAAATGACCACATTTTGCGATTGTTTCATCCTGGGACCATAATGACCTCTGCTGCTTTCGCTAACCCTCAATTTTTAATGCTTATAATGGTAATTGATAATCTTGATTGCCAATTTGTAACTTTTTAAGTGATGAGCATTACAATAGGGCATTTTATCGGAGGACTTGTGGTAATATTCAGTGGTGTGGCGTGCTTTGCGATACATTGATTGCTATGCCATTTAAACCTATGAAAAAGGATCGACAAACAGGGTGTTCGCATCCTTATTGATGGATTCTTTACCACAGCTTCAAATGGGGAAATATCGATAAAATCGGTCATTCACGCCTCGACACTAGTATAATATTAGTGTAGAATATTCAATCATCTAGACGTAAGAGGAATCAATTTATTGATTATCAATGTATAAATTTCCAAAATTAATTTTTATTTTGCCTATTTTCTGAAAATTAGAACGTCAAATTAAACTGGACGCTTTGCTGAATTTCCCTGTGAAAAGTGCCGTCGCTTAACCATAAACGTGCGGAAAACTATTCATGGGAGCTCTAGAAATGGTAAACGAGGGATCGATACATGCACCATTAAAAGGCTTCACAGCTACATTTTTCATAAGAAGTCTTGGTAGAATGGCGCGTTGTCACTCACGTTCCAATTTTATTCTGAGGACATCACTAAAATTAATCAAGATATCAGCCGTTTATGCACTTCAATTGATTAAGGACGAAGAGATCATCTCACCACTGCAAGCTATAGTTAAAAAACACATCCAGATTATAAAAAGCAGCGTTATTACTGATAAAAATACACGCGCACGCATGGACATGAATTCAAGTAATATAGATTCACTGTGCATGGGACGCTTAAAACGCCTTCAACTAACGAGATATACTTCACGCAAGATACGCGGTACGTAAAGACTCGATGTCATATCATTGCCTTGAGTGACTCAAGGCAGTGAGACTCAAGTTGAGTCTCATTCTCGAGTGTAGGTTATTTGTGAAGTCTTTGCTCACAGTTTCTAAAGAATGTTGCGCACAAAAAAACTCACACATGTTTTTTAATTTTTGGCTATGAGATTTCGTCGAGCATACGTGAGCGTCCAGTCGTCCATAGGAAAAAAAAGCCTCCAGTTCACAAGTAAAACCGTATCAGGCGAGATAACGAAATAATATTAAAGAGAAAATCTTAAAAAAATCTAGACTTTAGAGACCTAATAAAGCTTGGAGGTTGTAATCTGTCCAGGAAAAGCTCAGTAAGAGCAGTATTTTGACCTAATCTAGGTAAGTTGCACTGGATTCAACAATCATTCCAAGAACCAATTAATGTTATTTATATCAGTAGTCTCGCTCTTTCATTGTGTAAAAGCTTCTTGCGAAGCGGTAGTTAAGTGAAGATCCAAGGCTGGAAGCATTTTCCAAGAAACTGGAAGAGAAAATTATACCAAATGTTGCCGAATGTTTTGCAATTTTTACAAAGGAGCATGGATCTTGCGGTCGACTGTGAATTATATACGCAAATCTGAAAGTAATTTTGAACGTGGACGTTGATCGGAGGAAATAAAATTATCATGATGAGTATACCTATACTTTTGAACTTTGTTGACAAACTAATCTGATTTTAAAAAGAAATTATTGGTCATATTTCTGAAGAAACTTTAATCGTTGAGTAAATTTATCAATCTTGGAATGAAGTCACGTTCTCTCTTCCGGAGAAGAAAATTTGTCGGTCCTTTTCACGGAATAAAGAACGTTATTCCACGCAGAATTGTTAAAAAAGGTAAACTAAAACTTACAATTTTCACTTGAACCAGAAATGGATTGCATTTTGCAAATAGGAACCAGAAGAATTGCGATGATGCGAAGATTGTGTAGTTTCATCCTTTGCAATAAAATTACTAAAACCATGAAAAAATATGAAATTTACGTTATAATTTTGTCTTAAATTTACAGTTTTTAGCGAGTAAAATAGAAACTGTTAATGAATAATCAGGTTCATCCAAGACAAAAGAAGTTGCACAATCTTAGCAACATTGCAATGCTCCTGGCTCCTTTTTGCAAAATGCAATCCAAATTAGGTTCGGTCTGAAATCGACTGTGAGTGTTTTTGGAGCTCCGAATGATTTTCCATTGTGTTTGGCAGCGATGCTGGTCGTATTAGATGCCTTGTAATCCATACTAGTGTCCGTGGGGACCTATCGTCTCTCTGACGCATCTGAGCCCCAGAGCTGTAAAGGAATGAGAGTTGTTAGATCCATTTTTAATGAAGAAAATCCTCAAGATTAGTTTCAGCCTTTCAGAAACTCATTTTAAATGAGTTTTATCGATCTTAGTTGAAATTGCTGCCAGGAAAATTCGATGAGATTTTTCCTCTGACTGCCGCTGGGTATATGCAGATTTCACCCTTGTCCAAAGTACCCTGGTAAAAATTGGCAGTAGAATGTGTGTTCCAAAATACTATAGACCTAAAGCCGGCTGTAAGATTTCCAATAGCTTCTGTAGCCGGCTGTACAATTTTTCATAGCCTTTTATAGCCGATGGCGATTAAGCGACAGCCAGACGATAAAGTTTTTGCTAAACGTTACTAAATACGGATACTATAGGACTTAGTTAGTTTTTGGACTACCGCTCTCTTTTTGTGCCGTAGTATCTTGATTTATTTTGCGAGGAAAGCTCCGTACTTTTGAAGGATGCCTGTCATTCTTTATATGTTGGAGCGCCTTTAATTTCTTATAATACTGTGCAGTACCTCTGGTGTGAAATAGTTGCTTCAGACACCGTGGCACGCTGCGGCGCGGCCGGCGCGGCGGGCGGGCAGAGAGCGCGAAACGCGCATTGGCGCCTACAAACCTAACAGGGATACTTCACGCATTGCAATGCGTGAAGTATCCCTGTTAGGTTTGTAGGCGCCAATGCGTCGCCGCGCAATGCGTGAAGTATCCCTGTTAGGTTTGTGGGCGCCAATGCGTCGCCGCTCCGCTTTAGGTTAGGCTCTAATATTTAATCTCGCGGAGTCAGCGTTTTTCAACCCATGATTTTGAAATGCTCTGCTTTCTACAGCCAGCTATGTATGGTTTTTAATAGTCTTCTTTAGTTGGCTGTAAGAACTCCTATGGTATTTTGAAACGCAGCCCATATCGCCAATTTTTACCAGGGTATTTTTAAAGTGGACACTGTGTGAAGGAATACAACCAGGGGTAGAGGAGAAGCGTTTATTTTGATACGAACTATATAACCGATAATGACACGAAAGATACGAGGTATGTAGTTCTTGTAGAAGTTACAATATTTAAAATCAAATTTGTTTACATTAAAAAAAAGAAAGAAAGAAAAACAAATCAAGTACTGAATTTGCGACAAGGAGGAAGTGCACTTGATTCACAGAAATTTTCTGTAGCAATACGAGTACTAACCATCAAAAAACAAGTTTGAGGGTTTTTTGTTGGTCATTGAATAGTGGAGAGCTAATTTAACGACGGGAGTGGTTAAATTACCATTTTTTATACCATCATATTACCATAACCATTTTTACCAATTTTTTATAGTAAAATCTACATTGATACACGTCGGGCATTTTTTCGACTAAAAAATTGTTACATCAGCAATTTAATTTTTTCCGTGCTCGAAGAGCACATTCCATGACCAATTAATTGAACGTATTTCTATCAAACGGAACTAAGCGCCATCGGGGGAGGAAGGGAGAGGGGGGCTTGGATTGGCGGCGAAAACGGGCGTCCTGCTCGTTCCGTCCTATACTCCCAATGCTTTTCCATGGCGCTTAGTTCCGTTTGACAGAACGCGCCATTCGGGATTCTAAATTCCTCAAAAGGAACTCAAATTGACGCTTAATTCCGTTTGACAGAAATACGTCCAATTTATAGACTTTGCAGACTTTATAGACTTTTTTCTAAGACTTTGTTGTGCTCTTTGTTGCAGTGGTGCTGACGTTCATCAATTGCTACTCTGTGAAGTGGGCGACCAGGGTCCAGGACTACTTCACGTACGCTAAACTACTCGCCTTGTTCGTCATCATCCTTGCGGGAGTCTACCAACTTTTCCAAGGTAAGAATCGCACTTGAATCATTACTCGCGCTCGAGATCGAGATCGAGATCGAGATCTCAAAACCCCGATGGTTAATCCGACGTGACTCAGGACGGACCGTATCAGATTTCGGGAGCTGTGAAAAATACAATATTGCTTCTGTTTTGCCTCGTTTTTTTGGCGGTTTCGATGAAAGTGAGAGCTCACGAACATCGTGCAAATGGCCGCGGATGCAGCGGGCACTACTCATCCGACGATGCCAACTTATACTCGTGATGCCGTTATCTACACTGAAAAGAAAGATGGGTAGAATTTACTATTCCATCTCGCTGTATCACACAGCGTGAAAGAATGGTAAATTCTACCAATCTTCTAGTCGACTCTGCCAGAGGAATGGTTACCCATACCAGTATGTAGTATACCTTTTACCTTCCCTCTGGCAGAATTGACTCTGAATTAACGCTGCACTGGAAAAAAAACACATTGTATCTAGAGTCCAGACTCTTGAAAATATTGACAAGAAAAATACTCCTGATTCAATCGGATTTTTGCTTGATCCAGAACGAAATCCGCTTAAATTAAGAGGCTTGGTTCTTGATTTAAGCTAGATTCTGATTGAATCAAGAGTATTTTTTCTTTTCGATGTTATTAAGAGTCTGGACTGTAGATACCATGTGTTTTTTTTCCAGAGTGGGTTGGGTCCTTTTGGATAAACTCGGTCCAATTGTGCATATTTTTTACAATCTCATGAAAAATACAGACTTAGCTAGTTTGCCACGTTCGGCACTGGACTCGATTTAAAATACCTCCAGCCTTGTTTGCTTACCTATCATTTGCCTTACAACGACAGGACATAAAACTGCAGAATCCGACCCTCCTACTTTTCCAGTGCTTTTCGGAAATGATTTTAAGACACGATTCAATCGTTTCGGAGGTACAGCACTAACAATAAAATTATATCTCCAATAATCTGCTCTCAGTCTCGAAGAGTCATTTACTATCAAACCGGGGCAAGATTTCAAGAGATCTCAAATCAAATGTCAGAGGCGTTGATAGTCTTCGCTCTGAAATTTGGCTTCCGGAGCATTAAGCTGCATTCTTGGACTCAATGGCTCCATGAACTCTTCTCTTGATTGAGGAGTCATTTGCAGGGAGCTGTTCGGGGCGTCTCCTGTGAATGTCTCATCAGGAGCCGTCCGTGCGGGGTGAAAACTGGGTCAGAAAATACTCGGGGGAGAATATTTTCTGCTTCTCTTGGCTCGATTCCGACAGCTTTTCTATTATACACCACTGCACAGATGAGGATTTCCTCGCCCGTAGGAACGGTCTGTTTATAATTTCCCTTATTCTTTTACGAGATAACCGCGATTCCTGTAATTTTAAAGGACCGCCGCACAAGGGATTGAGTCAATTAGAGAGGCCTGCGGGCTGATTATTGAGATTTATAGACAAAGCGATAGACAAAGAAGACATAGGGAGTTTGGAGCTATCCTATTGGTTAAAATGGGTGAGTCCTTTAGACTGAGGGAGAAAATGATGGAATAACTATATCGGGTACCTCATGGGTTGTCGTTAGTTAGTCTATTGCCTACCTTCTTTGTCCATTGCAACCAACCGCTTCCACCAATAGGATCGCTCCAAATCTCTATTGTCTTCTTTGTCTTTAGCTTTGTCAATCAATTTCAAAAATCGGCCCGCAGACATGAAATTTTTTACTAGAACTGCAAATTTTGGTGTTTATTCCGTCACATTTTACATTTGAAGGGGTGCTTTGGGTGGAGAATTTCACGAGAAAAGCAATGGAACCACTTTTAGAACCTCAAAGTTTTGTATAAACGGAGTTATAAGTGTTAAAAGTTTCCACATTTTGTCCGACCTCTCCTATTGACTCGATCCACTGTGCCGTTTCCTTTAAGTAAAATTCGGTTGTTAAAAAGGAGCAGTTCTCACGACTCCGGACCGGAGTTGTGGGACTCCAAATAGTAGTGAAATACACTACACTCAAAAGAACTATGAACGCATGAAAGGAGTGAAATCAACTACATAATGAAAAAAAATCCGGCCCTGGAAATCGTACTTACGTGCTACATAGACATACCGTCCGCGTTCCGGGCTCAGAGGCCGAAAGTTCCGGGCGTGGCACCCAGAGAAATCGACGCTACGGCTCCAGCACCCGGAACTTTCGGCCTCTAAGTCCGGAACGGATGGTATGTCTACATAGCCCGTAACTTTTTTTCAGTACAGTTTAGCATAGTTCATTGAGCCCCGAGTGATTTTAATACACGTCATTTTAACTCGCACTGAATGAGAATTATATGGTCTAAGAGTAAGAAGTAGCGAAATAATCTCTAAGTTTTTTAAAAGTGCATCGCTTCATTGCGATGCTGATTGTCGCAACAAGAATCTTAAGCGGACAAAAAGTATTCTGTAACGCTGTAGACTTCCTGGCGTACCTAATTTTTTAAATGGGAAGTACTCAACATCATTATTTTAGAAATCACCGGTGCTTTGCAATCTACTGGTGATAAATAAATTAAGATAAAATTCAGGGAAAAAAGCGGATGGCAATGTATTAAACTGTAACGAGGGTGTTTGCTCCTTGAGCTCCAGCTGCTAGTGCTACATTTGCGTGTGCGTATAATCAAATCAGTGTCTTTGGTTGGATTAAGGTTGGATAGGCAACTAAAGAAACTACGTGACAAAGCGTGGAATATCAATGGACATTGAAGGCGCCTCAAACCGGCTTCATAGTTTTGAGGTAATGTACCAGTGAACCTTCATTGTTCCCATGTGAATTATTGTAATTTATCGAGACAATTCACGAGCCGCTTGTAAATTGGATTGCATTTTGCAAAAAGGAACCAAGAGGGTTCCAATGTTGCTAAGATTGTGCAACTTACATATATATATATATATATATATGAGTCGCTTTTATAGCGCTCTTTGGCGCTGTGCGACGCCTAATCGCCACAAAGCTCGGTCTTCCCACAGGTCATCAGGGAGTTGACAATCTCTTATCTCATTTAACACCCCCTGTCGCCAACCTCTCACTGGGCGTCCCCTACGTCTCCTCCCAGGAGGAACCCAATCAAGCATCTTTTTTGGCAGCCTCTCTTCCGTCATCCTATTGACATGACCATACCAAACAAGTTGTTTGGTCATGACGTCGAACACGATGTCATTTTCGACTTCCATTATCTGACGCACTCTATCATTACGGACCCGATCTCTCCTTACATTCCTTACATAACAACTACAGCAACTACAGCTTACTTACAGCAACTTACATTCCTTGCAATAAAATTACTGAAACCTTGCGAAAAATTAAATTTGCTCAGTTAATTTTTGCATCGAATATATAGTTTATTGGGAGTGAGGATAAAGCTTTTGTTTAGATGATCCATTCATATTTACAAGGTAAGAAAAGTTGCACAATCTTGGCAACATCGGAATGCTTGTGGTTCTTTTTTGCAAAATGCAATCCAATTGTTAATGATTACTTGGATTGAATTTTACAAAAAGGAACCAGGAGCATTCCAATGTCGCTAAGATTGTGCATCTTATTTCACCTTGTGAATATAAACAGATCATTTAAACAAATTTTATCTTAACTCCCAATAAACTATGAATTCAAGACGAATATTACCTTTAAATTTAATTTGCGTCGTGTTTTCAGTAATTTTTTGCAAACAATTTAAGTTGCACAATCCTAGCAACATTAGAATGTCTTGGTTCCTTTTTGCAAAATGCAATCCACTTATTGCCTGCAACACATGTAAGTCGATTACAAGACCCGCAAAAGCACGCAAAAATAAACAAAACCCCTTTCCCAGAAATTCAACGATTCCTCGAAGGTCCTCGAAAACCAAGACCGCATCAACCACCGACCACAGGCATGCACGCGGCCTGCGCGAGCGGACACTGTCGCGATAATTACCGTCTAATTACACGCTTATCAATTACATAAACGTGATATTAATTCGCCGGGCAGCAATGACATCGTCGCGTCGCTGCTGTCGGCTGTCGGCACGGATCCTCATTTCCAGAGCTGCGCATGCGCAGTGCGCACGTCGCGTCGCGTCGCACCCGACCCGATCTGCGCACGCGCTCTAATGCATTAAATTGTAGCTCTGCCCGCCCCGGAAACGCACCGCGCCAGGGCTGCCCAAACTACGCGTTCCGTCTGCGCTCTGATGGACCACTAGACAAGGCTTGAATGTCAGCATTCTGATACTTGTTTCTTGACTAAAATTTTACGTAAAACATGATGCGCCCAACGAAAATTACCAATATCAACTCCTTACGAAAAGATTTAATGATTCTTGATGCGTGAAGTCAAACCACCCGCTCATGAAAACTCAATGCTCTGCGTGATCACATCGCGCGCTAAACGTTATCATGACAGTCTCTGCGGTATAAAAATCTGGCAACCTCAATCTTGACGCTTTAGCTCAGCTATAGCAAATTGCTTATAGTTTGAACAATACATGGTGGGAATTAGACATTGGTTGATTGAGAAGCTTGCTTAAACCGTTGTAGTGCGCGATTTGACTCACGCAGAGCTTTAAGTTTCTTGTAAGCGGGCTGTTCAAAATCCGCGTGACCAATGTGAAATAAAAAGATTAATATCTTTAACTAGGAGGTTAGGTCTTTAATCTAACTAGTCGAGTTAAGAGAGAAACCAAACACTCAATTTGGCCTGGAACGGTGCGACTTAAAGAGAAATGATGGCCAAGACTTGAGATGAAAAGGAGAAGCCCTCGGCGCGGCGGTCGGCATGTAACACATATTAGCGCCTACAAGACTGCACGAATACTTCTCGCATTGCATCAAACACAGTGCGGTCACTACGGTCAGCGTGAAACGGATAGCGCCTACAAGAATGCATGAATACTTCACGCATTTCGCCAAAGACAGTGCGGTCAGCGTGAAACGCTTAGCGCCTACAAGACTGCGTGAATACTTCACGCATTGCGTCAAACACAGTGCAGTCGACGCGGCGCGTGGCGGAAGTTAAAATCATTAAGCTACATTTATGTTTGTTCTTTCATAATTCGTTCGTTCATTTCTTATGAATGGAAGGCCTTGTCCACACAGAGACAGGTTTACGGAACTTAACTTTCGCGCAAAGTTCCGTGAACTTTTGCTAATAGTGTGAACAGGGCTTTCCCAAAAAATATGTCCAACACGAGTAAACGAGTCTTATGCACCCCTCCCCCGCTGGCACGTTTACATGATGGTTTTTATTGGTATTTCAAAACGAATGAGAAGGGGGCGGCAAAATACAGGCGCGGCCCATGGGCGGAAAGTAGGTAAATCCGGCCCTGAAAGAGTCTACTGTTTGAGTCGAGAAACTTGAATACTTACTTACTACTTCAGTCACTATACTTGATCCTCTTTTTTCTTTTATACTGCTCATTGTGTTCATCATCCCCCACTTCTGTCATTCGCTCCATTCATAACTCGACAGTTCTTATTTCCGCTATTACAGGAACTATTCAGTACTTTGCGATATATCGCTTGATCTGCAATTTAAACCCGTGATAAAGGATTGATAAACGGGGTCTTCGCAACAGACACCTTAATTATCGATTATTTACCATAGCTTTAGATGGGAAAGTATCGATAATCGATCATTCACGCCTTGCCGCTGGAACTGTTCGCAATATGTCTGTCAACTTGTCATATCTTTAACAATGAGTTTTATGCGCACGTTTCAGGAATTCAAATCTATAAATCGATTGATTAGCCTGATTGACACGTCGCGTGTCTACGTGTGTCGCGACTGCGCGAGCTGTCAGCATTCCAGCAGTCAAATGATATTTTGCAATGCAGAATGATCGAAATCTTCGCTCTCGCGAATTTCTGAGAAGTTTTACGCAATTTTTGCAGGATTCGACCGTTTTCACTTTTCATTGCCATTTTACACTCATAAAATAAAAAATCTGTTACACGCGACCCTTTCCCTCAGATTATACTCAATTGATTTTTGAGGCTATGTTTACGTGTTGAGCCAATCGATATCGGTACAATCTCACCTGTTTGATGTATCAAATATGACCCATTGATGATTTCGATTGAAACCATCCGTTTAGTTAGTATGACTGATGAATATCTCAACTTATCAACTTGCGAACTCCGTTCGTCAGATTAGGTCATTGGCGGATTCGGCAAATTGACGACGTCGTTTTTCTCCATTTAAATCTATGGAAATAAATAGATTTTTAGAGGGGCCAGGTGCTCTGACAATAATCGATTATTTAACATAGGTTTAAGTGGAGGAAATCCGGTGTTGCCAAATTGCTGGATCCGCCTCTGGATTAGGTCTACTTAGTTTGGCGAATAGATTGCTCATAATCCTACACTATTCTGCCGTGCTAAGGAAGAACGCCGTATGCACATTCGAGAGTTGCCAAATTTCCTCAAATAATTTTTTTCAGGACAGTTTTGAATACCTTCTTTCGAAATTTCCAGATAATGTAGATCTAAAGGCGAGTCAAATTCTTCAAAAATTGGAGGAAAAATATTCACAGGTTTTCCTGAAAATTTTTCTCTTAATATGTAGATTGTAATATTGTAATGTGATAACGTAGATCTAAATGCTAGTAAAAATTTTCAAAAATTGGAGGAAAAATATTCACAGGTTTCCCTATGAACATTTGTATCTTGACAGAGGAAATGTATCGATTGAATTAATTGAACCAAAGCGATGTAATATTGAATGTCTTAATAGCTTAAAGCCTTTTCAAAAAAACACCCTTTTAATAAAGAAATTCAATATTACATAGTTTTGGTTAAATCCATTCAATCAATAAAATTCGGCGATGTTTGACATCAAATCACCGGAGGAAATTTGGCAACGTCTGACGGCTCATACGGCGTTCTTCCTTAGCAAGACATTATTGCATAAAGGTCTCTTTTTAAAACTCTCATTGTAAATGAGACCAGTTTGCATAACGCTATCCAATTAATGTAAGAAATAAACAAGATTAATATTGCACCATGTCTCCCAAATCGTATCTCTATACTGCCGTGCTAAGGAAGAACGCCGTATGAGGCTTCAGATGTTGCCAAGTTTCCTTCGATAAATACTGAATTTACCGTGAAAATTGTGAATATTTTTTTCCAAAATTTTCAGATAATTTTGTACGCAATTGAATCTAAAAAATCTGAAAATTTCAAAGAAAAACGTGCACGAATGTCGTCAAAAATACATGTTTTATCAAGGGAAATTTGGCAACTCTCGAATGTTCATACGGCGTTCTTCCTTAGCACGGCAGTGTTGCTCCCGACATAACGCGGCGGGAAAATAAGAGGACGAATGGCGGTTCCGTGTGCCAACTGCGGAGAGAAAGAGAGATTTCAATAACCTCGGAAAGCGATATCCCACACGGCGTTCTTTCAGGAAACGCCGGCGTTTTAATCTCGGCCCGAAATTGGATTAATCAAGAGACGACATCGATCCAGAATCGATTTCCCCTCGGGGGTCCCGATCACCGGAAGGAGGGGGGGGGCGGTGGAAGAGGACGAGACAAGACAAGACAAGACACAAGAGTGGACAACTGTCGATCACCGTGTGTCCGTTTCCTCGCTCCATCGCCTCGCTAGTGGTCCGGGCCGTACCCGCCACTGCGGACGGTGTTGTCGTCTCGGATGATGAAATCACGGATCTCCGTCGCGAAGAAAGGGGGCGAGGAAGAGGGGAAATTGGGGAGGGGATGCTGTCGTGCTAAGGAAGAACGCCGTATGAACATTCGAGCGTTGCCGAATTCCACTTGATAAAACATGCATTTTTGACAACATTCATGCAGATTCGTCTTTGAAATTTTCAGATATTTTAGATCAAATTGCGTACAAAATTGTCGGAAAATTTTGGAAAATAATATTTGCAATTTTCTCAGTAAATTTGATTTTTATCCGAGGAAACTTGGCAACGCCTAAACGCTCGTATATGGCGTTCTTTCTTAGCACAGCAGGATGGTAAGAGGACTTCTGAGGAATCATAAGAGAGGAAGGAAAATGTAAAAAAGAGAAAGAAGTGATGAAAGAGAATTGTAAAAAGAAGGGAAGGAAGAGGAGAAGAATATAAGGACGAATAGAGAGAGGAATAAAGATAAGTAGAAAAAAAGGATAAAAAAGAAAATAGGAGGAAAAGTTAGAATCAGAAAAGAAATAGTAAGAAGGAAAAGCAGGAGAGAAAGAACGAAGAGAAGAAAAGAGAACAATACAAAGAAGAACACTAGTCAGTAAATTTTAATTTTCCGCCTTTTTCCTTGTCTTCCTCTTTTCTTTCTTTTTCTCCGCCAATGTCCCTTTATTACTCATCTTTTCTTCCATCCTCTGTTCCTTCTCTTTCTTCTTCTCTTTCATTCTCCATTTTATTTTTTGCTCCTCTCCTCCTCTTTAATTCCTCCTCCTCACTCTTTTTTGTCTTCCAATTTCCAATCCAAGAGACCCGACTTGGTTAAAATAGAGCTATAAGCAATATTAGGTCAACATATAATCAAAATTCTCCAATTTAAAGGAGAGATGAGACACAATATAGCCCGAATGCACACAACAATAAAAACACATTAA
Source organism: Bemisia tabaci (assembly GCF_001854935.1). Taxonomy (NCBI): domain Eukaryota; kingdom Metazoa; phylum Arthropoda; class Insecta; order Hemiptera; family Aleyrodidae; genus Bemisia; species Bemisia tabaci. The sequence continues at coordinate 4,703,332 of NW_017549178.1, forward strand.
AATACAAAACCAAATGGGTATACAAGGCTGAGGTGAAATAAAACAAACCAGGACGTTTCGAGACAATTATATGCCCATTCTCAACTAGGAAAAAAGGCTAAAAAATTTAAAAATTAAAACAAAAAAATGAGCACGAAACTGACCGAGGTCAAATACAACCGAGGAATCAGTGCAAACTCCAAGTGAAAGTTCTCCGATTTATTGGCAAAGTATTTTTTTAAATTTTAAGATTATTTATCGTCCCCTAGTCGCGGGTATTTTCGTCAAACGTGGCAAAGATTCCCCCATAATTTTCATTCTGACGTAACAGAAGTCCGAGGCACCGTAATGCGTGTTTCGCCGGTGAGGGATCGCAGATGAGTCAGCGTATCTAGATTTGAAAGTCATTGTCCACTACCTCTGTGACCGACACTTCGTGGCCGTACTGGCTACGCCACTCTCGGCAGCCAGTGATAATGCCTTCGTAGAAAACGAAACTGATGAAATTCAATTTTTGATTTCATATTTTTCCCGGGATAGTTATTTCCGCTCATGTCGATGTCGACAATTTCCTGAAACTTAATGATATGCTCTTATGTCGATGATGAATGGAAAAAAATACTCTGGCTTTATACGATCCAATTAAAGGTAATGCCCATCTGAAAGACTGAACGGTTATAGAACGGAAGTTGTAGCATGTTTGAAGTCAGCATTTTACTGTTATCCTGAGAAAAGGAAGAGGAAGAAGAAGAAAGATGAAAAAGGTGGAGAAGAGGAGGAAGAAGGAAACAATTAGAGAAGAAGGAAAATTAGAAGAAGACGACATTGTGACTTTTTTTAATCGGTCATTGTGCCGAGAAGATTTTGTCTACGTAAACATGTAGTTTCCTTTGTTAACCTTGCGTTTAAGTCTCCGAACCATGTATTTTGTTACACACTGATAATTAGTACCTATGTTCAGCGGATTTTAGCCCGTATGCCTTAAAACAGAAAGATTTCAAGTATAAAACCGTAAAANGCGACTTACGGTTTTCATGTCCGTAGGACTCCGCATCGTCCCCGCACGTAGCAATCCGGCCGTCAGGCGCGTAGGCGAACGGTAGTGCCATATAGCCCATCCAGTCCGTGCTCCAGGTCCGCTGCTTATGGCCTCCACGGCCGGAGCTTTTTTTGAGTGTTTCAATCCCTCACTATTGCACACAAGTCTTTTTTTTAAAGTCTTGATGTAGATGTGAGTGTAGTTTGATGAATGTTTTCCAATTAGTGGAATAAATCGCGGTACAAAAATGGACTAAAGTGTCCACAGCTTGTTTTTCTCTACGACATCAGAGTGTTTCCACGCACAATCTCATAACCGAATTCTACAACCCACCTCGACAAAATTCAATCTACCGGAAATTTTTCCCCCACGGAGCAACCTACAAATATTACGCTCATTGTGAGTTGGTTGTTTCACCTCGATGCTACTATTCGTGTGCCACAGATATGCGTGTTGCGTGTTGCGTGTTGCATATTCAAGATGAAGGCTTTTTCGCTTTTTGCACCTCTTCAGAAATGCATATAGAAGTTGTCGTTTGTTGAATCGTCCGACTAACGTAGTGCCCATGGAGGAACTTTATTTTGACTGCATCTCAATCATTTATAATAACGAAAAAAGGAGCTAATTAAAGTGATCAACGAATTTCAAGGTTTCATAGATTATCTGATTTCCAACTTGTGAAACTCAATACTGTAGAACGCGGCGAAGTCGCTGACTCATTTTATCCAATATTGTCAGATAGGCGGGACGCATGGTTCCCTAGCCGTCAATATTTAAGAAAAAAGTTGGTCACACTAACTAAAACACTCTAAAATATACTAATCATCATTCAGTAATAAAATAGATAGCTTGGAGACTTAAACGAAAGGTTAGAAAAATAAACCGCGCGTTCAGGTTGCCTTGCGTCCTTACTAACAAAAAATGTCGGTTACTAAAACTAAACATGACCTAACATTAAAATGAATAATACCCTTTCCATGTGTTTGGAATAAAATCGGTCGATTTTCAATCATCCAAATATTTCTAGGAGTCTATCGGATAATCAATGGCAAATTTACAAAATAACGGAGGCTTTTTTCAACAAAGTTTTCCGCTCAGACGCTTCTGAGCCCCTTTTCTCAAAGTTTACTTTTAGCACTTACTGCTCTCTTCGCTATTACGGCCGTATAGGTACTCCAGGTGCCACGTTAAGGATAAAGGATCCAAGCCATATTAGCTGTTGCCAAATTTAATCGGTCAATTTAATGTTTCACATGAAAACGCTCGTACGGATTTTTCTGTAAAATTTAACGAATTTTCTGTATAGTACGAAGCGAATTCAATAAAATTTTTGAAGGCATCCGCACTAGCGTTCTCTTGTAAATAATTAAATTGCCTAGTTAAATTTGTCAATAGCTGATGTGGCTTGGTTCCTATTTACTATGAATGCGGTCCGGCAGCCTGATTGTTGAAATTGTGTGTATGTCGGGTAGACATAGATGACATCGGTTAAAGGGTGGAGTGTGATTGGTCGGCTATGTCTTATCGCTGCTTTATCATGCCTTTATCAGGTGGAATGGACGACATACTGTCGGAAACTTAAGATGTGCCTTTCGCTTGCCGTGAGTTCCACCCGACATAAGCACATAAAGCTGCGATAAGACAAAGCCAATCAATCACGCTCCGCCGTTTTAACCTATGTCATCTATGTCCAGTGTCCGAAACTCACTTTTGAGTTTTAGGAGACATGTGGCGCATGAAGCTTGATTTTTAGGGGACGTTGAAGATTTTTAGGGGCCAAATTGACTTTTTGCCTAAATATCACGACGCATTTGATGAAAAGTTGGATACAGATACAAGATGTTTTAGTTTCAAAACTAGTAGCTATAACTTAAAGGAGATTTCGAAAAATCACAAAATAGAAAAATTAGGAGTATTTGAGGGGGGGGGGTATAGAGACAGGGGCAATTTTAGGGGCCACGTTGGCGCAGAGCCTTCATTTTTTTAGGCCCCATGACCGATTTCTTAGGCGCATTTGGCGCGTTGGCGCCTGTGAGTTTCGAACACTGTCTATGTCTACCCGACAAACACAAAATTTCAACAATCAGGCTGCTGTCGTGGAAGACTAGATTTTTAAAACGTTTTTCACAGAAAATTTTCCAGAAACTATGAGCCATCTCCCATGCAATAGCTCCTATCTTCGTAGCACTCAACACCAGCGGGTCATTTCCGCGCGGCCCGCTCGAGTTTTCCATCTCCTTTCGCGGACGATTCGCCGCGGCCCCGCGTTTTCCTTTTCACCAGGAGCCCTCCTACCAGGCCTACCGTCCGTGGACGCTCCAAGTCCAGTCGCGTTCTCATCTCGCCGAGCGTCGTCTCGACCGTTCCGTCTTCCCCCAAGTTTTTCGCCGACCCACGGAAGTCATGCGCGAATCGCGGAGCAAGTGAACCTCTCGGCGTACGCCCTTTGGAAAAAGGCCGCGTGGCGTGTAATGCCCAAAACCCTTATCGTTTCTCGCGAATCTACTGTCGGGATCGCCCGAGTGTCGACCTGATTTACCCAAGGACACGGTGACTTCCTCCCCGTAGCTCTGGATATTGGTGCCGATTCTTGGATTTTCGCAATTGTGTTCCGCGAACTTTTTGTCGGGATCGCCCGAGTGTCAACCTGATTCACCCGAGGACACGGTGACTTCATCCCCGTAGCTCTGGATATTAGTGCCAATTCTTGGATTTTCGCAATTAAGTTCTGCGAACTTCTTGTCGGGATCCCCCAAGTGTCAACCTGATTCACCCAAGGAAACCGTGACTTCCTCCTGGTAGCTCTGGATATTAGTACCACTTCTTGGATTTTCGGAATTGTGTCCCGCGAATTTTTTGTCGGTTTCACCAGTTTACGAACAGCTGAACTTGTGGACATTGCAATCTCATCGTGCGAGCTTTGGAATTTAGCTCTGATTTTGTGCCAATGCAAAAAGTATCGTTTAACGCGAATAGGTTGTCAATTCTGACACTCTACAAAGGCCCCTAACTTGTGGAAATAGTGACTTCCTCGTGTTAGATCTGTAATTATCTCCGCTGTTGTGCCAATCGAGAAATATACCACACTCGTTAAATTTTCTATTTTATTTTTAGGAAAAATTTATATGTGAGAAAGTGCGTTTTTCCGACATTAAAATAAAAAACCAACCGCGGGTGTAAGTGAATTTCCATGTGAATCTACCTAGAAATTCATATTTAGACCTCACGATTAAAGCAAGGGTTTTAAGAAAAACGGAACGAACTGATATCGACTTAAAGATCACGCAAAACTCATAACTAATTATTCGCGCAGTCAGAAAGTTTAAAAAGCTGGCAACCTAATTTGTGCGGCACATTTCGAAAGTGTGAAACTATTCAAAGTGAAAAATTCTATTTCCATCGAGTAACTTACTTCACATATTCTCTCATTCAGAATCTTTCCTGGTGAATTTACGATTGCTCATGAGATAACCTTTATATTTGCAGTTTCAGCAAACTTGCACAAATTGTTACGACTACAAGAGTTTTTAAACGTTTATGGAAGCTCTTGTTTAAGTGCGTTTAAAAAATCAAAACTCATTTCTCACAGTGCGCTTGGATACAATCTCGTCCGACGAACCTTTGTCTCAATCCGTGACTTTAAGTGTGCTTAAAATTTTTGATTTTGAACCAAATTTTGAGGGAAGTACATCCGCCGTAAAAACCTAAAATTTGCGAAAGAGTAATAAAAAAATTGGAATTTTCATCTGAATGAATTCTAGTGTCTCAAATTTTCTCAGTGTTCATCATAGCTTCTCCTAACTTCACCGTGCGTTACGCGAGAACCTTAAAAGTCTTAAGTTGTGAGTCACCGAAATCGGATATCACCATTCCTGAACCGTGATATCATCTCGCAAGTCATTTTCGGAGCCCAGATTCCAGCCCAGAAGGGAGAGTGTCCAGACATACCACTCAAGGACGAGGAACCGAGGACCCTCACACGCTGTTTTTCGCAGTTGTCATCTTTAATTTGTTCCCAACAATTAAGCCCTCGGTAGAAAGCAATAGTTGTCTCAATTGGCGGTTGTAACTGCCGAAGGAATGCTACTTTTTTCACGTCAGCCCGCCCGACCCTCAGCCTCGAAGAGCTAGAACGAATCAGAACTGGGCTAACACGCTCAGCGCTCAGCGTGAAAATAAACGCTCGATGTGTTTGACGCGGAAACTTATTTCTTCGGACGAGCTGGGATGGTAAAATCACTTTTCGCGTCTTTTTATAGCATTGTATGGAACAGAAGTTGTGTCAGGTTTGACACTAACATTCAGTCATTGTTGGAAGTTACTTTCCGCTCCCAAACGGGAAACCGATAAATTTGGCGTTAAAAAAGTAGATTCCTTGAATTTTTAGCATAATTTTTCTATTTGTACGTGCATAGTCTTTGACGCACGACTGGCAAATGATTGCGTCAAAAAGTGCGCATTTTGATCCTTGTAGGTGTAGAGGAAACAAGTTTTAGTTGTAGTTTTGTTGCATTCTCGTCGCTAATATTTATTCAATTTGAAATGTAGGCAATAGTCCTGCTCAAATTATAATATCTTGACTATGGTAATGCGAATAAAATTTAACTCTAATTTTAATTTCGCAAAGGTTAATATTTGCAAATTTTCAGCACATTTAAGAAGGTAATATAGTTTCTAGTTCAGGTTCAAAACGACGTGATCATGGTTCGTTTTGACAAGTTATTTATAGGCTCCAGGGCTATGAGCCCATTCTCCAAATTTGGAACTTTGCTTCTAATATTATTTATAAGTAATGGCCGGGTACAATCTATCACTGAAAGACCCAGGGAAATGCGGCACGCGGAAGTTAAAATTGACGCTGTGCCGGGTAAAATATCTCTTTCCCCGATGAATCGAGTCGAAATTTCGCGGACAGAATCGACGTCCACCCCGACAGAAATTTGGGGTCAAAAGTTGACTCCGAAGAACAGGACTCGAGACTTTGTGAACCATTATACGACCCCAAAATCAACTAACGATGAATTTGTGAGCGAGACGACGACCCCTCAGACTAAACTTAGAATAGTGAATAGCTCAAGGGTAGGTAACATGTTCAACAATCATAATGAAAAAGTGAAAATTGTGCGTAGTTCTAAAATTCGTGATCTATCTAGTAGCTCGCACCCTTTTCTACCCAGTAGTCCACACCCTTATCTATCTAGTAGTTCACACCCTTATCTATCTAGTAGTCCACACCCTTACTTATCAAGTAGCTCAGATTTAAATATAAAATTAGTCAATAGCTCAGATGAAGATAGTAAAAACACCCTTCCAAATTGGACTAGTCAGAACTCCTATTGGAGCGACAGCAATTCTACGTGGGATAGTCCAAACTCCTTGAATAGTGATAACGCCACGATAAATAGTCAAAATTCTTTTTGGAGTGGCGATAACTCTACATGGAATAGTAAAAATCCGCAGTGGAATGGTGAAAACGCGGAAGAGAAAGGAACCGGTTCCAAGGAGGAGGTTGACTTGAGCAACCACAACCTCAACCCAAAAGTGACCAGTAGCCCGAGGATCGACACGGATCGGACCGTGATGATAGGTTCCGAAAACGACACCTTCTTCGTCGTTAAGGTTCAGGGACCCACTGAGAGTGTCCCTGATTCGGAGTTCGCGGCGGCGGAAGACCATAATTACATCAACAACCCTGAATTCTTCCACAAGAACGGGGAAGCTTTCCCGTCCGCCAGTGGTAGTGCGTTCCCGAGTAAAAGTCCCGAAGAACCCACCACGGAAGTTGTCCCTTTCTACCCCATTCTCCCCGATCAGCATCCTAATCTCCTCCGACGACCGATGTTCGAGAAGAACCTCTATCAGGATAATTTTACTTTCAGCCCTTACGTCTACCCACCCCAATTCCAAAAATTGAGTTCCTCGTTCCCGAATCATGTGCCAGACTGTAGACATGGCCCTACGCAGGCCAATTTTGCTCTACGCAGGCGACCCCTAAAAAGAACCACCGCGTACAGCTCTGTGCCGAGTGCTCGGGCCTACCTTAAAAAAACCTCCCCCGGCATGCCAAATGTCGTGAAACACACGATCAAGGTGTATGAAAGGGAGGTTGACGACGATGACGGGTTATTCTCGAGCGACGACAGCGCCCCTAGCGGCAGCGGCGGTTTCTTCGGCGTGGATTTCTCCGACCTGGCCGCCCGCACCAAACGCGCCCCGATCATATCGCAGATCATGGACAGCATCATGGGTATGGTCGACTTGACGACTTCCGAAGACAATCAACCCATGAAGATTATCTCGTCCATGTCAGGGCTGCCATCTAGTGACAAGTATTTGTACCTGCCGATCAGGGAGGAAGACGCTCCTGAGTACATCCCCGTTATGGAGAATATCGTGGTTAAGCATGGGACGGTGATAAAAAAGAATCCCTTCCCACCGGTGCCTATAGCGCAACCTCTGATCCAACCTATCCCTTCGATCCAACCCTTTCAACCTTTAGTGCGGCATGTTAGGCGACCGAAGGTACGTGCAACCTCCGACGGTGCAAGGGAAGTACCTCCATGGTCACTAACTGCTTTACCGCCTCCCTTACCGACGGTAAATCCCTCCTCTCGGACAGGAAAGTCACCCCTTCCGTGGGCCTTGCAACCACTGCCGCCACCCCTACCAACAATCCATCCCTCTTCTTCTATAAACTACCAATTATGGTTGCTCCAACCCGCGACGACCTACCCCTCGGAGCCTGGTGTAGACGCCACCACAGGGAACGCAAATAGCTACACTGTCAGCAACGATTCAAAACCGGACCCTCATTTCCGACCTGGGAATAATGGCGCCGTTACCATTAAGTTAAACCCCAAGCGAGGTAAAGATATCCAAATGGTAAAATCGATCGACTTGACTAAGCAGTTCGAGAATCAGAATATAAATTACTACAATAAAATCAACAACGGGTCAAGGGATAGCTACCCCGCGTATTCGGATACCTACCGCCAGTCAAGACCGAGCTCCGACAACCAGTATGATACCCGTCAAAGGCCGAGCCATGATAACCAGTATGATCCCCGTCAAAGGCCAAGCCACGATAACCAGTACGACACCCGCCAAAGGCCGAGCCACAATCACCAGTATGACACCCGTCAAAGACCAAGCCATGATAACCAGATCGACAGTCGCCCAGAGCAGTCTAACGACGGGTTCCAAGGTAGCTTCCAAACCTCCGGTGGTTTCGTGCCATCGCGACCTCCCCCAGGCTACAGGCGCCCTATTGCTAAGCCTCCGAAACCCCCAGCGCTACTCCTGAAGATCGTCCCGCACGAGCAGTCGATGATCATCGAGTCGCCCATCAAATTCAACCTCGAGCTCCGGGAGACGAACCAAGGCCGGAGTCAGTACGGTCGATCCCATACCCCGCGACGCGTCAAGTCCCCGCCGATCCCCGGCGTGGGTCGGTACAAAGAGGGTCGCACCGATATCGAGTTCTTCAAGCCGGTGGTCATCGACATCGACGGTGACGGGTCACAGAGGTTGATGACCGAGGAGGAGTTGGTGCGGGAGGACAGTCGGCACTTCCGGTCGGGCAGCGGGCACCGGAAACGGAAGTCACGACCCCGCGAGAAGGTGGCTGATTCTGTAAGGCTCCCGCTGAACCTCCACGAGACCTACGAAGCGAAGGTGCCCGCCAAGGCGCCGGCGCCCTTTGACCTGGAGTACGACCAGAGCACCGTCCGGAAGACCAACGAGTCCGTCCCGTTGCACTTGAGGGTCATCAAGAAGGAGGATGTCGTTTCGTAGGACCGGCCGGTTATTTTGAGTAGATTTTGAACGAGGAAAAACAGGTCACTGCAGTGAGAAAAAAATTTCGGTTTTATGGGTTTAACCTCGGTTTAGGCAGCCGTGCTAAGGAAGAACGCCGTGTGTGCATTCGAGGGTTGCCAAATTTCCTCCAATAATTTTTTTTCACGAAAAATTTGAATATTTTTTCTCGAAATTTCCAGATAATGTAGATCAGAATACGATTAAAATTCTTTGTAAAATTGGAGGGAAAATATTCACAGGAAAAAATAGCTCAATGCAGTGAAAAAAACTCCGGTTTCATGGGTTTAACCTCAGTTCATGCTGTTTTGCTATGATAAAATACCGTTTGAACTTCCAAACATTCCCAAATTCATTTTGATGAATTACGAATTGATTCGAGAAGTTGTTGATATTTTTCCACCAAATTTTCAGACCATTTTGTTAGCAATTTGATCTAAGATATATGAAAATCTTGAAGAAAAATAAGCGTAACTTTTTTTTCAAAATACGTTTTTTATCTGGGTAAATTCAGCAACATCTGAATGTTCATACGACGTTTTTCTGAAGCGTGGTAATATGGGCCGTGTTCAGAAGAGAGGCCCTAAAAATGCATTTTCTTGAGACATTATTTTGACTTAAATCGTAGTTTCTTGTCGAAAACATTTGCTTTCTTCAAAAGTAAAATCTGTGCTGATTTAACTTAAAGCCAGTTTTTTGGGGGTTAAAGAAACGTTGCTTCGCTTAATTTTTTTAAAAATTTAACTTAACGAAAACAAAACGTTTCTTTAACTAAAACAAAAAACTGACTATCAGTTAAAGTCGCACGAATTTAACTTTAAAAAAAAAAAAAAAAAAAAAAAAAAAAAAAAAAAAAAAAAAAAAATTGTTGACAAGAAACGACGCGTTGAGTCAAAATAATATTCTAGAAAGGAGTTTGTTCAGTGTACGTCCAATTCGTCTATCACCGAAAAAAAAGTTCGGTCGGATGTACCAAAGTTCGATGTTCCATATCACTCCAACTAATTCGGTTCCTGTAACCGAACTTGTGCGGTAAAGTGAACTAACAGATTAAATTTAGTCAAATATGCCGAACGTTCAGTTACACGAATCGATAGTTCAGTTCGACAACCGAATAGTTGGGATGATAGTGAACACCGATCGTTCGGTTCACACGACCGATTTTTTTTTTCAGTGTACCGAACTGGGGCACCTATATAAACAGAGTATGACCATTTCTGTGCCGGTTTTTCATTAGTCGCGAGAAAATATGCTGACACGATGTTCTTACGGCCGTAAATGAACTTACAATATGGCTGTAATCAGCAAGCGAGTTTGAGGTAATACACATCTTACATCCTCCTGTGATAAAGGCGAAAGGCGATTTAGGAGTGTTTTCATGTGTTTTTCATGTGTTATTCGTAGATATGCTAGTTTAAATTGTTACCGCCGTGAAATTGAATTCTTTTTTCAAATTTTAGCTTCTTGTGAATGTTACAATGAGTCGCCATCTTGCTTCTTTATTTACGGTCGTAAGAGCACCATAAAACCCTTGACCAATCAAAAAACGGCACATTTTTCCTGTAGTACAAAGATACGAACGGCCATACTCTGTCTATAAAGGTACTCTACACCATAACTGGACTGCATTTTGCAATTTGGAACTATAAGTTCGGGCCTGGTTTAAAAACAACGTATGTGCCATTAGTTTCCCGATGCACATAAGTGTTTTTTCAGATGAGCCAGAATTTATAGTTTCAAATCGCAAAATGCAGTCCAACTTTGACTATTCGATTTGTGCCGAAGTTCTTTTTGTTCCTTGCTAATCCGTCAAAAGTTTCAGCCGGTAGAGATCGCAAAAAAGTAGCGAAAACAGCATGACGCGAAACACGCCTCGGAGGGGGGAGGGCAGACAGAAAGGAAAAGGACAAACGAAAGAAAAAGTACCCACCGGTGAGTGGAAATGAGTTGGCACTCCGGTAGGTGTAATTGGAGGTTAAACGGCGGGAACGTGACAAGATTAAGTGCGTGAAATTCGGGCCCCGGACGGCGGGGAGCGGTCGGCAATTACGGGGGGCCCCAAAACTGACCGCTCACTCGGAAATAAATCTCCGCTGTCATCACCTATCGCTACCGTCTCGTTCTTGTCTCGCACCCCGCGCCGCGTCCGGGAAATGTGAAATTTTCCTCGATTCGCCCGGTTCTTTGTTTCAACGATAATTAAAACTCAACGAAATGACGTCAAATCGTCCCGTTAACGATAGCTCACCGTGACCGTCACTACAATTATATTATTCACCTAATTGCACCCACATGTTTGAAGGAAGGTTAGAAAGTCAAAAAAGGTATACTCATCAAAGTTTTTCCAGAAAATTATCTGAGCTCCAGAGAACTGCATTTGGACCGCGTTTAGCAGAAAAGAACCAATCCATTACCGCTATTGCCAAATTTAACTGGGCAATTTAATTTTTTATGAGAGAGAGGGA
>NW_017549178.1:4714688-4795422 GCF_001854935.1 Bemisia tabaci
GAGAGGGGGGAGAGTGAGAGAGCGTTTGTGTAGATTCCTTTGAAAATGTTAAGGAATTTGCTTGGTACTATGCAGAAAATTCATTTAAATTTGCGCAAGAAACCGTCTTCATGTAAAAAATTAAATTGTCCAATTAAACGTGGCCATAGCTGATGTGGCTTGGTTAATTTCTGCTTAATGCGGTCCATTTAAACCGCCATTCCATTCTTCTATTCGGAGATAAAGCACCTTTATACCCTGGTAAAAATTGGCGATAGGAGCTGCGTTTCAAAATAACATAGGAATTCTTATAGCCGACTGAAGAAGGCTATAGAAAATCATATAGCTGGCTGTAGAAAGTGGAAAAAATCTTACGGCCGAGCTACACGAAGCATAAAAAATTATACAGCCGGGCTATAGTTCCTATCGCCGGGCTTAACACTTTATCGCCTGGCAGTTGCTTTTTCGCTATCGGCTAAAGAAGGCTATAAGAAATTGTGTAGAAATTCGTGTGCTTTGTAAATCCTTAAGTTTGTACGGAATCACCTTAATATTTACAAAACACACATTATATTTTCCTTTACTACTTATGTTTTTTCATTAATTAAAATGAGATTAATCCATACAGAGTGTGCAAACATTTCAAGGTCATGAGTTGAAAAACGCTGACTTCACGAGATTAAATATTAGAGCCTGACACAAAGCGGAGCGGCGGTGCACTGGCGCCTACAAACCTAACAGGGATACTTTACGCATTGCGCAATGCGTGAAGTATCCCCGTTAGGTTTGTGGGCGCCAATGCGCGTTTCGCGCTAGCTGCCCGCCCGCCGCGCCGCGCCGCGCCGCAGCGTACCACGGCGCTTGAAGCAACTATTTCACACCAGAGGTATTGCACAGTATCATACGAGATTGAAGGCGCTCCAACATATTAGGAATGGCAGGCATCCTTCAAAAGTACGGAGCTTTCCTCGCAAAATAAATCAAGATACTATGGCTCAAAAAGAGAGCCGCAGTCCAAAAACTCACTAAGTCCTAGCATCCGTAATTAGTAACGTTTAGCATACACTTCATCGCCAGGCTGTTGCTTAGTCGCCATCGGCTATAAAAGGTTATAAGAAATTGTGTTTCCGGCTATAGAAGCTATTGGAAATCTTACAGCCGGCTGTAGGTCTATGGTATTTTGGAACACAGATTCTACTGCCAATTTTTACCAGGGTAGGGAGAGTACGGACATTTCAGTAGATTTGAGGTTAGGCGATGGAGCTCTTAGGGCCCATCAAAAGGGCAGCCAATATATATAAATTCAAATTATTCAGGGTGATTCAGTGTGACAACAAAATGACGTCAAATCGTCCCGCGCGCCAACGATTTTCGATGTTTCATCGTACTGACATCAATTTCAACAATCAGGCTGCAGATCTCCCACTAGAAAGAAAAGAACCTCTCAAGCCCTCATAACTGTATGCGGCGCGATCTTGAAGAGCCTCTCTGTCGATGTCCAAAATTTTAGAGCCCCTGAGCGCGTGACATCATACCACTATCAAGTGGTAAATAATATCCCTAAGTTATTAGTCTACTTTTAACCAAGTTCGTTCTGCGTTTGGATTTGCGTTTGTAATGACATCCACTTTAGTGAGTGAAAAATTATGTCGTATTAATGACCGGATTATCGCTTAAAATGACTTTCCGAACCATGATTTAATGACATAATCCTCTCTCTAATCCTCCAGACACGAGACTAACGGCCCACGCAGGATATTCGTAAACGAGACTAAAATGCGAGTCCTACACTGCCGTGCTAAGGAAAAACGCCGTATGAACCTTCAGGCGTTGCCAAATTTCCTCTGATGAAACACGAATTTCCTGGTAAACTTCTGAATATTTTCCTTCCAGTTTTTCAAATAATTTTGTGCGCAATTTCACCTGAAGTTCCTGAAAATTTTAGGGAAAAATATACATATCGAAGGTGTAAGTCGGCAATCACATATCTCGTTTACGGTGTCTGAAAATCTCCGCCTCCATGTTATTTTTTTAAAGGAGAACAAATTGACATCATTTCTTGAAGATTTTGCAGAATTTTCCTCGCATATGTTTTAAAGAATTGCTGTTGAGTAGTTTTCCGTTTAAAAAATAAAGTATGACACTAAGTCTGCGACGTTGCAAACCAAGTTATGTGATTGCCGACTTACACCGTCGACATCTTTTCTCAAAAATAAACATTTCATCGAGGAAAATTTGGCAACTCTCAAATGTTCATACGGCGTTCTTCCTTAGCCCGGCAGTACAGCTAATCGATTCACTTTTACTTCTTTGGACGGTTTTTATTCAGTCGTGAGTCTAGGATGATTGCGCTCATTTTCGTAAATTTTCAATTTCTTTTTTTTTTTTTCATTTCAGAAGATCCGGGATTCGGAACTTCTTTATTCCAATTTGTCCATCTTCATAACCGCGGAATGTTCCGGGATTCTTTCCAGATTTTTTCAAAAGTTCTGAGAAACTTCCGGAAAATGCAAAAGATCCGGAACATTTTGGGAATCTCAAAAGTTAGGGAAAAATTCAAGAGAATCTCAAACATTCCGAACTTTGGTACTAGTTTCGGGAAATGGGAGCACTGCTTCTATCGACTGCAGCCGCCTAATGGAGATGTTGCATGTGTGAGGAAATTGGGATTTGACTATTGATTCCTATGTAAAAGTTTGCAAGAAACAGTATGGTGCCACTAGTTTTCTCTGAAATCAACTCCCAAGCTCAAAAAAAGCTTTCAAGTTGAGGCCAACATGGAAGGGATAACCCACGCTATCCTGTGAGTCCACCTCTACATCAGAGCAAACTCTCCATGCAAAGATAGGGAGCAAATACATTGACAGGGCTGCCACTTTATTTGGGGACTCCAAAACTGAAAACGCGGCAACCCTGCTAATGTATTTGCCTCCTATCTTGGCATGGAGCTTTTGTCTTGATGTAGAGGTGGACTCTCAGGATAGCGTGGGATATCCCCTCCGTTTTGGCCTCAACTTGAGAACTTTTTTTGAGCTTATGGGAGATGATTCCAGAGAAAACCAGTGGGACCATCGTGTTTCTCGCGAACTTTTGCATAAGAGTCAACACTCAAATCGCAAATTCCTCACACATGCAACATCTCCATTGTCGTGCAAATCCTCGTCTAAACGGCAAGAGATCCGATATTTCACATGAAATTCGGCAACGCGGAAAAACGGATGCGTGGGCCGCTTCCGGTACAGCCCGGATGTGGGCACGGTGACCGGTTACTTAACGCAACCACTCATCTATCACCCGAGATTCGGTATTTACAGACAGCCGCAAACTACCGACGAAAATTGACCTGATGGCGGTCAATGGTCGGTTCGGGGCACTCTTTTCATTACGCGGTCGATTAGGTTACGCTTAGGAGTCGATGTCGATGTCCACGATGCCAAAACGTGAGACGCGACGCGTCATGACGTGGATTTAGAAGGCGAAAAGGGAAGCATGACGTGAGAAAACCGTCTGCAAAGCTTGCACTGGAAAAGAAAGACATTGGATCTAGGGTCCAGACTCTCGAAAACATTGACAAGAAAAAATCCTCTTGATTCAATCGGATTTTTGCTCGAATCAAAACGAAATCCGCTTAAATTAAGAGGCTTGGTTCTTGATTTAAGCTAAATTCTGATTGAATCAAGAGTACTTTTTCTTGTCGATGTTTTTAAGAGTCTGGATTCTAGATCAAATGTGTTTTTTTTCCAGCGTGTGTTAAAATTTTAGGTGAACAAATGAACCGAGTTCAATGGAAATGAACCAACCATGTTGCATCAAGTTTCAAGCAAGTAAAAGAGGTTTGAAGTTGTATTCGTCTGTGACTCTGTGAGGCAAAATTGGCCGTTCAATAGTATTTTGGATATTTGGATTAGCTGTAAGATTTCTTGCTCACTGGAAAAAAGTAACTTGGATCTAAATTCCAGACTTTTAAAAACATCGACAAGAAAAAATTCTCTTTGATTCAATCGGAGTTTTGCTTGAATCAAAAGGAAATTCGCCTAAATCAAGAGTCTTGACTCTCCGATTCAACGAAAAATCTGATTGAATCAAGAGTATTTTTTCTTGTCAACATTGTTAAGAGTCTGGACTCTAGATCCAATTAAGCGACTTTTTTTCCAGTGCTGCTTGTATTGCTAGGGTATAGTAACGATAAGAAATCTAAATTTTGGCTTATGGCTAAAAAAAAAGAGGAGAAAAAAGTTATAATAGAATATTTTTTATCCGGAAGAGAGAAATCTATCAAATCTAGAAAGCATGTTTTCTCGGTTTCATTTGAATGCTGAAGTCTGCTAAAAGATTTAAAACACCGCGCCATGGAATTAGATATGATTTCCTAGTTTCGACATATTCCAAGATATAAAGTGAAAATGTTTTGATTTACTGTGAATAAAAAACAAGTGATATTGATGTGAATCATTCACATCAATATCACTTGGCTTGATGAATTCGCCGATACAAAACTTTTTGACAATTTTGCCCAATAAATCCTGTACTTAGATAGAAAACGGTTAATGTGTGCTTTTAATGAAACTTAGTTAGTCGCCTATTTTTTTTTTTTTTTTTTTTTTTTTTTTTTTTTTTTTTTTTTTGGAAGAGAAGGAAGATCCTTGGAAGGGTTTGGAGGATTTTCGGAGGTGCATTTTTGGAGGGAATGAGAGGACTCATTACTCATAAAAATCGGTGTGAAAGTGGAAGTCTGACATTGTTAAGTGTAAACCATAGGTCAACGTAATATATCCGTATTGGTTCACGTTTTCACGTCCATTATTCCCACATAGACGCACGCTTGACAGTGTAGCCAAACAGCATACAGGTATTCGGATTTTGCCAAAACCAATAGACCCAGGTTAATTTTTTCACAAAATTGATCAATTCTCACTTAGTTTGAATGGGTTTTCAAGTTTTTCAATTCGTTTCTCAACCCGTTCTTCTGCCATTGTTTACAGTCACATCTTATTAGCTGTTCGATGACCATTATTATCCCTAGTCTTTCATTGTAATCAAATAATGAACAGCAAATTAATTTTCTAACGACATTTTTTAATAAATGGACCTCAAGACAGGACACAAAATGTTTAAGCACCAAACTGGAAGTTTCTTTATCAAATTTTTCGTAGCATACAATGACGCATTGAAACCAACGTCGTCGCATGCTTTGCGATCTATCGACTGACATGATGAAGGATCGATTGAACACAACGAACACCTGGATAATCGATTCTTTATCACAGCTTCAAATCGGGAAATATCGATTTCGACCATTCTCGCCGCGCCGCTGTCAAAGGTGCTTTAATGCCTTATTCGGCCTACTTTGAATATGGTTTTTTTTGCGTGCGGGAATTGAAATGTTCTGTTTATAATGTAAACAACGAATGTTTATTTCTTACGTATGGAATAGTTTTGAAAAATTCGGTCAGTACAACGTGTTCTACGTACTTCGTTCAAAAAAATATGCACTGCTGACGTGCTCAAGGTCTAAATTTGCTTAGTGATCCATTCCATCACATTGACAGGTGATCCTTCAATTTTATCATGTTTATTTATTTTTATTTTTCAATCGAGAAGTGAGATTTTTTCCATTTTTCTGAGAAATATTGCAACCGCGCAGACATCATTGGCCTCGGGCATGCGCAGTCCGGGGATAATGTTTTATCTCCGGTTTAACGTTATAACCGAAAAAATATGAATATTCGTGGGTGCCCCATTCATGCATATTGACGCATTTATGCTAAAAGAAACTATGTGCATAAGGTTTGCATGAGACATAGTTCCTTTTGGCATAAAATTTTCATATAACCGAAAGAAGTATACGATTTTTTTCCCTTTCATGCAAAATTGAGCAAGTCTGATTTATCCTTTGATTTATTCCATGTGTCAACTCGAGGTGTGCCTTGATATTTACATAAAATTGAAAGTGCACTTTCATTTTTTTCGGATCATTTTAACATGCCTGCAACCATTTCGATAACATTTGCCACGCGTTCACAAGATTACATAAACATTCACACAAAAAAACGATGTTAGTAATGATTAATCATTTTGCTAATGTGTCTTTGTTTTATACTGTGTAAAAACTTGCGTGAGTGAATAGTCATGGCAATGCAGCAAATAATATCTCTTGCACTCGTTTTAAATTATATCTCTGCGCCCTCAAAGTGTTAATCTCGAGTTTCGACCAACTTTACCCGGGAGAGTTGCTCATGAAAGTTTTATTCGTCGTTGAATTGTTGTTTGCTCTCGTTAAGGCATGGGCAGAATTAAAGATTTTTCAAGGAGGGCACAGAACATTTTCTTTCCTTAGAGGGGCACCATTTGGTTAATATTGAGATTAAAGATCAAGGAAGCTTTGGACATAGCATCATGGAAAGGATTATTTTTACAGACCTCGATTAAATTCCACAGTATATTCTGAGGCAATTAAATTGATTTGACATGCTAAAGTTGCGGAGCACAAAGGAAAAAATGATAAGAATTTTGCAAAGGTGTTCGTTGCAAACACAGTTCTTTCCTTTTCTGATACCAAATACCATAATTTCACAAAAAAAAAAAAAAAAAAAAAGTTGATACACAGGAAAATTCCTCCACCTGAAAAACTAATTTTGTACTAGTTTGACACGAGTAGTCTCTAGTTTGTTTTTGAGCGGGTAGTTTGAATCTGCGTAACAAAACCTTATTTTTTAACTCATGCGCTTAAATTGGATCATTTTAATCAGTGGTGAGGCGTGAATGATCGATTATAGATATTTCCTCCATTTAAACCTATGTTAAATCATCGATTCGTGTCGGAGCACCTGGCCCCCTCAAGAATCGATACATTTCCATAGGTTTAAATGGGAGATCAATCGATATATCGCAAAGCACGCCACGCCACTGGCTGTAAGTCAGATGTGACCTCCCGAACATTAGTGGATCCAGCAAATTTACAACATAGTGTTATTTAGCCCATTTAAACCTATGTAAATGTATCGATTCTTAAGGGGTCCAGGTGCTCCGTCACGAATCGATGATTTAACATAGGTTTAAATGGAGGAAATCCGGTGTTGCCAAGTTGCTGGATCCGCCTCTGCTCCCGAAGGAACAGAGCTATTTAAAGTGCGACTTTAATATATAAAAATATGGTCATCAGTTACAGAGGAGGCCGTAGAAACATCCGAAATAACTTGAACGCCTCGTGCCCCTCACACTCACACGCACACTGAGCGAGAGTTCGCGGAAAAGCGATGCGAAAAAAACTATATGATAAGAAGAAGAAGAAAACAATTAAATAACATCTGAGAGTCGGACTCGGCGGCAATTTATTTTCTATTTTCTTCGATTGAGAGAGATGCCTCTCGCACGACCACGACGGCACACGTTTCACGTCTCGGCCTAAGACAATGGGGCGTATTTAAATCGAAAGGAGCTATCTACGCTGTGACGTGGGCCCCGACGCCCGTAAGAATACATGCACGACGATACCCATGTTGCAATGGAGGTAGTTCCTTTCGATTTAAATAGTCCAATGGAGCGAACATAGCGAATCAATTAGACTGCTCTTGACTCTTATTCTCCGCCACCGGAAAAGCGCCATTGTTCCCGCCCGCGGAACGGCGCGGAAACGCATAACGAGACGCGGGAAATTCGAATTTTTCCTGGGCGGCCCGACAACGCTTTCCAGAGCGCCGGCGCGGCGTTGGCGACAGTAATTAAACGCGCTGCTCGCTGCCGGTATGAAAAATTCCGAGACATCCGGTTTCGGCGCCTTCTGTCGCAAGGCGATTGGTTGGTCAAACGGGTTGCGTTGGGAAATGTTGAGTGAAAAATATCCTTCACTGAAGGAAATTTCAACTTAAAAGTTTGGTTAATACGGGAAGTAATATGGAAAATAACCCCAGCCTTCGGTTGAGAATTTTGAAAGGAAATGTCAGCCAGTTTTCTTGAAAACTTCCGAGACATCCGGTTTCGGTGCCCTCTGTCGCGAGGCGATTGGCCGATCGAACGACTTGCGTTGGGAAATGTCGAGTGGAAATAGCCTATACAGAGCAAAATTTCGACGCAAAAGTTTGGTTGATACGGGAAGTAAAACACAAAAATATCCCCAGCCTTCGGTTGACAATCTCGGAAGGAAATGTCAGCTTGCTTTCTATGCACTTTCTTAAAATTTTATTGCATATACAGTATACAGATTGAATGTCTATTTCTCTGAAATCATATGCCTAGTAGAAGTATATGTATTCAATTGTGTTGTCACCACTTTTTTTCAAAGCACAGTATACCGATTTTATTACTTGGAAATGGTTCAGAATATCCTGCATAACGTAGAAAAAAAAAAAGAGAAAAAAAACCAGATGGCATTATGGAGGAAAAATGTGCACTCGTTTTTTGTTCCCCCTTAAAAATAAAGAAAAGTATAATGAAACGGGGTTTTAGACTTTCAACAGCAACGAAAAATTCACGAAAAAGAGGAGTGAAAACTAACGGAAAGTTACAATTGTCACCTCATATTCCTTTTTGCACCGCTTTGTCACAAATTGCGTCGTAATCGACTGAACGCAACCAGTGGCGATATTGAGGTGTTTGCTGCGAACACTCTGTTTATCGATTCTATTTCATGGGTTTTTCTGTTTATCGATCCGTAGGTATAAATGGCAGATCAATAGATATATTGCAAAACACGCCGCGTAATTGCACGCAATATGTGTTATTGACTACGAAATTATGATATCCGGCAACATGTGACAAGGGACACGGTAAAATTATTGAGAGATACTCAATCAATCTTACGGATGAGATTTTATAGATGCAACTATTCATGTTCTCCGGAAGCTCATGTTGCCTATGGCTGAAGATGAAGGCGCTCGGGACTCGTTTTCCACGTGAAGCGATGTAACTTCACGAATCAAAGAGAACATACCCCCCTCCCCCCTTAAATTGCGATGATGGATATTTTTTGATAAGGCCAATGCATACTAAATGGCGAATTTGGATAATTTTTGCGTACTTTTTGGGAGCGCAAAGTTTCGATGAACCAAAATTTTAGCTTGCTTGTTGATTTTGAAAACTATAAAAACTGATTTGAAGAGTTACTTTTCACCTGATCAATTCAATTACTTTTTTTGGAATTGCTCTTTGATTTATTGAGTAAGCTCTTTGAAAATTGAAATTGAAAAGTTATCAGAAAAAGTTAGCCCGATATTTCCATCATACGCTTTGGAGATATTTTAGAAGCAAAGGATCCTACAGGGGCCGTTTAAGTTTTTATGATAAAGTTTCCAACAATCAAAGCACCCGCTGAAGCAGTCTTGTATTTTTTAAATAAAACAAAGCGAACCATTACTTTTTTGAAATGCGAGTTGTAGTAGAGATTTTCGGTAGTTTTAATGCGAAGTTTAGTGAAGAAATACTCTAAGCTCTATAACGCTCGCAAACTTACCAGTAATAGAAAGTTTGAGGAAAGTCTGCTAAAATTGACAACTAATTGATTGATAGAATTAAGTGCCAGATTGAGACAGATGAACGTGAGTAGATGCGTTTTCTTTTTACCGGGTTATTGGTATTTTATCACGTATCTGAATTGAAATTTAAAACTGCTAAAATTAAAATACTAAACTTCTAAATTTGAAATAGGAAGGACTGAAAATTGATGAATGTGTTATATCTCACTGAAAATGCAAGAAAGTAAATGTTTTTGTTTGTTCTGTTTCCATGTTATGTCACTGCAAAACGTGCTGAGTTTTAACGCTCTGATACTTGAAAAAAAATTAAATAAAAAATAATCCAGGCATTATGCAATGAGGTGTACGGCGTAATGATGAATTTATTTCTATCTATAAAATAGAATTTTTTTCTAAAGGTAAAATCAAATCATTTCACTGACGATGATGAAAAGCTATGTTTTTAGTGACTATTCTTCATAGAACACAATGACTTGAGAGCATTTGTTATTTTGTCATTGTCACCACACATTGAGTGTATACAGGAACATAATGAAGTACCTAATGCTTACAGAGTGATCCCCAGGTATTACCGTTTAAATGTTATTTCACACAACGTCGCATTTTAATGGTTAAAAAAATGTCGCAAAACATGCGTTGCAGCAGACTTCTAGCCACGTTTCATTTTTTTAAGAGGGAACCCTTTTATGCATATAATTACTTGGAAAGTTCCTTCATTACTTACAGAGCATATTGCAAAAAGTTCTAACCACTCGTATTAATATCTTTTTTCTATTATTTTTTCTAAAAAAGTATGACAACATCGATATTTTAAAACGTCGCAATCATGCGACTTTTTTTTCTATTATTTAAAATTTTATAACAGATTCTATAAAAAAAAATCGAGGTAAAACTTGTTGTTAAATCGGTGCAAAAAATTAATATATTGGTGCCTTTTTATTTTATCCTTTTAGTAAGTGCTAGCCAATGAAAATTTTGGGATTCTTTGGTCCAAAAATTTTCCTCTCTTAACTGTGATGCTTATCCCTTTTGAGTTTTCTAATGTAATAGATTTTATTGGAATATCATACACATCTTCAATATTTAAGAATGTTTGAAGTAGAGTAGACTTCATTGTCCTATTAGTTTTATTCTTTTGAAATCGCCATAATTTTAATTTACTAATTAGATAGTATTTTTGAATTGACAATTAATTTGTTACCCGTGTTAGATGTTATTTGTTTACTAGTTATATGACGTGTTGTTTATGTTTATAAAAACAAGTATGAGGCTTCACAACTGTGTAGTGGATCAATTTGTAAATCAATATTAGTTGTACTCAAAGCATCTTTGTTTTCCTCTGGGAAACTTATAAATTACGTCTTTGTATATTTGTACAGGTATACATATAGTGCTGAAATATAATTGTAAATAATGTGACAGTATTTTGTTTATTAAAAAAATATAGTAATTTTGATTCAACTTATGTATTTCCATCTATATCATTTTGAATTAATGGTTGATAGACTTAGCAGGTGCATCCAGAATATTAATTCCGGAAACAAATTTGATTTAAAAAATGACGATGCATCAAATTACTATATGTATAGGAAATTTTGAACGAAATCTATTATGAAGACCGATTTGATCGGCATGGCAATGCGGGTCTCATTTCCTTAAATTGAAGTACCCGTTGATTTGTTAGCACAACAGACAAGGGTAAAAAAGTAAAAAAAAAAAACCACGTATATTATCCTCTCAAATTTACTTAAAAAATAGCTGAAAGCGAAAATTAAGGTAAGCACCTTTGGCACATTATGTATTATCGTCTTTATTTTAAAATTTGATTGATTCAACTTAACAGATATGACTGAAATTTTTTCTCAGGATATACAGCAAAAAAATTCATAGAAAATCACGCTCGCCACATGATATAAAAAAAATAACATATTTGCATGGGGCGCAAAAGTAATTGCGGAACGATGGTTTTCTTACTTTTAACACATTATACATCTTTTTGCCTGAGGTATCAAACTTTGAAGGTGCCAACTTTGAATTCTGAAAAAAAAAATCGGTGATTGTATATTAATTGGTCTTTAAGAGATTACATCTATGTTCAACGTACTTTTCTTACTCCCTCGCAACTCCTTGACCAGAGAGATCGAGCACAAAATTGATTATTTCTCCGGTGACAGTTTACCCTCATCACGGCTCTTTAGCAAGCTTAAATAAAATATAATTAACTGGAAAATTTTTCAGTTATCGAAAATATCATGAAAAATGGATCGCATTTAGCAAAAAGGAACCAGCGCAACTACAGTGCTTTCAAAATGGTGCAGCCTCTTCTTTTCTTATAAAAATAATAAATATTAGCACAGTATTAATATGTACACAATTATTCTCCTTTAAAGTTAAGAATTTTTTGGTGGGGAGCCACAACTATTTGCTATTCTACGATATTTTTTGGACCATTATAAAGAACAATGGCGTGGCGTGAATTGCGATATAAAGATCGTTATGCCATTTAATCCTATGGAGAAGGATCGACAAACAGGCCGTGTTCGCAGCGAACACCTTAATAATCGATTCTTTACCATAGGTTTAAAATGCATAAAATCGATACATCGCAATTCACGCCACGCCACTGATGAAGAAGTAACAAGTCCCTAGTAAAAATTGGCGATAAGAGCTGCGTTTCAAAATACCATAGAAATTTTTATAGCCGGCTAAAGAAGGCTACAGAAAATCATATAGCTGGCTGTAGAATGCGGAGAAAATCATACGGCCGGGCTATACGAAGCGATAAAAAACTGTGCAGCCGAGCTATAGTTCCTATCGCCGGGCTGTTGCTTTTTCGCCATCGATTATAAAAGGCTATAAGAAATTGTGTAGAAATTCGTGTGCTTTGGAAATCATTAAGTTTGACACGGAACCACCTTAATATTTACAAAACACACATTATATTTTCCTTTAATACATATTTTTTTTTTCATCAATTAAAATGAGAATAATCCATACAGGATGTGCAAACATTTCAAAATCATGAGTTGAATAACGCTGACTAAGCCAGATTAAATATTAGGGCCTAACACAAAGCGGAGCGGCGGCGACGCACTGGCGCCTACAAACCTAACAGGGATACTTCACGCATTGCGCAACGCGTGAAGTATCCCTGTTAGGTTAGTAGGCGCCAATGCATGTTTCGCGCTGGCTGCCCGCCTGCCACGGCGTCTGAAGCAACTATTTCACACCAGAGGTATTGCACAGTATCATATGAAATTGAAGGAGCTCCAACATATTAAGAATGACAGTCATTCTTCAAAAGTACGGAGCTTTCCTCGCAAAATAAATCAAGATACTACGGCCCAAAAAGAGAGCAGTATTCCAAAAACTCACTAAGTCCTAACATCCGTAATTAGTAAAGTTTAGCATACATTTTATCGCCTGGCTGTTGCTTAATCGCCATCGGCTATAAAAGGCTATAAGAAATTGTGTTGCCGGCTATGGAAGCTATTGGAAATCTTACAGCCGGCTGTAGGGCTATGGTATTTTGGAACACAGATTCTACTGCCAATTTATACCAGGGCTTGTCCCTTTGCGGACGTTTTTGCAACATTGTAATCGCGCTGGTGCCTTTTTCCTAAATGCGATCCAAATAATCGTGACAAAAAGCAATCAAAATGGCTATTTTCCTCAGTTCAAATCAATATGGACACGCCACGAAACCCTCACTTAACAAAAGGAATACCCCCCGCCATCTTTGACCAGAGCACCAGCCGAAGCATTTTTCATACCATTTGGAGTCATGTTGAATAATCGATCATTACGGTGCATTTCGATAGCACCCTAATTATCGACCCTTTTCATTGGTTTAAACAGCAGATCAATCGATCCATCGCAAACCATGACACGCCTCAGCAGTACATTCTCCTCCATTATCATGCCTAAGTGTAGAAAATGACACTCTGAGGAACTGCATCGTGGGGCAGGAAAAACAACCACCTCGAGCAAAACCACGTATCTGCATGACGTTTTGCATTGAAAATACGCGTTTTTGAGCTCGGGTCAAAAGCGCGTATCCACATCGTGTTTCCGTTCGGAGTTGGGCGGTTGTTCCTCGGCGGGACGTCTCTCCCTCTGTAGGAAACAAATCACGGCGCTCGTTTTTCTAATTAAAGCGGAGATTGGGGCATCAGCTGCGACGGGTAAATATCTGGACGGGTATAATGAGGACACAATTACCGGTTGTAAAGGCGTAAACACGTGAAACGGAGGGGCACTTCTCGGCGTGGCGAGTCGAGAGTGTCACTTTAATTTACCTAGCTTCCTCTCGGAGCGATCGGTGCTCTTTTCATATTCTGGACGCCAGAGTGCGCGATTGTCAGCTTGCATGCACTGACAAAAAAATCTCGGTGTATTTACTAAGAAAAGGGTGACATTACCAAGAATTCAGGGTTCTATTTGATCCCAGTTTTTTCTTGGTGAAATTACTATTCATGGAATTGGCGTGTTTATTGAACTTTCTCGGTAATTTTACTGGACCTTGGTAAAAACGCCAATATTTTATATCGACTATGGTAGAATTACCGAGATAAAATGGGAAAGTTACAGGGAATTGATTACCAAAAAAAGTGGAGTTCTTACCTGAAAAGGACAGTAAAAATACCGATTTTTAGGTAAGCTTACCAGTCTGTCTTGGTAAAATTACCAATAATTGGTAAAAAAGGTGAGATGGTAAAGGTACCAACGGACCTTTGTGAAAACGCCGAGAATTTGTTTTCAGTGTGGAAGGCGGGACAAATAATTTTTTGAGATCGAGATGTCCCTTGAATTTCACATAATTTTTCAATTGAAATTTCACGTGACATTTCAAAAGGCATTATATTTTTCAGAAATTTTGAAACATTTTTCGATATAAACAACAATATTCGAATTGGCAAGGAACCACCTACTTAAAGTATGCGCAGGGAGGTCTGTGTGTTCAAAACTCCAAAAATGCATAAGAGCCTGCGTCACACTATCAAAGCTGGTCATAAAAAAATATGAGGATTAGGTGTTGTGATTGGCTTATTCGATGACTTGGGCAAATTGAACTACATTTTGCAATTTGGACCTATAAATTCTAGCCCGGTTTAAAAACGACGTATGTGCCATTAATTTTTCTATACACATAAGTGCTTTTCCAAAAGAGCCAGAGTTTATAATTCCAAATTGCAAAATGCAGTCCAATTACAGCACTCGACCTTGACATTTTGATGGAGTGCTTTGATAGTGACCTACAACAGCAAAGTATGGCCCATGAAATATCGTACCAAAAAAGGTTCTTAAGGCAACTGAGATGGATTTCTGGCAAAGATCTGTCGGAATCGCGAGGAAGGATCACATGAGGAACGAAAAAAATGTGTGCGATCATGAACGCCAAACAGAACACTGAGCATGAAATTATGACCAAACAGTTTGTCTGGTATGGTCATGTTCAACAAACGGCGGATGACACTCATGACAGATTGCCTTAGAAGGTACTAGATTGGGTTCCTCCTGGGAGGAGACGTAGGGGACGTCTAGTAAAATCGTAGATAGGTGGCAATTAAGAGGAAATTACAAGATATCATTTACCAAATGACCTCTGGATCGATAGACAAGAATGGCGATTAGGTGTCGCAGAGCGCCCGGGCCCGCTGTAAAAGCGACTTGAATGTATATATTTTGATAGTGTGACACAGGCTATAAGCGTTGGTAATAAAAATCGTGCGTCGAGGCCTTATCTTATGTGGAGTCTTTGAAATATATTGTTGATGGGAGTGAATATAAGTATGGTACGTAATAGTGAGAGCATCATAAACATAATGGATTCAGTTCTGGTTGGCTCTGCCATTTTAGGTTGAGCGCAGCTCTTAGGAACTCCCAAAAATGGTGCTCGCTGCTTGCAAATTATTTAGAGTGAAAGAATACTAGTTTATTTACATTTCTTGTAAAATCGTGAAATTTATTAAAAGAACATGAGCTGCATTCATAGGTGCTCTTCATGTAGAGCAATTCCTCTTGAGTCCCTTCATGAGAGTAAAGACAATGCTAATCCATTTCTGATTTGTTACCATAATTAAGGCCTTCACAATGTCACAAACGGTAATAAAGATTACATTTTCACCAATTGCAAAGATTATAAACCGGGTTAAACCGGGGAATATAGAGTACGACAAGGTATAAAGAGAGGGGAAGGAGACAGTAATTCGGGAATGGGTTGATCAAAGATTACAAAAAACGTCCGATTTGCGTAATCTTTATTCCCGTTTTTGACGTCCATAAACCGCGTTGTCTCAACTCTCCCTATAAAAGGACTCTAGTGGAGAGCTAATTTAACTAGGGAGTGCTTAAATTAGCATTTAGTTATTGTAAAATCTACATTGAAACATGTCGGACACTTTTTTTAACTACAAAATTGTTACATCATTAATATAAATTTTTCCGTGCGTGGTCCTATCCTTGCCCACTTCCTTGAGATGGCCTGTTAGGTGACATTCTACTTTTGCGACCCTTTTTTTTCCCTCTTTTGTTCGGCGAATTTTGGGGTGGTGTTAATGGGTAAGGCACCCCTTTTCCATTGCTGGTGGGACCATTAAATTCAAGCAAGTCTTTTGTTTTTTTGGCTTCCTGTTTTTTTTTCTTCTTCTTCTTGAACAAAGACTGCCATAGACACCTAGGTGTCAGACTGATTCCCTGAGGTGAGTAGCTTGCTGTCAGGGTGCTGGTGTCAGCGACTGTAGCCACTGCGCTGGACGGTTGGAATGCATATATTTCGAGTGTTCCAGGCGCGAGAACCTAAAAATTAAAATACTGTGTCAAAATTAATGGGATCGACTACCTCCAATCAACTCTATATTAAATCATCACCGTTCGGTCAAAATATCACAAGCGCCATTCGACATTTCAAAATTTCCGCCTCCATTTTATTTTTTCACGGAGAAATTGTTGGTTGAATCTGTTTGAAAGAATCTTAGGTTTAGTTAGAGTACCTGTATAGCGAGAGTATGGACAGATCGCTTGATGGAGGTCTTAGGGCCCAAAAGTGCAGCCATCCTTCTAACAAACTTCTGACACACAAAATTTCACTGCCAGCCTGCAGAGTCTGCAGATTCCAATTCTAACCAAGATGGCCAAGAATGTACAGAAATGAGCGTTCTTCCGCAAAAATGCACGGGAAAAAAAAAGAATTGCTGAATCAGCAATTCAATTCCTAAAAACAGTGAGTGCAATGTTTCAACTCAGATTTTACAACAAAAAATGCTACTTTAACCACCCCCGTGGTTAAATTAGTTTACCATGTGGTTAAATTAGTTTATAATGTGGTTAAAGTAGCATTTTTTTGTTGTAAAATCTGCGTTGAAACATTGCACTCGCTGTTTTTAGCAATTGAATTGCTGAATCAGCAATTCTTTTTTTTCCGTGTGAGTAAATTTATGCAAAAACTGAGTCAAATACGTGCTTTATAAACGACGATTCTTAACAATAGTATTAGTAAATCGTTCTGGGTAGTTGAAATTCATAGTTTGGCTGCATTTCTGGGCCCTATCTCTATTCGCAGAAGCATCGGTGAAGGCCTAATGGATTTTCGGAGTTTCACATCTGTCCATACTCTCGCTATAAAGGCACTCTAGGTTTATTCAGGTCGGTTCGATCCCAGTCCCACCCCTTGCTCTTGTCTAAAATTCATACCCACTTTATTTTAAACGTCCCAGCCAATCCGGCATACGATAGAGCTGATGTGCATTTAGGGCTTAAATTTTCATACTTGCGCGCAAATTCGCCACTTTTTACCTCATGGTTACCAAAAAAAGCACGTTGCAGAGTTTTAAAACGTAAAGATATTAATTTCTCAAAGACAAGCCTACAGGCATTACATAAAGTGGACAAAATAGGAGAAGAAAGGTAGAAATGATACATGAAAAAAATTGAGAAACTAGGTATTGCTTCTCGCCACGAAAAATGACGCCGATTTCCATGGAGCAGTGCGGGCCTTTATCAATGGATACATTAGTAACATACCCGATGCAAAACGACGGGAAAGAGCGTACACTACTAACGTGGTGAACGCTCAAAAGAAGGTAATGGAGCATCTTAGATATTCTCTCAAAATCAAATTTTTACAGTATCGCAGATAATTTCCCTGCATTCCCAAAATAAAGATGAGAGAGAGAGTCACACGAAAAAATCACCTTAGCGCTGAGCTCTACCACTTTAGTTAAAACTAGGAGGCTACGCCCCCTGGCCGCTACGCGGCCCAACCCCCTGAAGGCGCTCCGCGCCATCAATGGGCCGCTTCGCGGCCCTATTTTTACCCTCCTATCAGTGTTAGTTTTATTTTTCCCCTAAAAAATTACGATATGAGGTATACTTCAATTTTAAACTTTACTTAAAATTACTTTAAAATTAAAAGGACGCGTTTTGGAATGACTGCTTGATGAAATATTGCAATAAAATAATTAACAATGATAGTCAGGCAAATGTTTTCATGATTCGGGGATCGAACCCACACCTAGTGCAATGTGGATGCAGTCGACGTCTTAGACGACTCGGCCACCGCTCAGCGTATGATGCGCGAATCTTGTGTACATAAGTGTAGAGCTGATGCGCAGGCTACACAGCTACTGCGCAACCTCCTCGACCACTGCGCATCCTCCCGCGCATAGCGGTAGCAGTACCGGAGCATTCTGTAAACTCACTCACTTTTATAACGTGATTTTAAAAAAACCTGGGTCCTTTTTCCAAAATCTGATTACAGCGGGCTCATCTAGGGCCTATTACCTGTCGATTTACGCAGAAATCATGGAAATCGGCCCGGTAGAACGCTCAAACGAACTATGACAAAACGTATAAATTTACATTGTTTAAATGGGAGAATTCGCAACTTTACCACGTAATATAAAAAAACCTGGGCCATATTTTGAAAATTTGAAAAGAGTTGGCTTATCTGGAGACAATTGCCCGTCGATAGCCGCAAAAATCATGAAAATCGGCCCGGTAGAACGCTGGAACTAAGCGTCACCAGTTTCGCAAAATTAGGAGGTCTTGGAGCTTATAGTATAGATAGCGCCAACTATGGGCAGTAAGACTGGGTTCTAAAGCTGTAGGGCTGTATGCCTGTGACATAGTACACAGCCCTTCAAAAGTCCCACATAAGTAAGCCCTAAAAAAGTAAAAATTTTTGTGTCAATTTTGACTTTTATACTTGTGAGGTTTTGAATATAGCGTTTGACTCTTAATGCCTTTCATTTCCGCTTAGTTTGAGTCTAACTTGATCCGACTTACCTTTTGTATGAGAACAGAGTAGGTTTTATTCTTTTTAACAGTGCTCGCGTATTTGCAAACATATTTATGTCAGTGACGTGGTGTGCTTTGCGATGTATCGAATGATCTGCCATTTAAACCTATGGAAAAGGATCGATAAATAGGGTGTTCGCAGCGAACACCTTAATAATCGATTCTTTACCATAGGTTTAAATGGCATAACAATCGATATATCGCAATTCACGCCACGCCACTGATTTATGTGCAGTACTTCAGTCATTATAGAGTTCACAATGAATGATATGCCGTTATGACAAGTAAAGTGACCTTTAAGGGATGATAAAAGAAACTCTGAAATTTAAAATAATTTTTGGACCCTTTACAAAATGAGAATAAGATACGAAGGTGAATAACTTGCCGCACAAGGAATTAAAAGAAATTATGTACACGAAACTTACCACGAGGAAAATACTGGTGACACACAACAGAGATTTCATAAGTTCAATGTCAATATGATTAGTTCAACGGATATTCCAAAGCCTTACTTGAAGCTTAACCAAGAAAAATTACTTGAAAAATCAAAGATCACGTTCACAATCACAATGTTGAATCCTGCGGTCTTGAAAAGCAATGTGTCCGTTGTATGTCAAAGTTCAGAAAACTGCGAATCGTAAAGCTGCAAGAGTCTACTTTTTTGCCCTTGCTGATTGGTTCTCGTAGTTCCCTGGCGCGACGTCACAACATGAGTTGGTAGTGCTTTTTGGGCACAGAAAAAATTGACAAGCCATCATGGGTGACAGAAAATTTAATGGATTCTGCGCATTGTGATTGTTTAAAATGACGCCTTTGCAACGGTGCGAGTCTCAGTTCCTTTCGAGAGATTTTTGTCATGACGTCATGGAATAATTTTTACCGTGAACATTGACCCGTTCCAATCATCCATGACATTTGTCCGTGTTCAGACGGACGAACGTAAAAACATTTCATCGCTGCGAAATCGCCGATCGCAATTTATTGTCCTTTTTCCGGGAGCCTGTCCGGAGTTTCCAACTGAAAATTTCATGGAATTTGAAAACTGACGAAGCACTACTTGGATTGTATTTTGCAAAAAGGATCCAGTAGTATTGCAATAATGCTAAGATTGTGCAAATTCATCCTTTGCAGTAAAATAACTGAAATCATGAAAAAATATGAAATTTACATTGTCATTTTCGTCTTAGATTCACAGTTTTCAGCGAGTGAAATAGAAACTCTCAATGGTTAATCAGGTTTGTTATCCGAGACAAAAGAAGTTGCACAATCTTAGCAACATTGCAATGCTCGTGGTTCTTTTTTGAAAAGTGAAATCCACTTAATATTCAAACAGACATAAATTTGACAGCAAATGAGTTATACCTACCACATATGCATCGCACTCTAGTGGATAATAAGTTACGAGTTCCCTCTTTTGATAAGAAATAATTCTGATAATAATCAGAAAACACAACTAAATTCCCTTCATCCTCTGATGAAATGTTAATCAAGGACAGATGAAGGGCTTGGAGGACAAGGCGCATGAGTGCAGTTTTTGAAAAAATTGAGATGTAAATAATTTCAAGTAAAACTAGTCAGTGAAAAATTCGCTTCCAAATTCCAATTTTTAAGCATCAAAAAGTTAGTTTGAACTTTCTTTCCGCCATAAGGATCCATGTGTCCGAAACTTCAAACACGTATTTCTCAAAAAAGCAAAAACTGCACTAATGCACCTTGTTCGCCAAGCCCCTCAGATCATGTTATTTTCTGCTTATATCGGTCCTGATAATGGCTTATAGCCGAAAAGCTTTGACAAAACAACGCATTCAAGCCCGACTCGATTAATAATATTCAACACTGGCTATACTTTTACCAATTAATAGATTTTAATTTATCTGCATATAGGTCCCAATCGGACTATGGTATGGTAATATCATACTTCACGCTGCTCTTTTCGTCCGCTCTCACTTCCATTCAACGACGAACTTCGGCTCGTGACTTCTTTTTCAACCGGCTCAGAAGAAGATCGAGACAGTAGACATGCAAAGGGATTCCATCCTGACCGACCATTTTTTTCGAGCATTTCTCTTTGTCTCTTCTTTTTGGCTTCTCTTTTTGCTCTTCTCTCGTCCCGTTTCCTTAGAATAAATGGTACCAAGCAGTCGTCGTCACAACAGCATCCGAAAAAGTACCAGCAACATGGTGCATTACGAGGTCTCAATGTGGGTTCTGGAGAAGAGTCAAGCTCTGCCGAGGCACTTGTCTCCTTCACTTTACTTGATAGTTGGGAGACATAGGTCTCGAAGGTTTTGGTGTCTGTCTTCTCTTCACTCGATGGGTGAGAGACATAAGTCTCGAGGGTTCTGGTGTCTGTCTTCTCTTTACTCGATGGTTGGAAGACATAGGTTTCGAAGGTTCTGGTGTCTGTCTCTTCTTTACTCGATGATCGGGAGATTTGAGTATTGAATGTTGCAGCGATCAACGTCTAAAAATGGAACTATGTATTACAATTGAACGTATTTCTGGCAAACGGAACTATGTGCATTAAGACATGAGCCCTGAGACCCATAATAATTTATGCATGACAGGGCTCACGTCATACCTAATGCACATGGCCTCATAATGACCTCAAATTCGGGTCCCACGCACGAAGTTTTTTTCCCCGTGTACGGCTAAAGATACGGTCAAAGATGCAGCCAAAGAGGACAACATTTTTGGCCTGAAGATGCACAATTTACTGATTTCCACTGAGAAACATCACTTCTTTTGCCAAAATACCAAATTTTCGATATGCGCCCTTTCGGACGATTGAAAGACCTCTAAAAAGATTTTTCAATTTTGTTTTCAAGAAGATTCTTCATATTTTCACATTGTATCATATTTCAAACGACGGAGACCTGAACTTTTCTCAACTTTCAAAGATACGAGCCATCCTAACGAACTGTGACAGAAAATGAACATTTACATCGAGGACCAAAGTGTGAAACCACATATCGACGGTGAAACTACCAAACCACGTATCTCGGTTTGCGACGTCGCAGACTTCCTGTCATACTTTATTTTTTAAATGAAAAACTACTTAACATCCAGTCTTGAAAATTTCTGTGATTTTTCCTCTTGGTGCGGAAAAAATTCCGTGAAAATTTCAAGAAATGATATTGATTTGGTCTACTTCAAAAAAATAAAATGTGAGCGTAGATTTTTAAACACCGCAAACGAGATACGTGGTTTGGTAGTTTCACCGTCGATATCTCCATTGCGATGTTTCAAAATTTCCACTCTGCTCTCAGAAGCTAACCCCTCAGCTTGAAATGTATGGAGAAAACTTTCTGCTACCACAAAAGAAAAATCAAGGAAATATCGAGAAAATAGAGTTTCTGCAGAAAAATTAAAGTATACCCGACAGGAAGTCTGCAACGTCGCAAACGGAGCTACATGGTTTCGCAGTTTGGCCATCAACGTTGTTTAATAAACGGAAGAATTCATTACTTGATCACGTTATGTAGATATAGGAACACTTGGGTCATTTTCACAAAATCTGAATAGAACGGGCTCATCTAAGGATTATAACCTGCCGATGGTCGCAAAAATCGCACAAATCTGTCTTGTACGTTAGAACTGATCGTGACAAAAAATGAAAATATGAATGCCAGAGAGCTTATAGCTATGACTAGTCTCATCCCAGGCAAATACGCGACAAAACAGATTCATGAATAAAAAATTACAGGCCTCATCTCCTCAAAAAATGATACAAAAACGTAAAATGGAAACACACGTGCAAACTAGAATGGCGATTATGAAAAACTATTGGCCTTGGCTTTTGGATCCCAGTAAAAAGTTGGGGAGACAGGTGACAAGAATGGAGCCGGAAAAATTTTTGGACCAATTTTTCTAATTTGAGAGTGCGCACTCCCTTTCAATAGACAGAACTCGCAATTTGTTTCATTTTAACAATCGGGCAATTTCACAAAAGGTTGTGTGGTTGGAACCTCGGTTCTAAATAGAATAGCCGAAGGAAAGAACACAAAAATAGAGCTGTGCAAAATTTGGCCCTATCGAATAGTTTTTAGGATGTATGCGACCCCCAAACATAAGAATCAACGACAGTTTTTCACATGAGTCTATAGATTCAAGTTCGCTTTGAGCTTTAAACATATTTTAATCACTACCATTTCGGATCCTGGCTCCATTCTGGCTGTAGGCCTGGGCCTGTACAACTTATTATTTTAGCACTAGCAGTCAACCCGCGCTTCGCGCGGCGATATTGCAGGAAACAAATCCGAATATCTCATAATATATGCGTATAACTTTTAATTCACTGATTTTATTTGGATCGCTGGAAAATTAATGCATACTTCTATAATTTAGGACTGAGTCAGGGAAATATAAGGTTCGTTAAAAAGTAACCATCCCTAGTACCGTGTGACACTATTGTTAACGAAAAGTTTTTGTAACTTGTCAAAGAGGTTTTTGAATGATCTTCGAATAACTTTTGATGAGCTAGATGCGCAGAGATTTGTACGCAGCTCTTGCACTTCTGTTCGATATTGTCAAGAATCATCTGAATTTTAAAAAAGTGTCCGCTTGTTGGATACCCAATATGCTCATTCATGCATACAAGTAGAAGCGCATGAAAGCTTTAGCAGACATTATGGAGATGAACCAAGAATTGGATGAAGAATTTATGACTTAAATCACGGCACCTTAATTACGGGATGACCTTAATTACGGCAACTATGTAATGTCTATGAGGTGCAGATGGACCCATTTCCTTAGCTCATCAAAAGTTATTCGAAGATCAATTTTATCAGCCACCCGTACGACCCACGTCTAGTGACCCGTACACTGAAAAAAAGTTCTGTTGTCACAAACCAGAATTTCTGGTTGTATTTCGCAACCAGATTTTCCGGTTGATTTAACCAGAATTACATTTGACTCAACTAGAATTTGGTGGAGTCAACCAGACGTCTGGTTGAGTCAACTGTAATTCTGGTTGAATCATCCGGAAAATCTGGTTGCGAAATACAACCAGAAATTCTGGTTTGTTACAACAGAACTTTTTTTCAGTGTACGTGCTTCGCACGTATGAAACATACAATCAGAGAAAACAGAATTCATCTCACAATAATCAATAATTAGTAGAACATGAATCGTTTCGATGTATAATACCACATTATAATGCGGCGTTACTATTGTAATTAATTATAATGTATTAGGGGCATTATAAGTCTTTATTACCACGTCGGAATGAAATGTTGTAGAATGAATTGAAAAGCATGTTGGCAAAATTTATTGAGAAAACCACTATTAAAACGACAACTACAGTTAATTTGAGTCCCACTGGAATTAATAGTTAAAAAATCCATGATTACACAACAAACCCACTATGAAAGCAACAACTAAAGTTCAGAAATAGTTAGGAAATCCATGATTACACTAGAAAACCACTATTAAAACGACAACTACAGTTAAATTGAGTTCCACTGGAATTAATAGTTAAAAAATCCATGATTACACAAGAAACCCACTATGAAAGCAACAACTAAAGTTCAGATAATGGAAAATAACTGACCCAAAACATTCAAAAAGATGTTATTTTCATCAGCTGCTCAGTTTAAAAAAAAAAAAAAAACAAAGTAAAAACGTTCGTGGGGAGGGGGGAAGGCGAATAAATATACGAGCAGTAAGCGTAGAAGAATAACTATGGAAACATAAGAAAGCTCAAAAACTTTCATCAGCTGATAATCGGATGAAACATAGAAAGGCCCGCAGTGTTGCCGTTCATAGCATAGAACAGCGGAAATCAAGGGCCAATTACGCGCGCAGCTAAAGGTATCCGACGGCCACCCGGCAACGGCCGCGTCAGGAAATATACCCGCACTGCTACGTCTCTCTTTCCAACACACACGGGCTTACGGGAATATCCGCGACTTCCGACCGCGGTTACTCGCGAACGGACGGGCGGATCGCGAAAAGAAAGCTTATTGCACCCCGCGGGGACAGTACCCGTCGAACGGCTAAGTTCGCACCGATTCCGACCGGTGGGAGCGGGGAGGCGAGCGTGATGGATCAGTGTATGATCAATGTATTTCCCTTTTATTAGTTAGATTAATAACATTAACGAGCAATTTCACCGTAGAATTCACATAATGTTATCACATTAGACAACTTACCAATATGTAAATACGAAAGAGACACCACAGCAACCCCATACATTCCCTGTCAATGGGAAGATTTCAATAGGCACACGTACTTAACGAACTTAATCGACATTAGGCTGAGAGATACACCTTGCAGAGCCAACAGTCAAATCCACATAGTGACGACATTATATCTTGCCGCCTTATTCCTCAATTTGACTATGTTCAACGTCACAACCCGTGCAAAAGACGCAATACACTGATGAAAAAAATTGAAAAGATGAAACCTTTGTAAAAAATGAAGCTGAAATCTTCAACAGTAGCGATCAACTTCAATGTAAATTCCAAAAAACTTTACGGGATCAAAATTTCGCAAGAAAATGTATGATTGACGTCGTATCACAGAGAGAGTCAAAAAACCCGCGTATCTCATTTTAAGACCTCGCAAATTTCTGTTCGTTTTTTATTTAGTTGTAAGGAGGCATGTGATGATTTTTTCCTCGCAGTTCATAGAGCCAAGAATCATTGTTTAAAAAAATCCTTTTGTGAAAATCCTTTTTGAAACAATTTTTTTGTGTGTGATTTTTTTTTTGGAGGATTTTTTTGTGTCTGATTTTTTTTTCTGATACATATCTCCCACTTAAAACTCCGAATCACGAATCCTAATCTCGATCGCGGTGTTTGAAAATCTCCGCTCCTATTTTATTTTTGTATGGGAGAACAAATCAATATCATTTCTTGAGGTTTCCTCTGAAATTGCTTCGGACCAAGAAGAACAATCATGGAAATTTTCAAAAATTGACGTTGAGCAGCTCTCCATTCAAAAAATAAAGTACGGCAGGAAGTCTGAAACGTCGCAAACCGACATACATGGTTTGGGAGTACCACCATCGATATGGTGTGTGATTTGCCTGTTACCCAACCATGTGTTTTATTTGACATGTTTTCGTGTTCTTTTCGGCAAGTTCAGCAACAACTCATGAATCCCAACCACAATGGGACCACGTTGAACAGAAAGGAACCAAGCCACATCAGCTATTGCCAAATTTAACCGGGAAATTGTCATTTTTACGAGAGAACGTCTGTGCAGATTCCTTTGAAAATTCTAAGGAATTTGCTTTGTATTATGGAGAAAAGTCACTGAAATTTGCACAAAAATCCGCACAACCGTTTTCATGTAAAACATTAAATTGCCCGATTAAATTTGGCAATAGCTGATGTGGCTTGGTTCCTTTCTGTTTATAACGTGGTCCAATGGTGTATTATTGGTATAACACACCATTTCGTATCTTAGTCGATCAAAAGTCCAAATAAACATAATTACGTGTCGAATTTTTTTTAGCCATGACGGTAACATAAACCCAGTGCTTTCCCTTCCCGAAACTAGTGCCAAATTTCGGAACTTTTGAGAGTTTCCTGAATTTTTCCCGAACTTTTGAAATTCCCGACATATTTCGGATCTTCTGCATTTCCCATATTTTTCTCGGAACTTTTGAAAAAAATCTAAAAAGAGTCCTGGAACTTTTGACGGGCATGGAGAGGGAGGGATTGTGAAAAAAAAATCCCGAATACCGGAACTTTTGACGAACATGGATTGGAAACATTGCATGAATCGAGTAGTACAGCTGATACTGAACACTATAGCTACGCTGCCGTGCTAAGGAAGAACGCCGTATGAGCCTTCAGACGTTGCCAAGTTTCCTCCGATAAAAACCGAATTTGCGGGGAAAATTGCGAATATTATTTTCCAAAATGTTCAGACAATTTTGTACGCAATTTAATTTAAAATATTTGAAAATTTCAAGGGAAAATATGCATGAATTTTGTCAAAAATACACGTTTTATCAAAGGAACTTTGGCAACTCTCGAATGCTCATACGGCGCTCTTCCTTAGCACGACAGTACGGTACATATGCACGGAAACAAATTGAAAGTTGATTTAGCATTTGTACTGTTAAAAAGATGTCCGACAAGTTTCAAATGCTGATTTTACATTTTAACAAATGCTAACGTAACTACGCTCGCTGCAAAACGAACAAATTAAAATGTTATGTTAGCATTTTTGCAATGTAAAATCAGCATTTGAAACTTGTCGGACATCTTTTTAACAGTATGAATGCTATATCAACGTTTAATTTTTTTCCATGTGACTAAAATATTTTCCTAAGTTTACTAGCACGACCGTTATAATAATGAACCTTTGGCGGAAAAAAACTGAAAGAAAGGAACCTCCTGAGTCCGCCTGAGTCTGGCCTCGCGAGGCCAAGCAAAGGAGCCAACGATTGGGTTAATATTGACTCAAATTGCCTTGGGAAATGGAGGTGATCCAGAGACACCCCCAACCCTTCTCTCGGCAATATATAAACAATGTCATTGAGCTAACAGTTCAATCAATAGCACTGGCTCTTTAATGCTGCAGTCGCTTGCAGACTTGATTAAACACTTGTCGCCTCGCCCCTGTCAATTCTTCATTCCTCTGACGTTAGGGCGTATCTCTGTTTTCACATAAGCCCTAATTAGCATGGAGTTATATGGAGAATAGGGCTCACGTTGAAAGTGACACACGCCTTTACGTCTGAGGAGCGCGAATTCAAGTTGCCCCGTCTGATCGTGGTCTAGATGTTTGGTTTTACTTTGCTATACAGAAAATTTCCGTTACCATTTTTCCGAGAATCCTATGGAGAGGAAGTGTGTGAATGCATATTCTTTAATGCGAAAATGACTCATTGAACAGTAATGTAAAAAAGATAGGAAATATAGAGGAATTGAAAACAATTTCGAAACGAAAGATTGGTTTTAAGTGCTACATTCATTAATTTCTTCCTATACCTACGAAAAATTTTGAAGGATAACATGAGCACTTTTCTATGGAACTGTTGTCCATACTTTCCATGAAGATTTCAGACATTTATTCATTTTTTTCTAAAATCAAATGTCTCCAATTCTGTTTTACAAATTTTCCTTCCTATAATGATTTGATGTGACTCCTGAAAATTGTTAAAATTTGCTCTAACTCCCCGGAATTTATCGCTTTCATCCGAGTTTTTGGAAATTAAGCGGCTTTTCCTCCTGGAATGTTTTTCAAAAAATTCGAAGACCGGAAAAAATTCCAGGAGGAAAAGCTGCATAATTTCCTCAAACTCGGATAAAAGCGATAAACTCTGCGAAGTTGGAAAAATTTTAAAACAACTTACGAGTCACATCTAATTATTTTAGGAAGAAAAAATTTTAAAACTTAATCGGAGGCATTTCTTTTTTAAAAATCGAATAGATGTCTGAAATCTTCGGTGAAAAAGTGTTAAAAAATGTGTTTTAAAGTACACAACGCAGCGAAGCGGCCATGGCAAAATGTTTTGTAACTTGATGCTTCTATTTTGGAAGAAAAAAAAAACTAACTACTTTTTCAACCGGTCATGAACAAACTATTTTGAGCAAATTTAACGGAAGGAATCCAAGTTTTTTTCTAAAAAGGGATGCGTGCACGTTCGATGGTCAACTTTAGACCTTAAAATACTACGAAGGAGTGCTTTTTTTCCTCTGAATGGATTTTACAGTTTTTGCAGTCGGGAGAGGAGAGCTAAGATTTTGAAAAGTCAAGTAAAATCGAATTAATTTTGCAAAGAAAAAAATTGACTTGTTTTGTGAGACGTAAACGAGATGATATAGTCATGCCGCTCATTAAAATTGAAAATTTGAAACAAAGAAAATAAATTCAACAAAAAGCAGACCTCTCGTTTTCCACAAAACTTAGCTCCTCCCTATTTAATTCAGTTCATTCGGACGTATTTATGCTAAAAGGAACTATGTGCATAGGGTTTGCGTGTAACATAGGTCTTTTTAGCATAAATTCGTTCATTTGTTCCAATGCCCAGTTACAACACTATCCAATTAGAAAACACCTTACATAACAATCCAGGACTCTCAACCGACTCTACACAGTTGGCCGACTGGACGGATGTCTCAAACCAAAGGATCGTAAAATTAGATGATTTACCGGTAAGTTTGACAACCTTCGGGCCATTTTCGGCGGGGGATCCACCCGGAAACCGTCGATCCGCGAATCGTAGCGAAGGGAGGGGGGGGGCGGGCACCCACGGCGAAAAACGCGGGGCCCTCTCGCGACCGGTTCAAAAGGGCGGAAGTAGTGTAAACAAAGAAGTCGGGATCGGGGAGTCACCCAGCGTGACGTCACAGGCAAGACGATTGCAGTAACGCAACATCTCCCCCTTCACCGTGTTCCTTCCCTTGCAGCACGTTGGAAAACAAGT
Organism: Bemisia tabaci; assembly: GCF_001854935.1. NCBI lineage: Eukaryota > Metazoa > Arthropoda > Insecta > Hemiptera > Aleyrodidae > Bemisia > Bemisia tabaci. The sequence continues at coordinate 4,743,822 of NW_017549178.1, forward strand.
TTGTTTCTTTTGATCTTTATGATAAATAATTGAAAAACGTTTCAAGGGAATTTTAGAGAACAGTTCGAGGATCATTCGTCCTGAAGAACTTGTTTTAACTGTTTAAAAAAAAGTTTTTCTATTTATAAGATTCAAGTGAAAACGGAATATATAAAAAATATTCTTTGAAAGAACTCGCTTAAATTCAAATACCAATTCAATACCGATACCAATTTCGACAATACCGCCAAATTTTCAGAAAACGTATACCTTAACTGGACTTTCTTCTGAAATTAGGAACTAGAATCTCCGCCTTGGTTTAGGAACAACGTATGGTACTATGTATGCGCCTGTGCACATACGTGTGTTTCGGATGAGTCAGAAATTTTAGTTCCTAATTGCAAAATTAAGATCAATTTATGTTCGGATCTGTTAAATTTTTAACATAATAACCTTTAGAAGTAATCTTTGTTTTAAAAACACATCCTATTTCCATATTTTAGGCGTAATCTTCTTAAGTACAACGAAACTCCTCCCCAAAAAAGTGATTTTTGAATCATTTTTGAACATGTTGGTTTTAATTAAGTGATTCACGTAGGCTCATCGAAAAAAATACCAATTTTTATTCTCTTGTGAGAGCTAAAAATTGTGTGGAGTCTCTCTGTTCTTAATTTGTCGCATTACCTACATCCTGAATTAGTAGAACTCGTGGCATTAATTCTTACTGTGTTTTTGTGTTTACCTGTGACTATTTAGGAGCCATGTCCGCTACGGATGGCTGGCTGTGACGCGACGCTACGCTACGCACTGAACCGTTATTGCTTCCTCCCTGTTCTGGGTACAAATCCAATTAATCAATTGACAGTATTGCAGTGTCATCACTTAGAATACGGCGGTTCTTAAAAAGTTTACTCTTGATTCCTCAAAAACGCCCGTTCATAAATTACGTTACGCATTGCGGAGGAGGGAGGGAAGATGGTCATACTGCCGCGTTAAGGAAAAACGCCGGAGGAACATTCGAATATTGCTGAATTTCCTCCGATAAAATATTTATAGGAAAATTATGTTTATTTTTTCTTGAAATCTTTTTTTAATTTAGGTTCGAGTAAAACTCTCTGAACATTTCAAGGAAGAAATGGACCACGTTCAGCAGAAAGGAATCAAACTAAATGAAGTGAGCAATTTAATTTTTTACAAGAGACATTTTGGGCGGATTCCTTTATTTCCTTAAATTCCCGCTTCTATTTTATTTCTTTAAAGAGAAATAAGCCATATTTGCAGCCATAAATTTGCACAGAATATTCTCCTAAGAGATAAATCGAGGAAATTTGCAAGAAATTACATCAACTATAGCTTTCCAAAGATGAAATGGAAAAGTTCGACAGGAACTCTGCAGTGTCGCACACGGAAATTCGTGATTTCAAACTTCGGCCATCGATATGGAAATAAAGAGACAAAAATTAGTAAGATTTTGGGTAGTTTTTATTGTTTATCAAATTAAAACGCAACTGGTCCATACTAAGTATACCTTTGCAAAAAACCTTAAAATCACAAGTTACAAAGGGCTGCGCGTTTGAATGATCGCGCGAAACACTGCAATCGGTGCGGAACGCATGTTAGCGCCTGCAGAACTGCATGAATACTTCACGCATTGCGCGTACTCTACTGCTGGCGCGGCGCGCACCGTTAGCGCCTGCAAGACTGCATGAATACTGCACGCATTGCGCGTACTCTACTGCTGGCGCGGCGCGCACCGTTAGCGCCTGCAAGACTGCATAGATACTTCAAGCATTGCGCTTACGCTACGGTCCGCGCCTCAGTCGTCGCGTTTCCCCCTTTTCTCCTGTCGCCCAAGGCCCGGCCGGAATTCCGAAGGTCGGGGTTCAACTCTTCGCCGGGGAAAATGTTTTCTCATGGTTCTCTTTTATGTTTTATTTGACTGGAAAGGTATGGACGACTACATTACTTCCTTCTGCCACTGAAAGTTGCACCCTACAACGCATTTGCGATGAAACGTCTTGTTTGAGCTTTGGAGTTCGTTTCAGAAACACCAGTAGCACCATTCTGCGAAAATTGACGCAAGAAATAAAGCACATATAAACCTAACATTTGAATCTTCAGTCCAGCGATAGATAATCAAGTTATGGAGTCCTTAGAGACAAGTTTACCATTAGTTATTTTTGTTGTTTTAGCTTTTACTTCTATCCGAATTTTATATTTGATAGATGAAATACAAAATCCTATTTTAACATGTAAAATACTGAAGCATCTGTGATTTTGGAGATATAAGTATAGAGACTTTAACAGTTTTTAGTTTGATCGCTATATAATTTTTAACTTCATGCGCTTGGCGGAAGTTGATAATTGTTGTCATGGGAACGGAGTTCCCCATGATATTAGAATCGTTCCGTTGCTTTCGCTATGGGATTCCCTATACCTCTGCGACCTTGAGCGTTTCGCCCAGTCTCCGATTTTTGGTTGATTTTCCGATGTATCAAAAACCGTTGTATTTTTTAGCCAATCATGTCTCTACGTCAAGTTGTGTTGATTGCTAAAATTCGCTTTCAGCGAGTTTTTTTCCACCTTGAGATGTCGTGTCTGACTGGTAAATCTGCGCAGAACCACGAAGTTCCGTTTTTAGGCAAATTCTTTTTTTTGGGAGGTTCTGATTGGTTATTTTTCGCCATCAGTTTTCTGTTCGTTGGTGCAAAAGATCGCCTACCTCGTTGCTCTTGAGAAGCCGCCATTATCCCACCTCAAATTTTAAACATAGATATAAAGAAATAATAACCATCGTACAAGGTGGAAAATTGCTCTGGAGGACCCGTTACGGATATATGAGCCAAAATCAGAACTCGATTGATGGATTTAATCCATGAATACAGAAATATTGCCTGAGCTTACTGCCGCGATCGCAAATGCCTGTTGATATGAACCTCGTGACACATGACAGCATAGGTAAACAATGTCTCACAGAGTAATGCGGTTGATCCGTTGTGTCTTATCACGCCAGTGGCCGAACCGTTGAAATCTCAAGGACGTCTTTTGTGAAGCCCCGCTCAGCGTCCGAGATCACTTAAGTGTTCTCTTTTTCTCCATGCATATCTGAGCAGCGAAATAGCTCAAATGGCTGCGTTACCTTTCTGCCTCTGGGAGAGTGTCACTTTTTGTGCGAGCGGGGGTTCGAATCTCGTAGGGGACAGCTAATTTTTACTGGTTGTATTGAATGTTTTAGACCAATAATCTAACAATAATTAATACTTGGCAACTTAGGAAGCACATAGGTCCCTTATGATGCGTATTCGGGCATATGTGTAGAGTAAAAATATCATACGTAGGGTGTCCCAAAAGTACCGGGACTGGTTCTGTAACTTCAAAAGTAAGATAGATACAGACATGATTTTGGTCTCATTTTAAAGATCAACTCAATACCTATCGATTAAAACCAAGATCAGCTCAATCGAATAAAAATTGACCGAGTTATGACAATTTGAAATTAGTGAGGAAAGTTTACCCCTACGGTTTTTAGGAAGATTTTTCGCTTACCAGGATTCAAAAAGTTAATATTCGTATCCACTTTCCTCCGAATCTTCCATAACTTCCTTTTGCTTTTCAAAGTACCGTCCATCAAACCGGATGCACTTTTTCATGCGCTCTTGCCACTTATCCAACATTGTTTTCCTGAATTCTTCCTCTGGGATGGAGTTGAAGAAGTTTTGAATTGCATTCTGGATTTCGGTCTTCGATACGAATCTTCGTCCGCGAAGCTCCTTTTTAAGCGTAGGAAACATCCAAAAATCACATGGAGCCAAGTCAGGGCTATAAGGGGGATGAGGGATTGTTTCAACTCCATTTTTACTCATAAATTCACGTGTTAAGCTCGATGTGTGAGGCCGCGCATTGTCTTGATGGAGTATCCACGAAGCTTTCAAGTCCGACCGTTTCCGGGAAATGTGCATTCTCAACTCCTTTAGTACTTTGCAATAATACGCACTGTCAACTGTTGTGTTTGATGGTACAAAATGTTGATAAATGACACCTCGAAAATAAAAAAACACAATAAGCATCACTTTATCGGCCGACTTTTCGATTTACGGCGATGAAGAATCTTCCTTAAAAACCGTAGGCGTAAACTTTCCTCGCTGATTTCAAATTGCCATAACTCGGTCAATTTTTATCCGATTGAGCTGATCTTGGTTTTAATCGATAGGTATTGAGTTGATCTTTAAAATGAAATCAAGATCATGTCTGTATCTATCTTACTTTCGAAGTTACAGAACAAGTCCCGGTGCTTTTGGGACACCTTATGTATACTTTACGCCGAAAAAGCGAACCTGAAACTTAAATGCGTTAACTTCCGAAAACCATATATAATCCAACGAAAATAAATAATTGGTACATAACAGCTTTCTTGTATGCAAAGAAAATAATTAAAAATGTTAAAAAAGAGATGTCAACACAAAATTACATAGCCCCTTCAATTCAGAAGATACTACAAACGAACTGTACCTTAACATTTTCATATCCCAGAAGCTAACGTTCCCATGACGAATATTGCTATCGCTAGCGATTGCAAAATCCAACTTGTTTTGTTATTCCGCTTGATGTAAAAATACGACTTCTAGTTTCATCTGTAGATGTTCTTCATTCTTGAACTGTTCCTGCATTTGGAGTAAAAGTTGAAAAGTTTGAAAAGTTTAAATCTTAAATCTCTTACTTATGCAAGAGCTCCATTCTCCTTTGACTGTATGGTTCGTGACCGCACACGGGATATTTAGAGCGTCCACCTGTTGCGTTCCTTAAATAGCCGCGTGGGAGCAAATCCGTCTCTTACACAGCAAGCACCAAGTCCGTGTGCTTTCAATTGGGCGCTCAGAATTAGGATCAGCCGATACGCATTATCCAATTGAGGATAATTGCCGTTGCCGTTGGTCGTTTGTCCCGGTAGATTTCCGTAGGAAGACCCGAACTAGTTGCCATGCAGGGACCCCTCTCGAGAATTGAACCATTAATCCCTGATGTCCCTGTAAATTCAAGCTGTTTTTTTCCTGGCAATGCCGGGGCATAAAATTGAGCAGCACCCTCCTGGTGTGGTTGTGGATGAACAGCATAGCATCACTGAGGCACGGTTTCACACAATTTTTATTTCCTTTTTGATTAAAGGCCACTCTAATCTTGTGAAAAAGAATTAGCACTCAGGAAAATTCGTCTTTCAAGAAGTATACCAACATTAGTTTAGTGCTCAGGTTGATTCAAGTGTAAGCTTTAGTACTTCATGAGTAAGAAATGTGATTTTATTTACACAAAAAACGTTACTTTTTCATTCATAAATTGAATATAGGAACTTTCAATTAATTCGTTCCTCAGTATCCACTTCAAATTTCAATAAAGAAACAATGCAGTATTGCAAACAAATCAGCACCACTTTCAATTATAAACGCTTAACAGTAAGATTACGTTTTAAAAAAGTAAAATTGAAAAGTTAAATTAGGATAAAGGTAAAATTTTCGAATGGAACTTTGCAACATCAATTGAATCAGTGAGAACGAAAGCACACCAACTCGGTAACTCGAAAATGCTCAATTTCCACCAAAGGCAGTAAATTTACATAAAGATCATTGAAGTTATAGCGCATTTGTCCCAACTTGGACCTTTGAAGTGTCCATAAGTACTTGTCTTTCAGCAGCAAACATATTTTTCTTGAAGTAACTGCTTCACCTACTGTGCAGTTTCGAGCGTGTCTTGATTATTTTAATTTTTCCGAGTTGGTGTGTTTTCGTCCTCACTGATTCAATTTTCAATTCCGTTGTTTTGCCTGAGAAACGACGATTCATGCCCAAAGATCATGGAAGAGCAAAATCCTCCAGCAAAAAGTGTTGGCTTTACAAACTAGTCGTTATAAAATCCAATTTTGGCGAGGATAAAATTTATCTCGCCACCAAACGACTCCTAATATTGACCCACTGGAAAGAACTATTTGTAAAGCGGCGTCACTAAGTGGAGCATGAAGCGCATTCGATTTCTGCAGCGGATGCTCGTAAGAGCCTCCGGCCGGAGCCTGCCAGACAAACGACATCTGTCCGGTGCAATAGCCACATTTCCACGGCTCCGGAAAAACCCTCGAGCCCGCTCCGCCGTGCTAAGAAAAACCGTCGCATGAACATTCAAATGTTGTCAAATCTCCTCTCAGAAAATATTTATTTTCGAAGAAAGTTATGAATGTTTTCCCTTGAAATTTGCAGACTTTTTAGATCAAATTACGAACTAAATCCTCTGAAATATTGGAAGGGAAATTTTCACGAATTTTCCTGAAAATTCGTAATTAGTAGAGGGAAATTTGGCAACGCCTGGTGATGTTTTTCCTTTGCGCGGCAGCTCTGTGATGTCCAGCAACGGGAAATGGCATCCACGGTGGATGCACTCCAGGTCCGTCGCTCCGTCCCTGACCACGACACAGAATGGACCGTCCTCCAATTTCACTCTTATTGATTTTGCCCCTTTCCCCATTTTCCGCTCAACCGCGGGTATCTTTCATCCGCCGACGTCGCACGGTGGATCTAGTCAATAGGAGAGGTCAGACAACATTTGGAAGCTTTAATACGCTTATAACTCCGTTCATAAAAAACTTTGACGTTCTGAAAATGGTTTCATTGGTTTCCTCCTGATTTTCCTGCAGAAGCACTACTTAAACTCAGGGTTGCACGGGTGAAATGAAAAATTAGAACTATTGAAAATTTCCGTGAAATATTTCATAAAATTTCACAAAGTTGTGAAAAATATGAAACATATTTTCAGAGGCTGGGACTGCAATGTGCACTAAAAACACGAAATAAGCAAAAACCGCAGTTGCCTTGCATTAAATTTTGCATTTAATTTCAAAAGATATTTTTCAATTTTATTTTTTATATTTTTAGATATTTTTCATATTTTTCTGAAATTTCAAGATTTTACTTTTCATGAAAAATTTCAACCCTCCTTAAACTTTAAAATGTGACGAAAAAACTTCAAAATTCGCAGTTTTTGTCAAAAATTTCATGTCCGACCTCTGTGATTGACCCGATCCAATGTGCGGCGTCGCGTCGCGTCGCGCGAATCAGGCTAGAAACAACGATTTATCTGCGTGCGTTTATTTGGACGAGTTTTCGATTTCTTCCGATTGGGGCTGTGAACGATCGGGTTGATGGACACTCTCCGCTGGGCGTTTTAAAAACTCGGCGGCATTTAGCCGACGGACAGCGAAAAATGGTCGAGAGTTCTGGCTGATTGAAAGCGGTCAGTTTGCAGGAGTAACGCTATTTGTACAAAATTGCAATGGACCTGAACTGGTTCAAAATTGATGTATCGAAAGATTTGAACTACACATTTCGGGAAAAGCGGGAAAGTGAAGTTGAAAAGTAGATAAATGGATAGATAGCGGTGGTCTAAGGAGGAAGAAAAGTGTTGGAACCTAAATGAAAAGATCACGTGACTGATTCAAAAGTGGTCTACAGAGAATCTTTCCGATGTAAATATTTAAACGTGGCAAGGTCCATGAATAATTTAACCAGGTAATACGTCCGTTCACAAATTTTTTATCAAAAGCTCAACTTCTTTCCCCCAGTTTCTATAACAGCGAACCGACGTTTTGAAACGACAAACTAAGCCACGAATTCTGCCTTGCTAATGAAGAACACCGTATGAACATTCGAGAGTTGCCAAATTTCCCTTGATGAAACATGTATTTTTGACCACATTCATGCATATTTTTCCTTGCGATTTTTAGATATTTTAGATTAAAATGCCTATATAAGTGTCTGAAAATTTTGGAGTATAATATTCACAATGGAGATGTTGCATGTGTGAGGAATTTGCGGTTTGACTGTTGATTCTTATGTAAAAGTTCGCGAGAAACACGATGGTGGCACTGGTTTTCTCTCAAATCAACGCCCAAGCTCAAAAAAACCTCTCAAGTTGAGGCCAAAATGGAGGGAATATCCCAAGCTATCTTGAGAGTCCACCTTTACATCAAAACCAACTCTCCATGCAAAGATAGGGAGCAAATACATTGACAGGGCTGCCACTTTATTTGGGGACCCCAAAACTGAAAACACGGCATCACTGCTAATGTATTCGCACCCTATCTTTGGCATGGAGAGTTTGTCTTGATGTAGAGGTGGACTCTCAGGATAGCGTGGGATATCCCCTCCATCTTGACCTCAACTTGAGAGCTTTTTTGAGCCTGGGGGATGATTTCAGAAAAACCGGTGGCACCATCGTGTTTCTCGCGAACTTTTACATAAGTATCAACAGTCAAACCGCAAATTCCTCACACATGCAACATCTCCATTTTCCCAGTAAAATCAGTTTTAATCGCAGGAAACTTGGCAACGTCTGAAGGCTCATACGGCGTTTTTCCTTAGCGCGGCAGAATTTTCCTCGACGCTACGTAATTTAGCACATACACTGGAATCTTACTACTTGCAGACACCATTCTTTCGCTCGACACTGGCCAAATGCAGTCTCAAAGTAACATTCACGATGGGGTCACGTATGACCATCCTGCTCTTCGTCCAAGTGTTGATGTCGGAGGCTCTAATTCCGGTCACCAATTTACACCGCGCGCCCTTTGTTCCAAGCGGACGTCACACCGAAACTTTCTAAAATTCGATTCTCTTGTCTCGTCCTTTATTTTATTCCTGTCGATTGTCCTGGTCCGGGCCAACCAACTCCGAATTCGATTGATCCTCGAGGAGTGCCAGGGTGACATGTGTCAAATCCAGGGCCAAAGACAATCGACTATCTCGGACGTGTTTTGCTTATATATTTCATGCCGCCGCCAAAATGCGCATGTGTGTCCGTCCAAGGGTAGCTTGTCGACTCGACCGCTTTTCACGAGGAAGAATTTTCTCTGCTGTAGTAGTGTTGTCGATTCGCACAAACATGTTCGTTGACATTTTCTCAATTAAGAAAATGATGCATTTGCTATTTGGATTACATTTTGCAATATGGAACTATTATCTATTGCTCTCCTGTAAAAGCACATTTCTACTTAGGGGAACCAATGGCATATATGTTGTTTGTAAAATGAGCCAGGGATATGGTTTCTTATTGCAAAATTTGGTCCATTTGTTTGCTATTTCTTGCCCATTTTAAGAATGGCGTTACAACATTACTATTCCTATGGAGACAAGTGCTTTCATGGAAGAATTAGGAAATTCAGCTCCTTATTGGAAAATTAAATCCATTTTGACGGTGAAACTCCCAAACCGTATATTTTGGTTCGTGGCATTGCAGACTCCCTGTCATTCAAGAAATTGATGGACAAGGCGATAGAAAAAGAAGACGATCCTATTGGTTGAGACGGGTGGTTCTTGTTATAATTTTGTTTGCAATTCCACCGAAAATTTCTAGAAACTCAAGGGGCAATTTTTCATATAGGTCCTCAAAAATGAACATTTTGTCAAAGGAAATTTGGCAATCGTCGAATGTTCATACGGCGTTCTTCCTTAGCACGGCAGCATTAGAGCCCCCTTATACTGAGAATCAAGACAACACCCCCTCATGGAGTCACAAACGGGAATAAAGATTACACAAGTTGAAAGTTTTTCGTAATCTTTGATCGGTTCATTCTCAAATTCCTTTATCCGTTCCTTCTCTCATTCCGTTTGTTCCTTGCCGTACCCCTAATTCCGCGGTCCATTCCAGATTATAGTCCTTGCAATTGGTGAAAACGTAATCTTTAATCCCGTTTGTGACACGGTGGAGGCCTAAAATACGGGAACCAATCAGAAATGGATTCACATTGTCTTGACTCTCAGTATAAAGGGACTCTAGGCAAATTGTTCGTTGCACAGACCAAGATCGCGCCTCTCAGACCCGGAGAGTTTTTTCAAAGTGAGCCCTCGTCAGGCCCATCACGGTCCACTTGACAACTTGGGGCGTGCGAGCGCCAAGCCCGGACCAAACTAATCGATTTTGACAATTATTCGCGGGCAATTCCCTCACGAATGACGTTGCTGCCATCGGAGCAGTCCTGCCGCAGCCCCCTTTCCCCCTCGTCCGGGGGGTCCATTTTTCTCAAGTTCGTCGCGAACATCGTTGCCGGATCTAAAAAGAAATCCTCGCTCTTCCGCGGCGACTTTTGCCGATTTTCGCGGTTCATCTGACGGAGGCAGAGTCAAGAAATTTCGTAAAAGACTATAAAAAGAAAGAAGTTTTAATGAGGAAATTTCATTTAACACTCAGAATTCAGGATTAAACCCTAGAAACTTATGAATCTCCCTAAGTCTCTTTATACACACGTGGTAAACTGTGAAAGGGAACTTTAGAAATGCCCAGAAAGTTCAGTACAACAGCAAAAACATAATTTTAATTTTTTTCTCAAATTTTGGTTGAACACACAGCCGTACTGGTTAAACACCAAAATAAATTTTACGGATACCCTGGTAAAAATTGGCGATAGAAGCTGCGTTTCAAAATACCATAGAAGCTCTTATAGCCGACTGAAGGAGGCGATAGAAAATCATATAGCTGGCTGTAGAACGTGGAAAAAATCATACGGCCGGGCTACACGAAGCGATAAAAAATTATACAGCCGGGCTTTAGTTCCTGTCGCCTGGCTGTTGCTTTTTCGCCATCGGTTATAAAAGGCTATGAGAAATTGTGTAGAAAATGTGCGTTGTAAATCCTTAAGTTTGTACGGAATCACCTTAATATTTACAAAACGCACATTATATTTTCCTTTACTACATATTTTTTTTTTCATCAATTAAAATGAGAATAATCCATACAGAGTGTGCAAACATTTCAAAGTCATGAGTTGAAAAACGCTGACTCCACGAGATTAAATATTAGAGCCTGACACAAAGCGGAGCGGCGGCACACTAGCGCCTACAAACCTAACAGGGATACTTCACGCATTGCGCAATGCGTGAAGTATCCCTGTTAGGTTTGTAGGCGCCAATGCGCGGTTCGCGCTGGCTGCCCGCCCGCAGCGCCGCAGCGCACCACGGCGCTTGAAGCAACTATTTCACACCAGCGGTATTGCACAGTATCATACGAAATTGCAGGCGCTCCAACATGTTAAGAATGGCATGCGTCCTTCAAAAGTGCGGAGCTTTCCTCGTAAAATAAATCAAGATACTACGGCCCAAAAAGAGAGCGGTAGTCCAAAAACTCAGTAAGTCCAAGCATCCGTAATTAGTAACGTTTAGCATACACTTTATCGCCAGGCTGTTGCTTAGTCGCAATATAAAAGGCTATAAGAAATTGTGTTGCCGGCTATAGAAACTATTTGAAATCTTACAGCCGGCTGTAGGTCTATGGTATTTTGGAACACAAATTCCACTGCCTATTTTTACCAGGGTAAAGTAAGACGTTAGCTTTTATACTTGGAACAAAACAAATTTCATGACTGTAAATAACTCTAGTACCCCCTAATAGTGTCACCTTATTTCTTGGTACAAAAGGGAGGGAGGGATCTTAAACTATTATCCTTGAAACAATTTAAATGATTTTTCAGGAATCAACAGTTTCCTTCGCTATAACGTATATCTTTTTTTAAATAGGAAATATTTGATACATGAGTAGAGTACCTGTATTTTTGAACTCTGAAGTGATAGATTTTGAGATCAGTAAGTAAGTAGGTATTTTACTTTTTCTTGGATCTGAAAGAAAATGTTTGACAGATTGTCGGTCGGAAGAAATTTCATGCGGAAAAAAGGAATTTCATGAAATTTCTTGTGGAATTTCACGAAATTTCATTCGATGAAATTTCTTTTAGCAACTCTGGACGGAGGACCGCGGTTGGCCGGGCGCTTCTCACGCATGCATTGTCCGCGGCGAGAAACCAATTATTGTCAGCGCGTGCTTCGGAGGAGCCATTGTCGGCGGACGGAATGGAGATGGGGAACCGCGAGGAATATGGAACGCGGGGCCCAATATAACCTCAAATTCGCGTAATTAGGCGATTCTGGTCCGAGGACTCGAGCGTTGGCTACGTTGTGAATTTTACATATTGGCTCGTGGATAAGTTGGACGTACTTTTGCTCAAAGGAACTAAAGACGGGTGGAAAATATGGGGTGGGGTTAGAAAGCTGCATAAGGAACAATGTGAAAGTGTGGGCGTGATTGTTTTTATGGAAATGGAAAACCGGAATTTTGCATTAAATCAAATGGAGGTAAGCGCCAATTGGACGTATTTCTGCCGAACGGATTCAGAGACAGGTGAGATAGAAGGGGTGTGCTCGTTAGTCGACGGCCGTAAGAATGAATGGGAAGTATAAAGCGCCAGTGACGTCAGCGGCATCTAAGCGGCCCCGCGTAGGTGGTCAGCATTAACTCATGAGCCCTGTCCGTAAGGCTCTTATCACATGCCCATGGCTCATAAATGCGCATTCAGTTGGCACGTAGTTCCGCACTGGAAAAAAAAACCACATTGGATCCATAGTTGAAACTGTTAGAAGAAACGATGAACTGAGAAGACTAAAGGTATATGGAGGGATCCTACTAGTGGTGGCGGATGGTTGGAATGGACAAAGGAGGTAGGCAATAGACTAACTAACGGTAACTCAAGAGAGTTCCTATAGTTAGTCTATAATTTTCTTCCTTAGTCCACAGGAACCACCCATCTCAACCAATAGGATCGCTCCATACTCTCTACGTTTTCTTTGTCTATCGCTTTGTCTACCATTCAACGATCAGCCCGCTGTTGAACGTAAGATTTGTCGAAATTGAATTACATCCACACAGAATCCCCGCCCCACCGCAGTGCCCAGCGTTATGCGTTCGGCGAGTCATCGATAAAAATAGGCAGGAGTGAATAAGTAGATTCTTATCACATGATCGATTTCGCATTGTTCGGTTATGCATTTCCGATCGGCGGGATCCAATTTTCGCATTTTCCGCCCGGCGCGGCGGGGCGAGCGGAGTGGAGTGCAATTTTCCGTTTTCCGGGGGCGATCGATCTCCGTCGGAGATTGCATACGGTGCACCCCCGTTTCCGGCTCGGGAAATCGGATGCAGCGACCTTGAGCTCCACTGAGCGACAGTCGAGATGGGAGAGAGGCGTGGAGGGAGAGAGTGAAAGTGCGGACCGGACAGCGTCCAGTAGCGCTCTTGAAATATTTCCCGACCGCCACACCAGCACCACCGCGGTTGCTAGATCGGCGAATGTGATCGAGAGCTTCGGATACAGGAGGCGCACCACAGGATTGAACCGAAAAATCTCCTTTATTTGGCGAAATTTAGTATATTGGCATTAACTCATAAAGAATTTCCAACCCTGATTGTGGAAAGGAGCGCTGAAAAAAAAATCTCGGTGTATTTACTAAGAAAAAAGGGTAAAATTACCAAGAATTCAGGGTTCTATTCGATCCCAGTTTTTTCTTGGTAAAATTATTTAACTTTCTCGGTAATTTTACTGGACTTTGGTAAAAACGCCAATATTTTTTATCGACTGTGGTAGAATTACCGAGATAAAATGGCAAAGTTACCGAGAATTGATTACCAATAAAAGTGGTATTCTTACTTGAAAAAAAACAGTAAAAATACCGGTTTTTAGGTAAGCTTACCAGTCTGTCTTGGTAAAATTACCAATAATTGGTATAAAAAGTGAGATGGTAAAGGTACCAACGGACTTTGGTAAAACGCCGTGAATTTTTTTTTAGTGAGGGGTATCCCAAAAAGCCAAAATCAGCCTACTAACGAAACCCCGAGATTTTTTGATATTTTTCAGTTAATAACGTACGGTTGGTCTGGGCCACCCAGTAGAGGCATTCGTGTTTTGGTGATACTGAAATTTTTCAGCTCCAAATCGGAGGAACAAACCCACTAAAATCCACGTTTTTTCAGTGTTTCACATCTGATTGCATTAAGGGCATAAATGTGTAGTTAATGAGCTTTGGATATGCTGTTTGGGACATTTTGAGAGGTAAAACTTGTGAAGATGATCAATCGACACCTTCGGGACTAGCATTGTTCCTGGTGTGAGGCACTGCAAAACGGAAATTTTCGTGGATTTTGGCATTCGGACCCTATAGTTTGGCTCTCCGCTCAGAAACTAATAAATATGATCATCATCGAAACACAAATTTTTCTGTAACATATCTCGTCAACTGCAAAATATCGAAAAACTCGGGATATCGGTAGCAAGCTGACTTAGCCCATATCAATCGTCCTGCTTTTGTGTTCGTCAATCGGAAAAGACGAGACTAAGGAAGGAAGGGTGGGGACGTGTGATTGGTCGGCTCGGTCAGTCGTCTTCTTCGTCGTGACTATGACAGCAGCCTGATTATTGAAATTTTTTGTTTGTCGGATCGACATAGATGACATAGGTTAAAAGGCGGAGCGTGATTGGTCGGCTATGTCTTATCGCTGCTTTATCGTGCCTTTGTCAGGTGGAATGATCGACATACTGTCGGAAACTTAAGAGGTGCCGTTAGCTTGTCGATCATTCCACCTGACAAAGGCACGATAAAGCAGCGTTAAGACATAGCCAACCAATCACGCTCCGCCTTTTAACCTATGTCATCTATGTCGATCCGACAAACAAAAAATTTCAATAATCGCCCCGCAGGTGGATTTAACGATGACGTCGTATCGGCACCTCAAGACTCACGAGGTGAATCTAGCTTCTCATCGATCCTACCCAACATAGTCACGGCGAAAAGGACATCAGACAAATGGACCATATTTTGTGATTAGGAGCTATAATTTCTGGCTTAATTAAGAAACAACGTATGTACCATTAGTTACTTAGATTGCATTTTGCAAAAAGGAACCACTAGCATTGCAATGCTGCTAGGATTGTGCAGCTTCTTTCGTTTTGGAGGGAAAATCCGCTTATCCCTTAATAGTTTCTATTTTACTCGCTAAAAACTGTAAATATAAGACAAAAATTACCATATAAATTTCATAGTTTTTCACAATTTCCGCAATTTTATCGCAAAGGATGAAGTTGCACAATCTTAACATCATTGCAATGCTGGTGGTTCCTGTTTGAAAAATGCAACCCACTTGATGCACATACGCGTTTTTACGGATGAGCCAGAAATTGTATTTCCTAATTTATTGCAAAATGAAGTCCTCATCTGACCAATAACGTAACTCATACATATAGTAACTGACGGTTCCAAAAGTTACCTCACCTAAGGTTGAGTAAAGTGACGTCACCTGAGATAGTGTAGGCGATGTCACCTGGTATAGTAGGTGATTTTATGTAGCAAGGTATGGTGGGTGATGTTACCTAATATGAATGGTAAGTTGGATCAAGCTAAAAGTTCGGATGGTCCGGAATTTACAAAAATGTTTCGGAAAAAAGTCCGTGACCAGCAGGCCGATTTTGAAATTGATAGACAAAGCTATAGACAAAGAAGACAAACGGGAAATGGAGGGATCCTATTAGTGGAAGCGGGTGGTTGCAATGGACAAAGGCAGTAGGTAATGGACTAACTAACGGTAACCCACGAGAAATCGAACACTTAGTCCATTATTTTCTCCCTTAGTCTATAGGAACCACACATTTTAACCAATAGGATCGCTTCATACTCTCCATGTCCTTTTTGTCTATCGCTTCGTCCATCAATTTCAATGATCAGCCCGCGAGAAGACATTCCGTTGCTGTGTTCAGCTATAAAGGCCTCGTTGAGCTTTCTGCGATGGTTAAATCCGTTGTTTTGGCAACAGGGGAGCGGTGCGCCTCTAATGGAATAATCGATCATCAGTTGTGCGTTGTGCCGGTTTCGCCGGTATTGGTCATTTTTCTCGGCAGTAATGACGCACATTAGAACTGATTTTTCGCACACCGTTGCAGCCAAAAGAGAGGTGGAGGCGCAAGCGATGTAAAGGAAAATTGAGTCAGAAAATTGGCGAACCGTTGGACATGACGTCGCGGACAATTTGTTGAATGAATTTTGGAGATGTTTATTGGCGGCTGAGGGTCGCACTTTACTTGAAAGCGCTGATATCATTGGCTCTCTGAAGAAAGACTGTTACTAACGGTTCTTTTGCCTTAAACTACGTCATTTTTTGCGCACCACGTGGATTGCATTTTGCAAAAAGGAACCAAGAGCATTCCAATGTTGCTCAAATTGTGCCATTTTTGTTTACCTCGCTAATGTAAACTGATCATCTAAACAAGTTTATCTTACTCCCAAGAAACTATAATTTCAAGATGAATTCACCCTGTAAATTTGATTATTTTTTCAGGATTTCTGTCATTTTATTGCAGGGAATGCAAGTTGTACAATCTTAGCAACATTGGATTGCTCTCGGTTCCTTTTCGCAAAATGCAATCTATATTTCTCGTTTTAATCATAATAAGATGAATTCTGCTGTTTCAGTTATTTCAGTGATTTCACCTAGAAGATATTCGACGAATTTTGAAGGAAACTCGCTTTCGAAAATTTGACACTTATGTGCTGGTTACACGCTCGAATTCCCATCAATTTCCGATCAAATAGTAACTGGTGCGCACCATCTACCATCACATTTCTGCGGCCTGCAAAAATTTGATGGTAGATGATGGAACTGTGGGGCTCATCCTTCATCTGATTTCCACACAACCGTGCTTATCTCATGCTTATTTCAATCAACACGTTGTTTTAATTAATTTTACTCATCAATCTAGATAACTCTCGACCGCCATCTTGGTCATCATTTTTATCGGAATTTGACGGAAATTTGAGCGTGTAACCAGGCCATTAATGCCCTCTTCGCTATTGCGGTAGACATTCCAGTCACGTGCCATTTATTGGCCAATATCCGCACTGTATCCGGGGAGGAACGACTTTGTTAGGTGACCGCGCGCCGGAGGTTCGGCTCCCATGCGGATCAGCCAGGATCCGGGTCCGATCTTGATCTAGGAAAGATCTCCGAGTCGGATCAGCGATCAATTCGATTACATGAACATTTTACGGCAAAAAGAACTATGTCTTACGCAAACACTATGCACTTAGTTCCTTTTAGCATGAATACGTCCACATGTGTCGCCTCCCGGCTCGATTTTCCCGCTCGGGATGTGGATGATTGCCGGAGCAAATGGAGTTATTATCCCCGCGTGGTACGTCTGGTACGTGTCAACCGGATTATCCTACGCATTCCGCGCTGGATTTCTGTTTTCCTCAGCTGAAACGCCGCATGAGTCTTGGATTTGTGTCATATTTCCGCCGATAAAACTATTATAGAGAATTTGCAGCACCGGGAAAAAAAACACATTGGATCTAGAGTTCAGACTCTTGAAAACATTGACAAGAAAAAGGACTCTTGATTCAAGCAGATTTGAGCTTAAATCAAAAGGAAATCCGATCAAATTAAGAGGCTTAGTTCTTGATTTAAGCTTAAATCTGATGGAATTAAGAGTATTTTTTCTTGTCGATGTTTTTAAGAGTCTGGACTCTAGATCCTGTGTTTTTTTTCCAGTGAGGTGTCTACAATTGGATGACATTTTTCGGCCGAAAAGCCGAAATAACTCGTTTATAATGGAGATTACGGCAAAAGTAGTTTCGAAATAAAAGTGCACACAATTTCTTTTAAAACGAGCCAAAGATGGTCAAGATCGGACGATAAAAATGCCGTCATAGCGTCGCAGAGTCTCACACAAGTATTGGGGTTTGGCAATTTGTGTAACTCTCCCTACGAAAAGAGAGCTTTTCAGGGCATAGAAAATTTGCAGGTGTCTGAAATTTGACGAATTTCGTGTTAAAGTGGAAATTACTGATTGTGAGTGAACTGAACATGAAGATAACCTTGGTTCATGAATTGAACAACTATTGGAGAAGATATGACAAAATGATCTAACCTGTTAAAATACGTGTGTTTAAATGGGAAATGCCGGCAGACGTCACTAGGCGGTGCATTCTCTCACTTTTAAATCTATTTTTATACTGTTTCCAATATCAGAAAAAAATTATAAAAAATATTGTGAAATCAGCTCTCTAGGCACTTTCAGAGGAAGCGATAAAAAATTTGCATGCAAATTCTCCATTGCAGGAATAAAACTTCTGGGCTTTTTCCCCGTTCAACGACACAACAAAATGTCTACCTCTTTTTAAGTCATTCCTGACACTCCATAATGACTCTTAGTTGGCACTGTGATTATTATTGAGTAACTCGATATTTTCCGCAACTTCGCCAGTGAGATTTATCACTGGGACAAATCTAATGAAACGTCCCGTAGAGACAAGGCCTAAGGAACAATACTTCCTGACTGGTACACTGAAAAAAAAAGATACGGGCTATGTAGACATACCGCCCATCCCGGGCTCAGAGGCCGAAAGTTCCGGGTTCTGGAGCCGCAGCTTCGATTACTCCGGGAGCTAAGCCCGGAACTTTCGGTCGCTGAGCGCAGAACGGAAAGTGTCCGTTCCCAACTCGAAAATAGGCAAAATACTCGAGAATAATGAGGTACCAAGACCCTAATCCATCAAATGAGGTTCAATCGAATATATTCCGAGGAACTTTAGTGGTCCCTTGTAACCACAGGAAATTAGACAACGCCGGAATGTTCACACTACGTTTTTTCATAACGTGGCAGGTTTGTCGCTTCGCAATGGGAAATCCGAGTGACTGAGAGATATTACGCAAAGATGGAGACTATTTAGCTATATGTTTGACAACCTAGCAAGCAAAGGGTATTGCGCGTTGACTACTGGAATTTCATATAGTATCCATTAATCAACAAAAGGGATTGAAAAGGGCCTCTCATAAAGTTTTTATTCATATAAAATACGCTGAGTTCAGCAAAAGGAAACCAAGCACATACAGACGTCTAAAAAACCACGCACCAGTATGGGAAGGCGGAAATGCGGCAATGCAGTGCTCAAAGTCATAGACCAGAGAGTTGTTTCATTTCTTTTCACTAAAGTGATCTCAAATGACTTTACGGTAGTCAAAGTCACCTTCTCTCCCCCATTTCATCGAAATTTGACAAGAAATCAGGCTACTAGAACTTGTATAAAAGTTAACAATGAAGCTTTGATTTTGCTTTCACCAATGGCAAACCAAACTTTTACTGGGCTACCTGCGTCATAACACCGTGTACAGATACACCGTGTAGTTGAATTTTTGACTCTCCTGAGACATAAAAATCCAGGAGTGAAATATTGAAGGGAATAAATCATATAATAATACAATTATTACGAGCCTCTTCTTGTGTGATGATTTTTAAATCTAATTTTCTTTTTGAATATTTTTTTACTATATAAAATTACAGTTTTTTAGTAAGAAGGTTACATTTTGCAATTTTTTACTTGAGATATTGTTTTTTAATGTTGCAGGACAAACTCAACACTTCACGTTTGACAACACCACAACGGAAGTTACGTCCATAGCACTGTCATTTTACTCTGGACTGTTCGCATATAACGGCTGGTAAGCGAAACATTTTTATTTGGTTTTTTTAAATTCTAAATATTTCTTCCAAAAGCAGATTAATTAAATATTTTTAACACTCGGATCTAGGATGCATTCAAAAATTTCATATAAGATTAAAATTTCATATCAAGAACTAAGAAATCGCGCAACTTCCCATGAGCTTTTACTATATACATAATGCATAGCTTCAGGTATTTTTTGAAAAGAGTTTCTCTTTCAGTTTTGTATCCACCTAATTATAAATTTTTTGCATGTAAAGATGATGATATTATCAAAGCATGTTATATTCTAATTTTCTTTGTTACAGGAACTACCTTAACTTCATAATAGAAGAGTTAAAGGATCCCGTGAGGTAAATATATTTTTTTATTTCTACAATTTAAATACGTATATTATGTTGCTGAACCTCGTAAAATGTACTTTGAGCTGACTAAAAATGAAAAAGCTACCCATTTAAAATGCATTCAATGTTTCAAGAATACTAAAATCAGAGAAATGAGCTTGGTGAAAGCCTAAAATACTCAATCAAGACCGATGATAAAGTGTCAAAAATAGAGCAAAATACACAGCGCGGAGCGGTTCATTGTGATCCTTGAATACAACTATTTATACTTGACGGATGTGTGTGTTGCATATGGGAATCAATGAAGGCGCTTTGATTCTCCTCACCAACTAACTAAGCAGAATAACGTGCGTTCCAGACCTTAAGTTGAGGGTATGAGTAAAACTAATAGCGGTAATTTTAAGAGCACTTTCTCTGCACAGATTAGTCCGGATCGCTAACATCTGCGGAAGATCGTGAGTAGTTTTGTGAGCGCCATTGGCGGGAAAATCCATGAGCATTTAAAACTAGGAACCAAAACTGAAATTTTGGCTATTTTCAGCAGATTTGTGGCGGGAGAATACTTCTTTTTCAGATTTTTGTGGGATGAAACGTTCCGAAGAATTCAAAAATTAGTTTCTCAGTAGAATTTATGTGGTTCAATATTTCCAGATTAAAAGATGCAGCACTTTCCCCCTTAATTTGGAATGTCTATCTCTCATCTATTTTGGATGAATCGATCTTTACCGCCTGATTTTTTATATCATATTTTTGAAGTTTAAAGCCTTAGAAACCGAAAATTAAAGCAAAATCCTAGCAAAATGAGACTTTTGGTTCCTAGTTTTGAATTCCCGCCAGGCCCCCCATGAGAGCAGTTAATTGCTACCAACTGTTGTAAGAATATTGAAACAGAATACTTAGCATAACAGTCCTTGATAAAATCTTATTTGATCAAAAACCATTACTACACATTACTATTTAAACTTTATTAAAGCTTTATAATCAGATTCAAGAGGAAATTTCTCTCGATCCGGTCAAGTTCTTTCACTACTGGTAGTGCCATCAATTTTCTAAAGTTGCCTAACGTGTAGCAAAATTACTCACGCTTTCTAAGAATTGGCTAGATTGGATGTTAGCGATCTGGACTAATCTCTGGGAAATCGACAAACCCAGCGTGCATGGAGGCTATTTCCATTTTAATCTCCCGTCACATTCTTACGGCGCAATGATACAACTATTTGAACTCTCCGGAATGCGTGGGGTATCACGCCGCATTTGAAGGCGTTTTCAAAACAGCCAAGTTCCGATACCCGGATTATCGTTTTGCGCAGTTCATATTATTTTGTTTTCATTTCTAACCACTTGTTTATTTTTAATCCTCGTATAAAAACCACCCATTTGCTAAATACAATTCTAGCTGGAGCGCAATTCAGCTATGCATTCACGACTGCAAAAATGTCAAAGGAAATCGACAAGCCCAGCGTGCATGTAGGCTATTTCAAATGTAATCCTCCGTCACATTCTTACGGCGCAATGATACAACTATTTGAACTCTCCGGAATGCGTGAGGTATCACGCCGCATTTGAAGGCGTTTTCAAAACCGCCAAGTTCCGATGCCCGGATTATCGTTTTGCATAGTTCATATTATTTTGTTTTCATTTCTAACCACTTGTTTATTTTTATTCCTCGTATAAAAACCACCCATTTGCTAAATACAATTCTAGCTGGAGCGCAATTCAGCTATGCATTCACCACTGCAAAAGTGTCGAAAGAAATCGCACATTTTATCAGGAGCCTACATGCCGTTGTGGAAGACATCATATAATATTTATGTCCTACTCTTTAATGTTTGACGCACCAGCATCCTTAACCTTAGGTTAGGGGTATGATTAACTGATAGCGGTAATTTTAAGATCACTTTCTCTGTTTTGATTTTATCAGGAACCTACCGAAAGCTATAGCTATATCGTGTTCTTTGGTGACTGTCGTCTATGTGCTGGCGAATGTGGCATTCTACACGACACTCTCACCGCAAGAGGTGCTGAATTCCGAAGCTGTAGCAGTGGTGAGTTAACGTATTTTCAAATTTAGGGTCTCTAGCTAAACCTCATACAGTAAAAGGAAAAGGGGCCTTAAAATATGATGACATTTTCAGCAGTGATTTTTGTCGAGTTGGTTGGGAAAATTTGATTTTAAGATGTCGCCGAAGAATTCTCTCAAGTGTTCTAAAATGTTAGGGGGCTAAGCTTCCTGAACGCTAGCGCTCCCCGCCCCCTTGCATTTGCCTCCTCAGGCGTTATGCGTTATGCGTTAAGCACTACTCTAATGACTTAATAAAAATGACTTAATCTTGACTCTTAATTCTTGATTTTTGTATCTTAATGATGACTTAATCTTGTAATATTATATGGGATGGTATGTTACAAGAGAGCTTGATACATTTTTTCGTTAATAAAGATTGTTACAAAGCACTGCAATGTGGCAATTCGTGTCCTGATCATAGAATTATACATAGATTTTTCTTTTGTTCCTATTGTTCCGGTAGCAATAACTGAATTTTGAGTTTTCGATGGCTAATTCCCTCTCACTCGTGAACAGTTTCAAATGGACCACAACTTGCATTAAGGAACCACTATTTCTGAATTATTTTAGAAACAACATTGTGTGTCATTGGTTTCCCTTTGCAGAAAGGTGCTTTCATGGAAGAGCAAGAGATTGTGATCCCTTATTGCAAAATGTAAATACAAATATAGGTAGCAGTTCTTCAGACTAAACCCGCATCTCATTTTCACGCCGCATTTTATCTATCTCGGCGCACCAGCAGAGCTGAAACGCCTGCAAAATTGAGAGCAGTCAACCACGAAAGAAAAACTACTAAGCACAACTTGCTAGGAAATCGGGAAAACGACAGATCAATGATATCCTGCCTGACATTCTGCCCCTTACCGAAAATTTCGCTGAAACTTGAAGTTTCTCTTGGAGATTTTTTACATCTTTCCGACTTACAAATTGATGAATTATAGTATTCAATGTGCGAATTGAGGGCACAATGAAGAGCACCCAATTGAACCGCGTTAAGCAGAAAGGAACCAAGCCACATCAGTCATTGCCAAATTTCCTTGGGCAATTTAATTTTTTACATAGAAACGATTGTGCGGATTTTTGGGCAAATTTCAGTGAATTTTTTGGATGGTGCGAGGCAAATTTCTTAGAAGTTTCAAAGGTATTCGCACAAACGTCCTGTTGTAAAAACTTTAATTGCCTCGTTAAATTTGGCCATAGCTGATGTGGCTTAGTTCCTCTCTGCTAAACGCGGTCCAGTTTGTCGTTTCCTTCCTCTGCGGTGGAGTGGCGTGCTTTGCGATCTATCGATATTTCCCCCATTTGAAGGTGTGGTAAATAATCGATTATTACGCCCTGTTTATCGATACTTTTCCATAGGTTTAAATGACCGATCAACCGATGTATCGCAAAGCACACCACGCCACTGTTCCTCTGGGACTGTTGTCACATAGCAGAGGCTGAAGTTCCGAGACTTTCTTTGCAAGTATCCTCTCTTATTGATATGTAGCTTTCCCCCTGCTTATAAGTCTCCTAAAAATATCTATCAGATCGTGTTTTCTATTACTTTCCAGACTTTTGCTGACCGACTTTTCGGAGTGATGGCCTGGACAATTCCTGTGTTCGTCGCCATGTCTACTTTCGGAGCAGTCAATGGAGTACTTTTAACATCCTCAAGGTGAGTTGACACAGGGAAAATTATGTTGTTGGTAGAACAGAGAGAAGAAGAGGAAGAATGAGGAGGAGGAGACAAAATAAACATAATAACTCAAAGCTTGCACCAGCTATACTGGCGCTTTTGGATTCATGAATGCAACAAGTTATACTTTATTATGAGTTGCCTGTCTCACTCGCCTGGAAATGTTAATCCTGGAGAGTTGAATAGTTGGGATAAAATAATATATTTTTTTCGGTTCCGTTCGATTATAACATTTAATTTTTTTTAATTGTTCTCCAATAATTTTCATTGATGCCAATTTCAATGGAAAAGTATTAGATTTTGTGTTAAGGTGTTAATGATTGTAAGAAAGATTTAAACAGAGAAAAAGAAAAGGGAAAGAGAAAGGAAGAAGAATGAAATCAAGATGCGTCATAACTACACCGATGATCAGAACTACAGAATTCACCTAAAAATAACCAGTTGATAAAATTTAACACTTAGGATGTGAAACCTTATTATTCGACTTCTTCTCAAACGATATTTAAGTTGTCAACATTTAATGGACATATTTATGCTAAAAAGATCTATGTGAATAGGATTTGCGTGGAATGTTCCTTCCGTGGATAGTTCCTTTTAGCATAAATACGTCAAAATTTACTAAAACAGCACTAATTTTGCTAATATATTCCAGGTTGTTCTACGCTGGGGCATGTGAAGGACAAATGCCAGAAATTTTAACAATGATCCAAATTCACAGACTAACCCCTGCGCCTGCTGTTCTTTGTATTGTGAGTTAATTTTGTATTTTTCCCAAATTTTCTCTCTAATGATCCCCCTACCCCCTCCCCTCACAAATGTGTTTCATCCCCAAATCATTCTAGCTACATCGTAGTTGAGAAAATAGTAAAAATACTGCAAACTCAAACAATTTTTGCACGTTTTTATTTTTCTATTACGATGGCATATTTTAATAATAATTGCCTCCGTATCCTCGTTTGAACTTTATTGCGTGAGCTCTAAATTGATAAACAATGGAATGTTAAAATAAAGAAAATATCATTTAGACTCCAAAAAAAAAAATTAATAATTTTTCCCCTAAAAATGAAACGTGAGAGGAAATTTTAAATCGATGATTTCCATACACTCCTATGCTTGATACTTATTTTTCTAATTTTAAACCTTTATATTTTACTTTAATTTGTATACACATTCTCCTACAGGCGTTCCTGTCCATGCTGTACCTTACAGTCTCTGATATTTACGCGTTAATAAATTACGTTGGATTTGCTACTTGGGTAAGTTAGTTTATTTTTGTCTCATCATAATACAGTAATCGTGACTCTGCGGAAATCAGTGGCGTGGCGTACTTTTCGATATATCGATTGTTATGCCATTTAAACCTATGGAAAAGGATCGATAAACAGGGTGTTCGCAGCGAACACCTTAATAATCGATTCTTTACCATAGGTTTAAGTGGCAAAACAATCGATACATCGCAATTCACGCCACGCCACTGGCGGAAATGCATCTTCAAAATGCGGCCAAAAACTTTAAATGCCATGATTTCGATAATCGATTGTAGACTATCCACTAAAACACTATTTTTTCGGTTATCTTTCAGAATTTTGAAAGACATTCTTCGTGGCAAATGTTCGCAATTCCAGAATTTCTGATGAACTCGATGAAAACGACTCGCTTAGCAGTTGATTCCCGAATTTCTCGTAACTTTTTACGTAATATCTTTAATAGTAAACGTAGAGATGGATTATTAGAACTCAGCTTAATTGCATTTTGCGTTGCTTAATTTTCTCTCGTATGTTTTATTTACTCGACAGAGAGCTGAACTACTTACAACCTTTAAACTTTCTGTGAATATACCATATGGAATTATAATATTTAAAAATTACAAATATCAATAATACTCAGTTTTTTGTTTTAAAAATAAAACAGAAAAAATCAGGCAAAATTGGATGCATAGTAAGGCTGATTCAAATTAAATCAGCCGAAAGAATTTGGTGTTTGAATTAATACCTTTTCTAGGAGCCCATAGGTGATTTCTAGTCAAAGTTTGTAATGACAGAAATAAATTGTCAGTGCTGAATGAAAATAAATGTTAATTTTGTCTTACAGTTGTCCATCGGAGTAGCTGTTCTATGTCTTCCAGTGCTGAGATACACACAACCAAAACTACATCGACCAATCAAAGTGAACCTCTTCTTCCCCGCGTTGTACATAATTTGCAGCGTTTTCGTAACTGTTGTTCCTATGATCGCCAGCCCTGTTGAGACAGGTAGGATGGGGTCCTCGAAACACCCTTCAATCAACGAAAATTGATATTTTCTGAGAGGATATTTGGCAACAAATTACAATTACAAACAATTAAAAAAACAAAATTCCAGGTCGAACTGTTCGGGATGTTTGACCCGGGATGTCTTGTATTACCCATCAATCTCTTCAGAATAATGTGGATCGTTGATTTTCGAAATCTCCGACGTGTACATTTTCCCTTGTCCTCGAAATATTTTCGATGAAATATGAGCCCCGTGTCATTTTCCATAATTGCCCCGAAAGTAGGCACTAATCGAATCAGCCAATCAAAGGCAACTCGTAAAAGAAAGGGGTGCAACTGTCGGTTGTAATGGACCACTAGACAAGGTATACGAATTATAGGATTCTGATACATGTTTCTTAACCAAAATTGTACGCAAAACACGATTCGGGCAACGAAAATGACTGAAATCAACTCCTAACAAAGATATTAACGTTTTTATTTCACATTGGTTACAAGGAATTTGAACTGCCCGCTCACAAGAAACTCAAAGCTCTGCGTGAGTCAAATCGCGCACTACAACGGTTTCAGCAAGCTTCTTAATTGAGCAATGTTCATTTCCCGCCATGCGTTTTTCAAGCTATAAGTAATTTGCTATAGCTGAGCCAAAGCGTCAAGATTGAGGTTGCCAGATTTTTATATCGCAGAGACTGTCATGATAAACGTTTAGCTCGCCATTTGAATCACGTAGAGCATTGAGTTTTCATGAGCGGGTGGTTTGAATTGACGCATCAAAAATTATTAAATATCTTGGAGTTGATTTCGGTAATTTTCGTTGTGCGCATCGTGTTCTACGTGAAATTTTGGTTAAGAAGCATGTATCAGAATGCTAAAAATCGTACCTTGTCTAGTGGTCCATTATTATTGATATCAGTGGCGTGGCGTGATTTACAAAATATCGATTGATCTGTCATTTAAACCCATGGCAAAAGATCGATTAACAGGGTGTTCGCAGCGAACACCTTAATAATCGCTTGTTCAATATAGCTTCAGATAGGGACATATCGATAATCGACCACTCATGTCTCGCCACTGATTAATATTGCGGCTCTTGTTTTCTCTTTGATACAACTACTGATTCAGTGTGTAACAGTTTACATGGCCTGGAGACTTAAACGAATGGGTAGAAAAGTAAACTATGCATTCAGCTACAATATTCTTAGCCCAATGGCTGGTTAAAAAAGTCACAGTGTCATTGTCTTCCTCTTGCTCCTCCTCTTCTTCTAATTATTGTTCTTCTCCTTCTCCTCTCCCTCCTCTCCTTTCCTCTTCATCTTTTTTTCTTCTTCCTTCTCATCTCCAGCAGCAGCGATTTTCGAAGTTGGCAACACTTTTTATCCTCAATTTAAACACATCAAAAATATCGATAGATCGATAATAAATGAGGCAAGCTACCTCACCAAGAATCGATTGTTTTGCATGCATTTAAATAGAGGAAAAGCAGTGTTGCCAACTTTCAAGAATCGCCACTGATCTCCAATTCAACCACTCGAGCTGCCTCGCGCATCAGGTGTTATGCGTTTTTCGTTACTCCTATAAATTATATCTTAAAGAGTAAAATTTGAGTCTTATTAACAGTCAAAACTTTATTTCAGTCCATTCATACCTTGAAAGATGAAATAATTTGAGTAAATTTGTTTTAAATAAGTAACCAAAATCATACCGACTATTTACATTGTGAGGAAATAACTAAATGTACGTTAAGAGGAGTGTAATTTTGTTTTAGGTATCGGGTGTCTGATGATTTTGACTAGTGTTCCAGTGTATCTTGTCTTCATAGCTTGGAAAAACAAACCAAAGCCATTGCAAAGAGCTGTCGGTAAGTATTTTTCTGGGATCATTTTTCATCATCATCATCATTCATTTCATTTTATTAACCTTGTTATCAAGAAGCCTTATTGCGGCACCTTCCGGCCAAAGTATTACAAACACCATGCGACGCTTCAAAATTTTCACCGTCATTTTAATTTTTTATACGGGAATTGTTTAACAAAGCTGTCCGAGAAATTCACTGAATTTTCTTTGTGCTGCCGATGAAATTCGGTAAAATGTTTAAAAAGATTCAACAAATAATTTCTCTGTAAAAAAATAAAATGACGGCGGACATTTTTAAACGTCCCATGGCGCTTGTGATACTTTGGCCGAAAGGTGACGATTTGTTGGAAAATAACTTACGAATAACGGGAGAGTAAAACATTTTACAGTTTTTCCAATCCCCTAATTGCGATCCATCAAACTGTATGAGACTCCAAGTTAGCATAGAGAAAATAAAGGTGCTTGACGATGTGCTTATCGAAAAAACACATTACAAATCGTATAGATATATATATATTTTTATTGTGAGGAGACGCCCAATTTTCCCAGACAATTCATCATTACAGGGGGAAATTGGCAACGTCAGGAGGAGCACCGACTTCAGGAAAAATGCTGATGTCCGCTGGGAAATGCGCATGCGCGCCGCCGGCCGACCCGAGCGTAGGGAGCTGGGCGACTTGCTCNAAGGTCGGCCGGCGGCGCGCATGCGCATTTCCCAGCGGACATCAGCATTTTTCCTGAAGTCGGTGCTCCTCCTGACGTTGCCAATTTCCCCCGGTAATGATGAATTGTCTGGGAAAATTGGGCGTCTCCTCACATTATAGGAACAATTTTTTACTCGTAGGTCCGCAGTTTTTAATTATATAAGTTCATATTTTATTTGAATGTGTCCTAGTATCACACGTAATACGTAATTGAATATTCTTTTTTACAGGGGGCTACGTCCCCTGATCGCTTCACGTTTCAACCCCCTGAAGCTCGTCTCTCCTAGAGCGTCATGCGTTACCCGTTTTTGTTATGATTTTGTATTATTCTTTTTTATAAGTTTTCCTTCTTTTCATTTGGTAAGCAATTTTATTTTATTTTGTATCGTTATCTTATTCTAAAGCGTCATGCGTTACTCATTTTTCTTATGATTTTAAATTTTTCTTTTTTATAAGTTGTCCTTATTTTTATTTGCGAAGCTATTTTATTTTATTTTAAATCGTTATCTTTTTGTTTTTATAGGAAAGTTTACGCAGACTTTACAAAAGTTATTAGTTGTTGTGCGACCTGGAAGAAAGGTTCATATCTTTATATTTTTCCTTTTATATTTTAATTTTATCCCACTCGTCTTCTTATTCTTTGAAATTCCCTTCATTTGCTACTAACTTAGGATGAATCTTTTTTTAAGAAGCTTTATGTTCACTGAATGTAATATTTTGTCTACTTTATTCTTCAAATTACCTGCATTGTACTTGACACTGCGGCGAAGAAACTAATACCTCAAGATTTTCCGGAAAAATTATTCTACTATTGCATACTACAACACAGAAATTAAATATAACTGTTATTTTGGGCTGAGTGGAATGGAAGTTCTGATTAAATTATACCATAACTGAGCATTGAGAACACCCTGTTCTTCATTCCCTTTTTGATTTGTTAAAATTGTTTTTACAAAAATGCTCGGTATAGTTTTTGATAATTTTGCAACATTGATCATTTTAAACAGATGTGGGTAGTGTAAAACCTCTACACGTGAAATTAGATTGAGCTACTAAAGTAATTTTAACCCTCAAAACATCTGCTTAAACTTTTTTCAGACCACGGTGTCCATCTAGTTGTTCTAACTTAACTTGTTTTCCTGGTCCTTACGAGAGTGCTATTAAACATTCTCACGTTCAGAAACGCTTTAATTACATACATGCTCTTGTAGTCCTGGCGTATGATCGTAAAAAGTATAGGCATCATTCAATTGTTTTCCCTCTTTGAGCAATGCGGACATCTATCACTTGGATCGCGTTTGGCAGAAAGGAACCAATCCACATTAACCACTGCCGAATTTAACTGAACAATTTAATTTTTTAGAAGAGAACGTTCGCGCGGATTTTTTTGAAAATGTCAAGGAACTTGCCTCTTGCTATGCAGAAAATTCTCTGAAATTTGCAAAAAAAAAAAATCTGCACAACTGTTCTCATGTAAAAAATTAAATTTGCCAAGTTTAATTTGGCAACAGCTGATGTAGCTTGGTTCCTTTCTGCTCAACGCGATCCACTCATCATTTTATGCAATCAGGGAAATTGGAAATTTTTGGTTGAATTTTTTTTTCTTGTTTAAATTCTTGAACTTAACGAGTTGATAATTCCTTATTTCTTGTTTTATTTTTTGTCTTTTTCCAGTAAAAATGACACATGCTCTACAGAAGTCAATGATGGTCGTTGGTAAGCAGTCGGCCCCATCCACACTATAAAGTTAGGGTAATCGGCCGAAATCCTCAGAATCATTTTTGAACTCACACCGAACTAGATAAAATCGTCCTGGAACTACGAAAACGGACGCAAGACATTTTCAGACTGCGATCTTGATTTGCGAACTTAACTGCACGGATTTCGAAATGCTTACTTAATTAACCAGCCTCTAGTTTTTTAAGAGGCTATACATAGTTCTAGGAATGTTTCTCTGTATTAATTTAGTATCTCAGGTCTCAACGAAACTTTCGTTCAGTGGCACAGTGTAGGTTGAATACGTTGGGATGTGCAGTTGAGGTCTTCCTTGCTGCCGTGTTAAGGAAGAACGCCGTATGAACATTCGAGGGTTGCCAAATTTCTCCGCATAAAATATGTACTTTTGAGGAAAGTTATGCATATTTTTCCGTTTCGAATATGTATGCTCAAGTTGCGTACAAAATCATCTGAAAAATTCGAAAAAAATATTCAAAATTTTTCCAGTTAATTTGGTTTTTAGTGAAGGAAATTTGGCAACGTTTAAAGGCTCATACAGCGTTTTTCCTTAACGGCAATATGTTCGATTTTATTCCCCTTGATACTTCATGATGTATTTTGTTTTTACGAAGGGTGTCTTGGATGAAGAAAATAGTTGGAATAAGTTAGGCTCACCGGGAGAAACGCGTTTAAATTCAAAGAATTCGTGAAAACTTTTGAAAAAATCAATTTTAAACTCGATTATTGGGATGAAAATATAAGGCTCAGTTTCCCGTGTACTGGGTTCCTCCAAAAAGTGTATTTTGAGTTGCATTTTACTCGCGATGACTGCTATCGAATGTTTTTCTAATAATTACAATGGTTTCTTTTATCCAAGATACCATTCAATTAATTCCATATTCCATACGCATTTAGCTTAAGGAAACTGGCAAGGTTTTGCTTCATGTAATAAGCTTTAATGATTTTGTGCTTTTGCCTGGAGAGATTGCAATGTTTTTCATTCAATTCGTTAGAAAGAAGATAATTCTAAAGGCGCAACATTCTTGAACCTTGTAGAGGGAAATTCTCTTCCGAGATAGTATGTCCAAATTGTGTGGGTTCAAACTTTATTTGACCAAAAAAGTTGTGCGTCCCATCACTTAAGTGCAGAAGCGTGGCGTGAATTGCGATGTATCGATTGTTATGCCATTTAAACCTATGGAAAAGGATCGATAAACAGGGTGTTCGCGGCGAACACCTTAGTAATCGATTCTTTACCATAGGTTTAAAATGGCATAACAATCGATACATCGCAATTCACGCCACGCGACTGCTTAAGTGTCATACTCTTCTGCCAGTTACCTTAGAGTACTTTTATAGGAAGAGTATGGTCACTGCAGTCACCACCTCTAATTACCTCAGCCATTTTAGGCTGAAACCCCAGAAGCATTTTTCAACGGACACATTGCGATGTTTTGAAATTCAGTTGCGATTTTTTACAATTTCTTGGCCATAATAATCGCTAGGCTCATTAACATCTGAGCGATTATTCTCAAACTTATCGCAATTATATTTCTATAAAAGGCGTTTTATAAAATCGAAATTTTTCTCAACTTAGCAAGATTTTCTGTCCGATAATATTGCGATAATATCTCCGTCGATGAAATCGCGACTGTATCGCAAATTTTTGGGATGAAATGTTTGGGTCCTAAGCCCTCCATGAGGCTCCACTGTTCATACTCTCCCTATAAAAGTACTCTAGTTTCATAAATTATGATACTTATATCAAGTGTATTCAAATCGTATTACTTCGTTTAGGCTTTTAATTTTTGCTTATTAATTTGAAGTCATTAGTTTTTAGATTTAATTTGGATTCATGACGTAAGAAATTCAATGTAATTCACCACTGCTCAAAGTTTGCAAAATTAGATTTCTAGTGTCGACTTGGAGCTGACTAACACGCACAATACCGAAGAACATATCTCAAATAATTAGGAATGACCGGTAATTTGTAAGGCACTAGTGAATAAATCGTAAAACATCAAATAAAGAAATAAAGAAACAAAGTGAGAGCACTGATTATTTAACCTCTTATGCGGAATTTTTTTCCTCCGCAAAACAGGGTAGAAACACGCACACATAGTTCAGCGTGTGGTGAAATCCGTGGTCTTAGTTCAGTTCAGACCTGCCAGGCAACTAAACTAACTCCGTGACAACGCGTGAAGTATCGAAAAAAATGAAGGCGCTCCAAGTCGAGATTGTTATTCTGAAGACTTTTACCCATCGAACCCTCATTATACCGATGTTATCACGTGAATTGTCGAAATAGCATAAAAGCAACTTGCAAATTTCCGGCGATTTCTATTTGGCTGCGATATTTACACGTGGACACAAAAATTATATATTAATGCTAATACTTCAAGAAAGTGAGTGAACGTCATTGAGTTCTATGATTTTCTACAATTTTTAGTTGTACTTTTAATATCATATCCATGACACGTCAACTGCATATTTTGCAGAGTCCAATATACCGTCAGTGGACCTGTTTTTTGTGTCTGTCATACCATCGAAATTGAAATGTATACAGAATATACGATGACTTTACCACAATAGTGTATGACACTATCGTACTTCATCTCTAGCAACCAGATTAAATCTGGAGGCTTGATCATTCTGTAACATTATAGCGCCATTAGTTTGGAATATGCTTGAGCACATCTCATGGCGATAAGACTAGTTGTTTTAATAGTTTGAAGTTTTAGCTTCTTTTTGAAGTACCTTACTTTTACATAACGTAGTTATTTTTGGATGTAGGATAGAATACGAAGGTATTACAGCCTCTCTTGAAATTCTCAGGTTATTTTCGAAGTTCTTCATATCTAAGAAAGGATATTTTTAAAGTGTTAGTTCGTCAAAAATATGTTTCACAACTCTATTTATTCAACTGCCGCAGCTATATTTTTCAAACCTTTATGATAGAAGTGTCTTCTTAGGTCACAAATCTTCCATTTGATAAAATAATTTTCATTATGAGGTATACATATTGAAATACGTCCTGTCCTTGAAACCGAAGCTATGTTATACCAATACGCTGAAAGCGAAAAAAAGTTGCATTTACTAAATTAAAAAGTTTAAATTTTGCTTTCTTAAACCATTAAGAGACAATACCCTCGAAATTTTGTTGAAAGGTATTTAAAAGACCTATTTAAGTATATTTTATCTGTATTTTTGCAGTCTAAAAGCTCATATCAAATTGTTGCCCTTGTGTCATAACAAGTAAATTTATAACATAAAACCGATTTTCATTTTGTTCAACAGATTTTATACACAATTAATGATTTTTTGGTGCTTTTAATTTGTATTAGGTTCCTTTTTAGCTTAAAGTTTAAAAACAAGACTCTGTGAAAAACATGTTTTGTTACAATGATGACAGAAGCATTTATTTTTTTAAATGTTATCGTCTAATGACAATAAATTGTTAGTTGTAGATGTGAACTTTGTGCTTGAAAAACCGATTCAGAGGTGAAAGCTCTACTTCTCCAAAATGTAAAACTTTACTGATACTTATTTCCGTATTTTATTTTTTTCTACAATTAAGGCCAATTATCACTATATTGGCTTACGTGCCAAAAATAAAAGTAGAACGAGGGAAAAGTTACCGTCACACGATGACTTTTTGTGGGACGATAAATATTTCTGCAAGTGACTTATTTTTTCTGCTGTGCACTTAAATGAACATTCCTGATCTTAAGCATGCACTGATGTAAGTGCACTTAAAATCAATGCAGGGTTAGGTAATTAAAGCCGATAATTAAAAAGAATTCCCTGCTAGAAAAATAATATTCCATTTAATGTACACAATAATTCTAAATTAGTGCTGGCTATGAGTATCATAATGGATTATATTTTGTTTTAGATAAATTTAAGTAAACCATTAATTTTGTGAAACAACAGTTATTGTGACCTATTCCCAACTTCCCTTTCCAAGAAAAAAGAATCTAGAGAAAAATAACGTCCGATGAAACAAATTGATTCAGTGGTGAATCATGACAAGAATTTCTATTTTGACTTCTAGACTGGTTTTTCGAATGACAATAATTTTATCAGATTTTTGCTAAAATATTATGGGTACGCGTTCCATTTTTTTCGCGCACGTGAGAAGACCATGTGAGATGTTCGTTCAATTGCGTTCGTTATATTTTCGCGCACGATTAGGTTACACGATTAGGGTATTAACTTGCGATTTGTTCACATTCCGTTACTGTGCATGTCTTAATTGTATTTATTAATGTTCTGTGTCTGCTCTAAGTAAAGTACTAATTATAATTATAATACTGATCTGAAGGTGAAATCCATGAGATAAAAAACTTTTTCTTTCTTAAATCAGCTGTATTTATTTTCAAAATCCTAGAGTCGTCCATCCGATAGGTACCTATCAATTTTCATGAATACAATACGCACATCAGAAATCCATTTCCGCTTAAATCATGAAAAAAAGTTACCCAGGTCGCCAGATTTGCCATGATTTCTTAGCAAAATCTGGCAACAATGAAGTTTAATAAATACTAATTTCTGCATCTTTTAACCTCAAGAGTTTCATAATTACTTATGAATTTTTAAAAGGTTCTCAATACGCTCGGATGTAAGAGGTGTTCGCCAGGATGAAGCCTCCTATCTCATCACATACGGGCAGTGGTGAGGCGTGAATGATCGATTATCGATATTTCCCCATTTGAAACTATGGTAAAGAATCGATTATTAAGGGTTTCGTTGCGAACATCTTATTTTCGATCCTTCTTCATATGTTTATATTTACAGATTAATCGATATATCGCAAAGCACGTCACGTCACTGCATACGGGGCGAGGGAAAGGCAGGGGAGCGTGAAAAACAAACGAGGGTTAATTTTTAGTGTCTTTTGTCTTAAAACGTTTGTAAAATACACCGTCGTATTCCGGTATCAAGGGAGAATTTGCACAAAAAATTTTTATCGCTTTCATCTCAGAGTGCTTAATGAGCTGAGTTCGCAGTGTTTTTCGTAATTTTTATCTGGCTTGGGAAATTGGAGAAAAATAGATTTAAAAGTGAGAAAATGTGCCTCCTCATGACGTCATCTGGCGGCATTTTCCATTTGAACACATGTATTTTAGCAGATTAGGGTATTTTGTCATATTTCCTTCAATGAGTATCCAATGTAGAGACCAAGGATATCCTCGAACTCAGTTTTCCTAGCAGTATCATTTTAAAGATGACATTTTCAAAATTTCAGACACCTGCAAATTTTCCATTATTGAATTTTGATTTTCTGTAGACTAACGTTGCCTCGTCTCCATAGATGCTCACAAATATAAGAGGAAAATGAATTGAAAGAATACTATTTTAAGTAGAAATTTTTCCTTTATTTATATCAGTGATAAACTGGAGCTCACTAAGAAGTAAGTTTTTTTCCTACAGACTGAACATTAATACGAATCAAAAACGATGCTGATCTACATTTAAATTGCTCACACACATTTAACAAAATACATCCATGAAATACAATGCAACAAACCGAAAAGCTACAATTCATATTTACACTTATCTTAACAATTTTTACAAGCCTAACTTAAGTCGTAAAAATTATAAGTAACAAATTCCTTGCCGATGAAAAATTGCGGCAGAGACAATGGAAAACAGATCGATACTTAAGAAAGTAACAGGTAAAATAAAACAGATAAGAAATTACTAGTTTTCCTTTTTACTTAACGGATATGGTATTATTATTTATCGTCCGTGTAAATCACATTACGACCTCAATGCTGTATTCAATTTCATTTTATGCTACATTGACGTATGTGAAGAAAAAGCTCTGGTAGATCATTATTCATATTAAAAGAGATATTGATTGATACTATCCTATTGTACAGCTTTCATCCTGCTAAGAATGAGCAGAATAAAGATGGCATACGATACTGCATGGAAATCACAAATATGAATCACAATACTGATTTTATCGAAAAAAAAAATAAAAATTAAAAATATGCAAAAACAAAAATAAAAAAACATGATGCATTATTGAGAATCAAAATGTTTTCATGGCCTGTGCCATTATTGTTTTTAGAACAATTTCATTTTGCACGAAAATCGCATTTTAAAGCTGTAAGAAGTTGAGTTTACCGTTAAGCTGTAAATTTTTTAGTTTAGGACAGTATTAAACTCATTTTCAGCAATGGGTTGGCCTCAAAAATGTGCATGCATCGAATTAAATAAATTAGAAAGAAATGAAAAGTCGTATTCCATAGGAAAATAAGTATTAATTATCAATCTTTTTTAAATTTAATATTAAGCTTAAACACTACACATTGGAATGCAAATCATGAATGAAACATCCACCACAGTAACCCTAGAAGAGACCGTTTTTTCTAACTTATAAATGTATCGTAAAACTATTTTTGTTCATTTTCGATCCCTCAATCTACATCATAGGTGCTTACCAGTAGCGAGGAGTGCGAATGCTCATTATCGATATTTCCCCATTTGATGGCAGATCAATCAATATATCACAAAACACGCCACGCCACTGCTGTTTACAATAATTCTCAAAAGCAACTTTTAACTGAATATCCTCTCTCCTCTCAAAGTTGTAGGAATTCTTACGGCCACAGAGTGTGAAAAATTTGCCCTCCTTTTTTATTTTTTCATAAATCCTTTTAAATAAGGTGACCCCGTAAAATGAGCAAAGGCTTCCTGCACCGATATTCCCTTATCTCATTTGAGTACGACAAAGCTTTCCAAACATTTATTACCGTATTCAGTCGTTGATGAGTGAGAAAAGCTAAGCAGTCTTTTATTTACAAACCTAAAATGTATGAGCTCACGGCCATAACATTGCAGTTTAACTTTATGACGATTTTCTATGAAATAACATTTACGGTGGATTTTCGGTGGGACGAAGGGTACGTTCTGATAATAAATACGAGTATAAAATGTACAAAAGGAGAGATTAAACGTAAAAAATGTCAGTTATATTAGTCTTTCAGAGTCGATTCAGTTATGTATAGGAACGTAGAGTAAAAATCGTTCTTGCCAATGGCCAAGAAAGCTAATACGTGCCCATTAACTTTGCGAGAGTGACTTTGATCGTACATCCGTATGCTTTTCACGGATAAATTGGAGAATTTGAAAAATGTATCTCTATTCTAACTGTGGTATGGACTTCAAGTCTGTCACGTTTTCGACCTATCGTGAGTTTTACAGTCGCCCACAATTACTTCGTGATATTATCTAAAACCAATTCTTGAAGGTATTGAAAATTTGAGCAAAAGCTCAATTATTTTGAAATATTTTTGAAATTGTTTACTTTTTTCTGAGGCAGACTACAAAAAGTAGGGATCTTTTTTTTGCTAGTAATAAAGCACGCTATCTATGATAGTGGACAACTTGAGAGTATTTTTTATATCCCTCCTAGGCACAAGAACGCCTGTTTAAAATTTGCTACGAAAATTAAACTTCAAAAATGTCAAAGTTGAATTTTATTCTCATCATAATGAATTTAGATACAGCTGCCATATATTTTTACCGACATGGATTTGTAACATTTCAACTTTTGCAGTCTTCATTTATGAAGAATGTCACTCTTGATCCTTACGGATGGATGATAAAGTAGTTAAAATGATAGAAAGCTCAATTCAATGTTGGTTTCAATAATATAATTATTTTCCATATATTTCATTAGTCTCATTGACTGAAAGGTTCATGTTCGTTCCTACTTCACGACTAGATCCGAAGGTGGCGGCTGTTCTTCCACACTTGATCTATTCAACTTATGCAAAGAACTAAATTACGTGATACAATTATTTAAAGTTTGAAGTAGCTCAAATTGCATACCTACCGAAGTGTAGGCGAACTTCGGTCATTTTTCCGGTTATGTACTTTACCGACAGTCAAATGAATTTAAAGTCAATTGGAGTCAAATGAATGGAAAATTAATTAATGTCGGCCGGTAAGTAAAATCAAAATGGACTCGATCTCAGCTTCAATGTGGAAAAAGAATATTATTATTTGAATTATGTTGAAACCGAAGTGTTAAGTTCATAGAATACGTAGAGTCGTATTGTGAATGGGAGAGCTGACGCCACTTTTAAGCATTTTACCGATCCACAATTCCGTGACGCTTGAGTCACGCCGGGTCTCCATTTCGATACATATTCCATTGAATTCGATGCATGAGGACTAGGAATGACGATTTTTAATCGATTTTTCGAGGTCGATTTACAATCAGAATCGATTCTTCGAGCGGAAATCAACTTATTGAAAAAAAATCGAAATCGACGTTGATGTGTCACATCAGACCTAGGTTCTGTGAAACCCGAGTTTCATTCAAGTTCAGTTTTATTAGTATCTATGTTTTTGGTGCCGAACTTGAATTTTTAAGTGTTTTAAAATCGATTTCGGAAAAAACCGATTTTTTCTGATATCGATTTTTTCCATCCGATTTTTGTATCGAAAATCAAATCGATCTTCCCAAGTCTATTCATTCGAAAAATCGCTATCCGGAATAGGACCCGACCGGCGATAGACTATTTGATATTAACAAAGAAGATATGAATTATTACGTATTCTACACCGCTATTTTTGATCGAAAATGTATCGAAAAGGTGACCTAATCTCGGCAAACACCGGGCTCGGAACTAGTCAACCAGAACATGCCCCAGCTCACTCCATTATATTACGACTCAGTACACTCCATGGTTCAGTTCGACACAGTGTTTCCATTCTTAAATTCATAGAATTAAAAATTTAGTGATGAGAAGAGAGAGGAGTAGAAGGAAAGTGGTTGTCTGGGGAAGGGAGGCGGCTCCCCAGCCGCACTCGATGTCACTTTTGAGCACCTCGATTAGGGATTCGTTCTTCATGTTGAAGCACTCGGCTTTTCGTAGGTCATCCTCAGCCTCCAGACATTCGACCGCGATCGTCGTAGTGCGCACAGCGTCATCTGGCGAGCGGCACAGGAACTGCCGCTTTTTCCGCTGCCATACCTCGATCCACCTGAAATTTGGAAAAAAAAAGTGTTTCATTAATTTCCGTTTCTATCATATTTTTTGAATGGAAACAATGGAGATGTTGCATGTGTGAGGAATCTGCGATTTGACTATTAATTATTTTGTAAAAGTTCGCGAGAGACCCGATGGTGCCACTGGTTTTCTCTGAAATCAACTCCTAAGCTCAAAAAATGCTTTTAGGTAAGTTGAGGCCATAATGGAGGGGATATTCCACGCTATCCTGAGAGTCCACCGCTACATCAAGACAAACTCTCCATGCAAAGATAGGGAGCAAATACATTAGCAGGGTTGCCGTGTTTTCAGTTGTGGAGTCCCCAAATAAAGTGGCAGCCCTGCCAATGTATTTGCTCCCTATCTATGCATTGAGAGTACGTCTTGATGTAGAGGTGGACTCTCGGGATAGCGTGGGATATCCCCTCCATTTTGGCCTCAACTTGAGAGCTTTTTCTGAGTTTGGGAGTTGATTTCAGAGAAAATCAGTGGCACCATCGTGTTTCTCGCGAACATTTACATATGAAACAACAGTCAAATCGCAATCTCCTCACACATGCAACATCTCCATTCACTTTATTTTATTTTTCTTTTGAGCAGACTGGGTGTTTTACCAGAGGCAGGTAGCCATCCTCCCCTCCGTCCTTTATTTTTAACGATTTTTAGATTTTGTAATATTTATGTAAGTCAGTGTGATATGTGCTAGATGTCCTGAGGAACCCTGATGCCCTAGTCGTACGCAGAAGAAGAAAAAGAAACAATCCAATTTTATAGCTATAGCTTGAAATTTATATAGAATTTTCTGCTAACAGAGAAGAAAAAACCAATGAAGCTCTCAAAAAATTACGTTGACTAGTTTTCCAACAAAAAAAAGAAAGTACGACTGGAGATCTGATGACGCGAAATTCGCGCTGGATTTTTTTTTTTTTCTCGCCGGCTATTCACTCAGAGTAAATCATTGATTTTTAACAGTGTATTTCTACCCAAATCTAGTCGCTTCTTTTCAGTGTTTGCCTGTTCAGTGCAGTTGATGATGGTGCGGAATCTTACCCGAGCTCGCAGTTGCAAGTCCAGGGGTTGCCAGCGACGAGAAGTTGGGTGAGGAAAGTCTTCCTTGGGACCCCCAGGAAGTCCGCCGTGGAGGGGTTGCCCAGCGTGTGGATGCTGTTGTTCCTGATGTCCAGGCTGATGTTCTGGGCCGTACCCGTGTGCTCGAACATGGATCGTGGCAAAACTCCCACCGATGTATTGCGCATCATGAATAAAAGCCGCGGGAACCTAATACCCTGTGAACGGTCATTTTTTAGCGATTAATAATGTTGTACATACTTGAAGACACTCAACTCTAAAAACTTAAGTTTAATGAAGAAATTAAACTTCAAACCTCTTTTCCTTAGTTTGGTTTGATGTGACTTGATTCTAACAGAAAGTACTCATCTGACGAAGAGTTCGATTTCTCATTAAGCATCCCTGTGAAGTAGCTATGCATATAACACTTATTTTAGAGGATTTATAAATATTTACATTTTTTATAAAATTGCAATTTAAAATATTTGACTTCATTTATTAGTTGCATGGCTATTTCACAGGAATCTTACTCGAAAAATCAAAACCCCCGTTCGATCAGCTTCACTTTTGAGACTCATCGTAAAAACTTTATGATCGGGATGGAATATTTCCTTTTCAAAGTGTCTAAAACTGAACAAAATGTATAAAAAAATTAGTTACCTGAAGGATATGTGAGTCTAGCGATTGCAGGAATTGTCCACTTAAAGTGATATTCCGAAGTTTTGGAGGAAATTCACCCCGCATTTCAGCTTCTAAATTAGTCCGGTGAGTAACCTGTTGACCAAGGGTAATTTTTGTTCCATTAAAATCACAAATCCTCTAAATTTTTTAACCATATTCAAACACACTCTTAAGTAAAGTGGAAGGCAACGTGCCCGATTTATGAAGCAACGGATTTTTGGTTCAAAATCTATTCATCCAAAGCCTGACTTTCACCGACAATGAGATCAGGAGTCTTTCAGATACATTGTCATAGAATATTCAGATACCAGAAGTTGAATCCCGCTAATTTACTTTAATAAAATATTAAAGGAATGGATCAGTTTTAAGCATGAGGTTTGCTGGAACATTCGCGTGACGAAATAAGCTTTCAGAACACGCATTGGTGTCAAGGAATTGTACACACATAGGTTTTGAAGTATAGTTCAATGGAATGGAACCAGTTTGTTCATTTTAGAGTTAAAATCTGTCAATATTGATGAAAATAACGGATGGACTTCATCAGATTTAAAAACGAGGGAGAGAAGATTGGAGATGATAACTAAAATCTAATCTAATACAGCGGTGGTAGCACGAAAAATTCCATATATTGATAATAATGCTGCCGCTTGAAACGCCTTCAGTTGCGAATGATGCAACATCATGTACATCGGTTTGAATCATCTGGACCTTAAATCTTGGTGACTTGATAAAGAATAGAAAAAAATGCGAAAAGAGAAACACTCCTTAAACATTCACAATACTTTTAAAAAAGAGAGGGATATTGGTATAACTGATTTACTGGATCAACTTTACACTATGTTTAATAAAATAATCAACATTTTTGAAAAATTTCGATTATTTTATTAAAAATTGTATATAATTTCATATTTTAACATGATCGAACCGACTCGCGTGTTTACGAGTCAGCTGATGATGGTGGCTCGGGTAGCCGCCGAAACGCGTCCGAAA
Source organism: Bemisia tabaci (assembly GCF_001854935.1). NCBI lineage: Eukaryota > Metazoa > Arthropoda > Insecta > Hemiptera > Aleyrodidae > Bemisia > Bemisia tabaci. Next base: position 4,785,509 of record NW_017549178.1, read on the forward strand.
AATAACAAATTAGTGAAAGCGTGAAATTTCAAAAAAGTTTTAAAACTTTACACTAGTTTATTTCAACAAATCTTTTTAAAACAACAAATCGATTTAATCGGGGAATAACCTCACCTCGACATGCAAATTTCTCAGCGCCGTGTTTTGCTCCAAAATTTTCGGCAGGTTGAAATCTCGAATACTTTTGTAAGGGCTAATGTGAAGAGTCTTCAACGCCGACAACTTGCTCAATGAACCCATCTGTAACGAATCATTATTACGAAAATAGAATATCCCTTAAAAGTAAAAGTAGGGGCTGTTTGGGGTTCGAGACTACTCGATTATATCCTGGATGTAAAGCGCTGATTTATTCTAATTAAAAAAAAGAAACTTAAATTACATGAAAGATACATAATTTTGAGAGAAAAAGGAGGATAACCGTATCCTTTGGGACAACGGAAGTAAATATCTTTATTCCCGCAATGTTTTTTTTTTTTTTTTTTTTTTTTTTTTTTTTTTTTTTATTATTAAATCTCAGCATAAGTAAAATTTTAAGAGTCAATCTTTTACAGAAAGGACGGCACTCAGATCTTAAATGTGTTGGTGACTGGTACTATTAAAAATTCCTAGAGCTCCATAGTTTTTTCTTTGACACCATCGATTCGTCCACGAGTTAGAACAGTATCGAAATGTACAACATCTCTAATTATACATGTATGTATAGTGCTTTACTCAATTCAGACTAATTGTTCTTCTTTGCCAATAATTAAATTTGACTCCTTCGACCTCTTGTGCCCTCTTTTAACTTTTTTTTAAAAACATTTTTAGAGGACACATTTAGGGGAGTTTTTGTTGAAAATTGTTTCGGGTCATAATCAAATTTTCTTAAATTCTGTCTAATTGCAAAAACTGTCAATTCTCAGACATCGACTTATCATAATTACGAGGCTAAACTTACCCATCCCTAAGTTGAAACTGTACGTCGGAAGCAATGAACAATCACCGGCAATTTACGAGCTGGTAGAGATAAATGGTAGAACATAAAATTCAGAAATAATGACACATGAGGAGTTACTGATTATTTGATCTAAAATTGAAATGGCCATTTTTTTTTTACTTCAATGCATGGTAGAAGTCGATGCATTTATGCGTGCATGTTGTAGAAATCAGTACCTATTGTTGGGTTAGGGTCGTATAGGCAACAAAACTAACTTCATAAAGAGGCGTAAAATATCTTGAAAAGTGAAGGCGCTTCAGGATGAGATCGTGTTCCTCAAGCCTCTCGCCGGTAATGTCTCTAAAATAATATATTTAATATGTCGATTCGAATTATACAGATTCACCAAAGCCTTTGACTGAAGCAGTTCGAGAGCTGTTTGTGAATTGCCGGTGAAATTTCAAAGCCTAGGACAGAAAATAACCGATCAAATTAATTAAAAATACCTCAAATTGCGTGACAGGCAGGTGTGTGATGTCCAATTCTCTCAGGCGGTTATGACCACCAAGTAGCGTTGTGTTGGTGAACGAAGCGATGTGATTGTGTGATAGGACGATGGTCCTCAGAGATGGCAAAGAGTGGACGATCAACGGAATCTCAGAGAAGACATTATGCGAGAGGTCCAGAGTTCGAAGTGACGTAAGATTCATCGCCAACTCGACCGGGAAGTTCGAAAGACGGTTGTAGGAAAGTTGCAGATACAGCAGACCGGTAAACGGCAATTCTGGAAGCTGTTTAGGAAAAGATCGAAATTAGCTGCTCAATGGGTAAAATAAAATCTAAAAATGGAGATCTTGGAGAAAAATTGGAATTTGAATGGAATTTGGGAAACCAACAGACCAGCCCATTGCGGTGCCGTGGTGGAATACCCCCTCACCAATAATTTTCCGATATTAGCCAATGGCGTACCTTGGTCATTTTGCAAAAATTGCCGAAGTTAGGTTGGATTGCTAGAGTTCATTTTTGTGTGAATGTGATACCAAGAATATCCCCTAAACATTTTGCCACATTGTGATAAAAAAATGTCAGCTTTCCCTCCTAAGAAGTTAACTAAGTTCGAAGTTTTCCGGACGATAGAACGTGACAGCAACTTGAAAAAAATTTCCACTGGTAATTTATATTTTCACCGGAAAACATACAGGATTGCAAAATCTCCATGATCCTGTGATCCTAAGATTGCAAGCTCGCGGTGTGCACTATTCGGAAAAGAAAATACGTCTTTTCAACGACTTGAGCGCGCAACGTGATATATGCGCAGTGCATGAAGTATCCTGCCGACTTGTAAGGCGCCATACCATCCGTTGCGCGAACCGTGCTGTACGCGCAATGCATGAAGTATCCTGCGGTCTTGTAAGGCGCTACTATAGGTTTGTTTGATGCTACTGATAATTTTTAAGCCGCGTGCTACCGTCCTGTAGTCTCCTCAGCGCGTAAATTTTAGACACATGGTGTCAAGAGACGAGTGTGGGAAAACTGATGTTACTCAACACTCAGCAGACCAAATTTAAAATACTGAAAATTTTTAGAAAGCTGAAAATATGACAATTTAAATTCTTATTGCAGATTTAAAGTGTTTTTTTCATTTAACAGCTATGACACATATTAACTTACTTTGTACGAACAACCCTTGTACTTAGATTACACCTTTTTACTCAGCAATTCCAGGATCATGCAAAAGCCTCACCAAGGTTGCCAAATTGTGCAATATAATTTTACACGTATTTAAATTTGGAAAAAGTGCTAATTTTTCAGCACAATCTGGCAACTGTGTAAGCCTCATTAGCAGCTAATTTTTCTGTTATTACTGCAATCTCATTATTGGAACAGGCACTCAAGGTTCGGATGTGAGCAATATAACTTACATATGACATGGACAAATTCTGGAATCCCAAATAGATCAGGGAGGTTTCAAGGCCAATGAAAACTCTACCCTTCTGTTCGAAAGTCAACTCAGGGTTTGAGCTCAGCTCCAGGCTTGAGAGGCGTGACAGCGAACTGAATGTCGCATCTTCAAATCGCACCAGCCGATTGAACGAGAGATCCAGTTCACGCAAACTCTGCAAAAACAGAATACAAATCAGAAATACATAGACAGTTCGCAGATTTTACTCGCTCATTCTCATACTAGACTGCAAGGGAGTTAACGTGTGAAACTAACGGTGCCGAGGTGTCGCTCAATCGGGGAAAAAATTGGAAGGAAGTTATACAGCCTCAGAGGGCTGATTATTGAAATTGATAGACAAAGTTATAGACAAACAAGACAAAACAGATATGGGTATCCTAGCGGCGGAAGTGTGTGGTTGCAATGGACAAAGGATTAAGGTAATAGACTGACTGGATTACATTTTGGAACAAGGAACCATTATCTCGGGCTCTTCTATAAAAGCACCTTTCTGTGTTGGAAAACCAATGGCATATATGTTGTTTCTAAAATGAGCCAGAAATAATGGTTCCTTCTTGCAAAATGTGGTCCAACTGGACCGCGTTTAACAAAAAGGAACTAAGCCACATCAGCTATTGCCGAATTTAAGTGGGTAGTTTAATTTTTTACACAAAAACGGTTGTGCGGATTTTTGTTAAAATTTCAGTGAATTTTCTGCATGGTACGAGGAAAATTCCTCAAAATTTTCAAAGAAATCCTCACGAGTGTTCTATTTTAAAACATTTGATTGCCCAGTTAAATTTAGCAATAGCTGATGTGGCTTGGTTCCTTTCGGTTAAATGCGGTCCAACTAACGTCAACCCACAAAGAGATCTGATAGTTGGACGTATTTCTGACAAACGGAACGATGTGTGCATAAAGACATAAGCCCTGAAACCCATAAGAATACGTGCATAACAGGGCTCACGTCAATGCACATAGTTCCGTTTGGCAGAAATACGTCCAGGTAGTCCATCAGTTACTATCTTAGTCCATAAGAACCACACATTCAAACCAATTTGATCGCTCCATACTCCTATTCTTTGTTTACCTCTTTGTCCCTATCGATTTCAGCAATCAGCCCGCAGACCGAAAGATGGTAGTATAGCATAGGTATGTACAGAACGCTTACTTTCAGAAGCAATATCGAGTTTTCCTAATTCATATTGCAGAACTTCCTGATAGGCTTGTCCATTGATATTGTAATCATTGCTGTATAAACCTACTTGAAATGCACATCGTACCCGTAGTCGATCATTATTCTCCCTGCACCCATTTCAACCGATAGGATCGCTACATACTTCTTATGTCTTCTTTGTCTATAAATATCAACAATCAGCCCTTAGCAGGCTGTTTATTGACATTGATAGACAAAGCTATAGAAAAAGAAGACATAGGGAGTATGGAGCGATCCTATTGGTTGAGATGCATGGTTTCTATAGACTAAGGGAGAAAGTGATGGACTAACTGTAGGATCTCTCGTGGGTTGCTGTTTAGTCAATTACCTACCTTCTTTGTCCATTGGAACCACCCGCTTCGACCAACAGGATTGCTTTATTTTCAGTTTGTCCTCTTTGTCTATCGCTTTGTCTATTAATTTCAATAATCAGCTGCAGGTAGGTTGAAGCTAAAAGAAAGGAGCTAACATAAAAATAGTGATTTTAGCACTTTCGGTTCTTACCCTGAATCTGGACAAAAGCTCCGGAGCGTGGATCGATTGGATGGCGTTATGCGAGAGATCCAAGTGGCAGAGGGTCGAGGCTGCGGCGGCCGAAAATGATGAGATAGGGAATCGGCCCAACTGGTTGTAGGCCACGGATACGTACTCAAGACCGGTTTCAATGAACAGAGAGTCGGGGAGGGATCGAAGTTTGTTCGAACGGAAGTCTACGACCCTCAGATTTGATAGTGACCGGAACAACTCGCTTGGAATGTCTGTCAGTTGGTTGTAGCCCAAGTATAGAATCTGTAAAAAAAAGGAAATGAGAGCTGTAAAAAATCGCTTAGCTACCCTTCGAATCGGAATAGTTCACTAAATACGGGTGGAAATAGTGAGTCCTTTACAGGAAAAATTAAGAGTGAAAAATGAATATGTTGGTTGACAGCTGTATCAATGTTGAGCTGTTTTAAAAAGTCAGATACCTTATTTTTATGTCTAATTATCATGAAAGTACCGTTTCGCTATTGCTGTTGAAATTGCCTGTTATTTGTATCAGCTCCTTCAGAAAGTTAACAAAAACATACTACCGTGCTCCGAAAAAATATCTTTTAGGCATTTTAGTAGTACACACTTTTTCCTGATAAATTAGTTATTTTCCTGCAAGACTTTTTCTTGAACTTCTTTTGTTATTTTTCTTTAAAGTATGATCTGGTTCTCCCGAAACTTTTCAGGCAAAAAACTCTGAATTTTTCTCTTAAGTAAATGTTTAATCCGAGGAAATTTGGCAACATTCAAACATTTGTACGGCGTCATTCCTTAGCGAAGTAGTATGCTTCTCGCATGAAGGACGAGAATATCAATATATATAATTTACCTCGGCGTCGTCGCGTCGGCTGGCAAATAGAACGCAACTTCGATTGTAACGCCTGGCATGGATGCAACTAAACAAACTTACTGATTGTGCGCATTGCGTGCGCCAAAAATGAAGGAGCTGTTCTCGCACTCATTGTGCGTTATACTAAGGTCCGATCGTTCCAAGTCAGCTAGATAATAATATCCAAAACAGCCGCTAGACTCGCACTTCACCAGGTGAAATTACAGCAAAGCACATTAGCACACTGAATTTCGTCCATTTAAATGTTTGTTAAACAATTTATATTAATTGTTTAACAAACATTTCGACGGTGAAAGTCGGCAATCACATAACTCGGTTTGCGACGTCGCAGACTTCCTGTCATTCTTTATTTTTTAAATGGAAAACTACTCAACGGCAATACGGCTTTAAAACTGTCATGATTTTTCTTCTCAATGCGAAGAAAATTCTGCAAAAACTTCAAGAAATAATATCAATTTGTTCTCCTTTAAAAAAATGACGTAGAGGCGGAGATTTTCAGACACCGCAAACGAGTTATGTGATTGCCGACTTTCACCGTCGATTTAGCCCTCACTCAGCATAGAGGATTTGTAATGGATTTAAATTGAATGAAAAGGACAGCAAGAATCACCACTGCATTAACCACTCATGAATATTTTGTCTCTTTCTGGTCAAAATATCACAAGCACCATGTGACGTTTTAAAATTTCCGCCACCATTTTATTTTTTACTGAGAAATTGTTCAACAAAGCTGGCCGAAAATTTCACTGAATTTTCTTTGTGCTCCAGGTTAACTTCAGTGCAATTTTCAAACAGATTCAGTTAACAATTTCTCTGTAAAAATATGAAATAGCGGCGGAAATGAAACGTTGCATGGCGCTTGTGATGCTTTGGCCGAAAGGTGACGATTTATCGAGAATACATGACTAACCTGCAATTTTCGCGTATTTTTGAAGGAGTCAAAATCGATCTCAGAGATGAGGTTGGCTGACAGGTCAAGCCACTGGAGATGAGGCATGTTTCCGAAATTATCGCGAGTAGCGTTGAGAAGCGAATTATGCGACAGATACAGGTGAGTGATGCTTGACTCGATTGGTCGGAAGTAGCCGTGGGCAATCGAAGAAACGTTGTTGTGTGACAAATCCAAAATCTGCAAGGGAGAAAAAATGAAATAAGACTTTCCTCGGAAAATATTTTCGCTTGCGAATTTTTGCTTTTCATATTTTTCTACCTAATCCCCAATCATCCGGTTCTTATTTTTTAATGCCAATTTATCTTCTTTCGTCCTGTTAATCCTCACTTAAATGGGCCTGTTGCATGCGAGAGATACAGCCGTGCGAATACACTTGCTAGAGGTTAAATGACATGAAAATTAAGATGGTCACATTAAAAAAGTCTGAAATACACTCCTTACTGCGCAATTTGCGTTGTTAGGAGCGCGCTTTTTCAAATTTCCCGCGTCGGGGGGCCGTTTTCTTACGGAAACAATTAACGGCAACTCGCGGCTATTTCCGGTCAACTGAAACTGACAACATAACCTAAAAATCGGAGCTCGTGACATCGTGAAATGAAATGTGGAAGGATTGCGTTGGATATTTAAAAGTTGATCGATTTGGTGACCGCATAAAGCGTATATGGACCATTATAAGAGATCACGTTGGGTTTGTGAACAAACTGAAGGAAAAAATAACAACAACAACGACTGGGCATCTTCCGGAAATCACCGAGCCCGCCATTTGCTCGTTTCCGGCGATTAGAAAACTGCCCCCAGACGCGGGAAATTTGAAAAAGCGCGTTCCTAACAACGCAAATTGCGCAGTAAGGAGTGTATTTCAGACTTTTTTAATGTGACCATCGTAATTTTCGTGTCATTTAACCTCTACAAAGTTTATTCGCGCGGCTGTATCTCTTGCATGCAACAGGCCCATTGACAGTATGCCAATTCACCTATTTTGTAACAACATCTGTACTTAAACTGCAGATGTGTGTTACACGAAGTTAAGAACCAAAATTACTAAGGTACCTCTGTGGAATTTTACTCTGCTAATATAGTTTGCATGCATTGAAATTGCATGCTTATCATCGCTCTACGTCTGGCCGGTGGACAGCTCTGAATGCATGTGTCAGCGGGCACAAAATTAGCAATCTTTTGATAAACACCACCAACGTGTTTTGGCGGTGAGTTGTTGCATTCTTAACATTGTATAAGGGTCTTTTTTCAATCGTCTCGAATATTATATCAAATATATCATTTTTCTCTGTGTCAAACTTGATAAAACAAACGAACAAAAAAAAACACCTCTTTTAAAAAAGAACGAGCCAGTAAAAGTTCTTACCTTCACATTTGAATGGAACATTAGCTCTCTTTGAGTCAGACTGTTGTTTGCTTTCAGTTGCCGGATTTCATTATAGCTTATGTTCAATCTGAACGAGGATAACGTGCCAACCTGAAAATGAAAATGACGTCATTAAATTTCAAAAAAAAATATCAACAATTAAATGACAACTGCAAAGAAAAATACACCCAAATTGGCAATTGGTTCATGAGGCCAAAATGTAAAGTATGATAATCATTAATATGTTTCAATCAATTACGCGCCTATTCGGGTCAAGAGTTAAAAGCTAATATTTAGAAGGAAAAAATAGAAAAAGTCGAAAATTAGCACGGAACTGACCAAAATTGGAACGGTGTGAAACTGAAACTGGTACATTAAAAAATAAAACGAAAAATAATTTTCGATTTGCCTGCCAGGGCAACGGTATTTCTTTAAAAAAGTTTAAAATTATCATAAGTGAATTTAGAAAGATTTGGAAGTAACTTGATAATGTAAGTGTGATTACTCTCGAGCAACTATTCGAACTGTCTGGAAACCAAATTGCATATCTAATGAAATGAAGGCATTTTGAATCTGTAGACCTGCCACCGCGTGACTTACTCAGGCTACCCCACCGTTGCGCCTTCAATGCAAGTATGATTCCTCTCGAGCAACTATTCTAACTTAACGGAGATGAATTGGCATATCCGATAAAATGAAGGAGCTTTGAATCTGGGGATACGAAACCAAGCTATGTTATTCAAAATACCTCTCTGTTGCACCGTTGATGCAAGTGTGATTTCTCTAGAGCAACTATTATACTCCGGAAGTCAAATTGTAAATCTGATGAAATGAAATGCTTGGAGAAATAGTTATAGTTTTTTTTTTTTTTTTTTTTTTTTTTTTTTTTTTTTTTTTTTTTTATTGAGATATCAACGCCTAGTTATTGCTCCTCATTTTTTAGCCCATTCAATTGTAATTTTGCAGACTCACCTGGTCAAGACAGGCAAAATCGAAAGATTTAAGCTGGTTGTAGGCAAGGTCCAGGAGCTCTAGTTCTGGCAGGTTCTGGAAGGCCTCGTCAGAGATCCAATGGATCTTATTGCCTTTAAGGTTGAGGAACCTAAGGTTGTCCAAATTGATGAAGGCACGACGCTCAATTCGCGATATCTGGTTGTCGTCTAAGGATAGGTGCGCCAGCGAGGAGATATCCACGAACGTGTGTGTGTTGATCTGCTTGATCAAGTTGAACGATAGGTACAGCTCCTCCAAGAACCCGTGGATGTCACCCTGAGAAAGTTAATAGGTCTTAAATTAAGTATTTAGATCGAAATTTTGATTTTTTACCCTAATTTTAGAAAAAATAATTCGCTGTTTCTGTAAGAATAAACTTTCTGAAAAAATATGCAGCATACAATAGTATTTCAAACGATTTTTAAGATCCTGAATGCGCATTTCTCATGAGATTTTCAGCGCGTCATAAAACATAAAATTTTTAATATTTTAACATTTAAGTGTACTAAAGGCATGTAAAAAGGAAGAAACAAGGAGTGTTCGCGGATTTGAAGAGTTATTCTCCCCAAAATATTGAAAACCCGTGAACTCCTCGCCATAAAGAGCCTCGCCAAAAAGTGGTGTTTTTTCGCCCCTTTTTTTATACCCGAGTTAGTCAACCGGACGGAGCTCAAATGAAAGCCTATGGTAAGGCAAACTTCCATGCAAAGTTTCAACTTGAAGTGACCCCTGGTTTAGGCTGTACACCGTTGCCAATTTTCCCGTTTCATGTGCTAAAATCAAGGATATTGGACTATTAGTCCGGTGCATAAGTAGACTAGTACACCCAAGTTGGTCAACGGGACAAAGCTCAAACGAAAGCTCATGGTAAGGCAAACTTCCAGGAAAAGTTTCAACTTGAAGTGAAACCTCGTTTGGGCTGTACAGCGTTGCCAATTTTCCATTTTTATGCGCTAAACTCACGAAATACTGAATCGTCATGGTTCAACAGACTATTATACCCGAATTGGTCAACGAGACAAGGCTCAAACGAAAGCTAATGGTAAGGCAAACTTCCAGGAAAAGTTTCAACTTGAAGTGAAACCTCGTTTAGGCTGTACAGCGTCGCCAATTTTTCATTTTTATGCGCTGTACTCACGAAATACTGAATCATC
>NW_017549178.1:4797172-4878385 GCF_001854935.1 Bemisia tabaci
ACGCTGTACAGCCTAAACGAGGTTTCACTTCAAGTTGAAACTTTTCCTGGAAGTTTGCCTTACCATGAGCTTTCGTTTGAGCCCTGTCCCGTTGACCAACTTGGGTGTACTAGTCTACTTATGCACCGGACTAATAGTCCAATATCCTTGATTTTAGCACATGAAACGGGAAAATTGGCAACGCTGTACAGCCTAAACCAGGGGTCACTTCAAGTTGAAACTTTGCATGGAAGTTTGCCTTACCATAGGCTTTCATTTGAGCACTGTCCGGTTGACCAACTCGGGTATAAAAAAAAGGGGCGAAACTTGGCGAGGCTCTTTACAGAATCCCGTAATCTGTCTTTGACTACTGGCCTAGGCATTTGGTAGAGTGCCTGATTTGACTAATAGCCTTCGACGTATACAAAAAAAGGCGTTTGTTGAAAAACTAACCTGGAAAGTGCCCTTGTGGATCTGTTCGATGTGGTTGTCCTGCAATTCCAAAATTTTGACTCTCCTAAGGTAGTGGAAAGCCGTTTCGTGGATGATCTGGAAGTTGTTGTAGCTCAAATCGAGATGAGCCACGTTCGTGAGAGGTTTAAATGCCTCGCCAGGTATATTTCGTAACCCAGAAAACGCGTGCGATAATCTCAGTGACGTCAGAGATTGACCGATCTGAAAAATATATTTTACATGAAAACCAAAGAAATATGAACCCCGCACCCTACAAAAAAATACAAGCCTCGCACCTATGGTTGAAAAAAAATTAAAAGTAAATATATATAATTTGAAAAATCACTCACCTTATATTTTTTAAGGGACATGAGCTTTCCATCAAAAAAATCAATTTCAATTTTTTTACTCAACTTTTTATTACACTGGTAAAAAAAAATCGCTCGGATCTAGAGTCCAGAATCTTATTATGATTGTCAGGAAAAAATACTCTTGATGCAATCAGATTTTTCTTTGAATGAAGAGCCGAACCTCTTGGTTAAAGCGGACTTCCTTTTGATTCATGCAAAAATCCGATGCGATGGAATCAAGTGTATTTGTTCTTGTCAATGTTTTTAAGAGTCTGGACTCTAGTTCCAAGCGACTTTTTTTCCAGTGTAATAATAAAAATATCTCCCTATAGATCGTCTCACCTCTGACATGGGGGCGTACCTCGATTTCCACGTGAACCTTGTTCTCCGTAAAACTCTGCGCTTTTCCGAGCTCATGTGGAATTAGAGTTACACCCTTACGTCAGAGGAGCGACGACATGGTCCCAGATATATATTTTTGGGTTTATATTTTGTTTTGTCCGGTTCATTTTCTCTCTAATCCATACTACGAGGGGGAATTGTAAAGTAAGTTAATGTTTATCATATCCTCTAAACTAATAAAGAAATTTTAAATCTGTAAACATATTTTGAATTGCTATATTTTCAGCTTTCTAAAATGCTTCAGTTTTATACATTTGGTCTTCTGAGTACCAGGTGAGATCAGTTTTTCCACACCCGTCTCCCGGCACCACGACCGCGTGTCCAAAATTTACGCACTGGAGAGTTCGCAGGACGATAGCACGGAAGCACGCGGCTTCAAAATCATCAGTAGCATCAAACGCAAACGTATAGTAGCGCCTTAAAAGACCGCAGGATACTTCATGCACTGCGCGTACAGCACGGTTCGCGCGACGCATGGTATGGCGCCTTACGAGTCTGCAGGATACTTCATGCATTGCGCATATATCACGGTGCGCGCTCAAGTGGTTGAAAAGGCGGTGGCGAGAGACGGGTGTAAGAAAACTGATGTCCCTCGGCGCTCAGAGGACCGAATTTAAAAATTTGAAGTTTTCTCGGAAGCGGAGAGTAGGAAAATTTACAAACTTTTCACAACTTTAAATTATCTTCATTAGTTTAGAAGATATGACAAATATTAGCTTACTTCTCGGATACCCCTCGTCATAGAGGGACTTCAAAAATATATAAACGCCCTTACATCCGAGAATGCTTCACTATCCATCGAAGAAATAGTGTTGTAGGACAGGTCAAGCTTTTTCAACCCTCGCACATTCTTGAAAGCGTGGCTTTTTATCGACTTCAAATTTGAATGTAAAATTTTGAGCTCCTCCAAGTCGATGCTGAATTCCTGGAAGTCTTCGGCCCCGATGTGATTTTGTCTCAGTCTTGAAACGATCAAGGAGCGCAGGTTCCGCATTCTGAAAGAATTGAAGAATGAAAATTATGCAAATCATAAAAACTAAATACAAATTCTTACAAAGCAGCCTGAGAAAATGGTGACATGAAAACAAACTAGGGGGGGAAACGGGAAACATGACTAAAAATAAACCACTAAAATTTTCGTTCACTGAAAAAAAAGAACACATTGGATCTAGAGTCTAGACTCTTGAAAACATTGACAAGAATAAATACTCTTGATTCAATTGGATTTTTGCTTGAATCAAAACGAAATCTGCTTAAATTAAGAGGCTTGGCTCTTGACTTAAGCTAGATTCTGATTGAATCAAGAGTGCTTTTTCTTGTCGATGTTTTTAAGAGCCTGGACTCTAGATCCAATGTGTTTTTTTTTCCAGTGTTTGTTTTTTCGGATCTCGGCAACCAACATGTACGTCTCAGGTTATGCTGCCGTGTTAAGGAAAAACGCCGAATGAACCTTCAGGCGTTGCCAAATTTTCTTCGGTAAAACACGAATTCCTTGGTAAAGTTATGAATATTTTTCATTGAAAATTTGCAGAGAATAGTTTTTGCATTTTGATCTGAAGCTCCTGAAAATTTCAAGGAAAAATATTCATAATTTTCCTCAAAAATAAGCATTTCATCAAAAGAAATTTGACAACGCTCGAATGCTCATACGGCGTTCTTCCTTAGCACAGCAGTATGTTCCTCAATTTCTTTTACATTTTAATTTATTCTCCGACTGAAAATGACTCAGTTTTAAGTCGAAACGTCTCCGGTTTTTTAACAAGAATTGAAATATAAAAGGCCTTTTGAAATTTCAGTGAATAATAAGCTTGAAATTTCAAAGGCGAACTTAGACCGTGGCAACCCTGTCTATCAATTTAGCCTACTGACCTGCGCAAATCCTGAAGCGCAACCGGTTGATTGCTCTTGCCGCTGAGGTCGAGCTTGTGGATGGAGTACTGGAACTGGTGGGCGCTGCTCTCGTCGCTGCCCTGCAGGTCGAAGAGGACGTTGTCGCGGACGTTGAGGGTCTTGAGGAAGTCGAACTCGAGGAGGAGGGTAGCCGGAAGTTGGGTCAGGTTGTTCTTCGAGAGGTCCAGCACCTGCAGCGAGGGCTCCAGGCCCGAGAACGCCGACGGAGAGATCTCCTGCAACCCGCAGTCCACCAGGTACAGCTCCCTGATCCGCGCGTCCCGGAATGCATCCGTCTGCAAAAAATAAAATCACTCAGAAAAATTTCAAGGGGCCGAGTTTTGTGGGTCCTTCCACCCAGAGACAAGAGACCCTCCACTAGCCTCCGAGCGACAGGTGGAAGATTTTACTTTCGGGGTTTCAACAATTCCTTATGGACAGTTATCAGGGAGCAACAGTCATCACCCTAATTTCGGCTGCTGACCTACCTACATGGTCGATGATGAGCTTCGGGTGACGTCATGAGCCAAACAAGTTTCTCAAACGTTGGCCATTTTCGGCTTGTTTGCAAAACGAAACTGCCAACACGTTGTTAAACATCAACCATGTTGGTAAGTCAACAGTAGAATGCTGAAGTCCCGAAAGTAAAAGCTTCCACAATAGCCGAGATACGAGTGGAGGGTCTCTTGTCTCTGTTCCATCCAGAGACGAGAGACCCTCCACTAGTATTTTGGCCATGGTGGAAGCTTTTACTTTTGGGACTTCAGCGTTCTACTGTTGACTTACCTATATGGTTGATGTTGAACAACGTGTTGGCTGTTTCGTTTTGCAAACAACCCGAAGTTTGGGAAACTCGTTTGGCTCATGACGTCACCCGAAGCTCATCATCCACCATGTAGGTGGGTCAACAGCCGAAATTAGGGTGATGACTGTTGCTCCCGTGAAATTGTCCACAAGGAATTGTTGAATCCCCGAAAATAAAAGCTTCCACCTGTCGCCAAGAGGCCAGTAGAGGGTCTCTTGTCTCTGCTTTCACCGTACTTAAATATACTTAGGACGCCTCGACCGCACATAAGTCTGGCTTAGCGCTTCTGATTGGTCGGTGCTGCGGTTTGGACTCATCTATGAATGTTGCACCTATATGTGAAAGAACCGACAAAATTCGGCCCAGTGTTTGGGTATCCATCAGCGGCGTGGCGTGCTTTGCGATTATCAATTGAATTGCATTTTACAGAAAGGAACCGAGAGCATTGCAATATTGCTGAAATCGTGCAACTTCTTTTGTCTTGGAAGAAAAACCTTATCATCTATAACAATTTTATATTTTACACGCTAATTTAAGACAAAAGTTACCATATAAATTCCAAATACTTGCCGGTTACAGTAGTTTCATTTCTAAGAGTGGAGTTGCACAATCTTAGCAACGGTTTCAGGACATTTTGTCAACGATTTTTTGACCGCGCACCTTTTTTCTCCAGTAGTTTATGCCCACACGTAAAATAAGCAACAGTGACTTGGTCCAAGCGTTATATTTTAGTCCGTATGTAAAATTATATTGACAATATGGAGATGAGAAATTGTGAGAGAAGGAGGTGTTGTTATGGTTGCTCATTTTCTAAATGAAATAATATTACTTTCTCCTTTTGAATCATCTTTTTAAATTGTCATTGGTGAATATTTGGTTTTATTTCTATCCGTAAAATATTGAATGAATACTTATATATGTATAGGTACTTTTTTTCTTTTTTTCTTTTTTCTTTACGAAACTTTTACTTCATTTTGAAAAAATTTATATTTTTAAAACGTGACAAATATTTTTAAAACCTTTTCCAAGCGACATTAATCTCAATGAGCCTCAGTTGTGCCGACGGAAACTGCAAAAATGAATAAAAGAGGAAAAAAACCAAGAAGCACGCAACCTTTAGTTTTAACCCATTTGTACATCGATCTTATGGAGTCAAATACGTCAAATTTTGAGCGTTTCGTTGCGCGTACACCTCGCTGCAGCACAATAGAAGCACAAAATGTAAAAGAAAAAAATTATTAAATTTGACACGAAACCACCAATATTTAAAAAACACATCATATAACATATTCTCCTTTGATAAATTGATACATATTTTTTTACCATCAATTTAAATGAGAATAATCAATGCAGAATGTGCTCAAATTTCAAAATTATGAGTTAAAAAACGCTAAATATTAAAGCCTAACAGAGTGGAGCGGCGGTGTGCTGCCAGCGCGAGAGGCTCACTGGCGCCTACAAACCTAAGTGGATACTTCTCGCATTGCACAATGCTTGAAGTATCCACTTAGGTTTGTAGGCGCTAATGCGCGTTTCACGCTGGTCGCCCGCCCGCCGTGCGACGGTGCCTGAAGCAACTATTTCACAACAAAGGTGTTGCACAGTACTATACAAAATTGAACGTATTAAGAATGACAGGCATCCTTTAAAAGTACAGATCTTTCCTCGCAAAATAAATCAAGATATACTTATCGCACACAAAAAAAATCTAAGAGCCTTTAGCTGAGGTAAATATAGAGGTTTATCCGGTTTAGGTATAACAAGGTGGGAATTTCTTGAAAGATAATTAAGTCCTGTTACACCAAAGAGGCGTAGAGAGTTTTAGTGAATTTTGTCTCATGGAATTGATGCTCCCCCATTTTAACTACAACTCTCAACTATATATTATTCTCCGTTGGACCAAACAGACCAAAAAAAGAACACAAGCAAACCCTCATTCTTCCAAGATATTATATATTTTCATCCAAAAACGTCGTGAGCAATCGTCGTTTGTATTTACATGTGGGCCAATTAACTATGGGTCTTAACTGGCAAGTGGACCAAAACTCCCGTGCCGAAAAAACGCGTGGTCTTAAATTACTGGAAAAAACAGGAGCGCGGACAAAGAATCGTTGACGAAATGTCCTATAACCTTAGCAACTCGGCAGTGCTCTTGGTTCCTTTTTGCAAAATGCAATCAAATTGATCCTCAATTTAACCCTATGGCAAAAAATCGATAAACAGGGTGTGCGCAGCGAACACCTTAAAAATCGATTCTTTACTATAGCTTCAAATAGGGATATATCGATAATCGATCATTCTCACCTCGACACTGATATCCATCTCTGGAAATTGAGCTCTTACATGTGTCAGGGCTTTTCAAATGCAAAAGATACAACCACGTGAGGAGACTTTTTAGGGGTAAAATGACACAAAAATCACGATGGTCACATTATACAGGGTGACCCAGGGTTAAACGGCCAGACTGCAGAAGCCGGAACACTTTAATTGAGATTTCGATTTCTTTTAGATCATTTTATGAATTCAGGGCATAAAAGTACAGGCGAGTACAAATTTTCATGAGAGTTGGTGCAAAACCGTTGCCAAAATTCAGGAAAAACTATTTACTTTCCGAAATTTTGAGGAGGTCGTAGCTCCGATTGGGAGCGCTTTTGGGAAAAACTTTATATAACAAAAAAGTCTTATTAAGACCCATAGAACACGCTCCTGCAGTCTGGCCTTTAAACCCTGGATCACCCTGTATACCGAGCATTTCCTTACACTGAGGCTCCTATTTCTGTGGATTGGTCACGCTGTACGTAGGGACCAAATAAGGGACTTTAAAATTATTCGGGTTTCTTACACGTACTCATACGCTGTTACAAAAAAGAGATACCAACCTGAACTAACGATAGCGGATTTCCGTTCAAGTAAGTTTTGTTAACGATATCGAGGTGTTGGAAGGAACCTGGTGGAAGGAACTGAATATCGTTGTAATCAAGGCGAAGAATATCAAGACTAAGTTTGTGATGGAATCCAGGCTCCGTCACAGCCGAGTGCAAGTTTGAGATCAGGTTGTAACTTAAATCTAAGGTGCGCAGAGACCTGGAAATTGATTGATGTAAAAATTAAATGTGAGGTGTACAAAGAAAAGGAAAATGTGAAAGAAAAGAGGCACAACCTCTCTGTGACATACAGATGCAATTTCTTGTATACAATTTCTTACGAAAATAATTTCCACAAGGACAATTTAGTGCAACGTCGCTCAAAAGCCGAGAAACTCAAAATGTATAGGGTCAATTTCCTAGCTTTCAGCAATAAAGCGAGAAACGTACGGTTGTGATAGAGAATGATAAAATGTTTCAGCCGCCGGAAAGAAGGATTTTTTAAAGTTCCTCAGCAAATTTCTCTGAATTTTCCCCTACTCTTTACTGTGGAATGAAATTCTCTGATTTCGTATGGTCGGTTAAAATTCTGTAACGTTCCTTGTTTTTTGAATGACTTTTCAAGAACTTCCTATCAATGACACCCTGTATTTCCGATCGGGTAATTACCTGTTTTATTGCTTGCGGCTCGACGATACATCACCATTTCATTTGTGGCGGATCACGACACGTCGCACAAAAGATCGAGTTAATTAAGAGGTCGGAAGTGAAATTTTTTACTAAAGCTGCAAATTTGTATTTCTATTTCTTCACATTTTAAATTTTAAGGGGTGCTCAAAAAAGAAAATTTCACGAGGAAACCAACAGAACCACTTTTAGAACATCGAAGTTTCTTATAAACGGAGTTATGAGCGTTTAAAATTTCCAAATTTTGTCCGACCTCTCCTATTGACTTGATCAATTGTGCGTCGATTGAGTTCGAGTATTTACTGCCGAATTTTCTGAGTAGCACAAGGCGCACTCATTACCTTGAATTGCTCATTCTCGTGCGCTTTTGAAAAGTTGTAGACGTCTGAAGAAAAGGTGCTCCTATTCCAGAAGTAATCTCAATTTCGCATACCAGGTGATTGACTAAACAATTATTTTTGTTCAATATTCAATACTTTATCACTAGACACGACAGTGGAGGATCCAGACTGAGTTGGTGGGGGGGGGGGCCATTTGCTGATGTAGAGGGGGGTCATCTACCCCCATAAATTTAAAAAAAAAAATAACCCCTACCAGATTTAATTTTAAGTAGCTTTAGCATTCAATTTGTGTATTATTTGAAAGTTGAAAATCAACGAATAATACCTCTTTAAGAAGTTTTATTTTGATGTATGGCCAATTTATGTCTGATTGAGTAACCTTTTGGTTTAGTAAACTTGAAGTTAAAAAAAAAGTTATGAAGTTCTGTCTTGACACAATTTCAATAAATATTTACGGGCACTGTGTTTTATCTCCCTCTTTTCCCCCTTTTCCTTCTTTTGCACCTTTTTTTGGCCAGAGGGGGGGGGGGCTCATTGTATTTCACTATCCTCAGTCTTGAGCGTACTATAGTTGCAGTGCCAAGTCGCGGTTTTTTCACGATTATTTTTTGTTTAATTTGCGAAGTTTGTACGCAAATGTTATCTATGCACAAGATTTCCGCAAACTTCATGCAGCCAATTGATCTAAATAAGAGAATTCTCTGTTTGCAGGAAAAAGCACGTATGCTTCCTCTGCTCGTATTTGTGCTCATGGCTGTGATGATCATCTCCACGGCATTCGCAAGTAATCTTCACCCAAACACCTGCTTACCGTGGAAGACTAAGTGCGAATGCAAAATCCGAAGTCGGCTTTATAGATGCGGATATGGAGTGTTGCCCCCTTGTTGCAGAACTATGGAATGCATCGACTTAAAACAATCGACGGATGGAAGATTGATAGGAATCTGTGGTCGTGGGTATCTTTGAGATGTACGTATAAGTGCTGCCTTGCTAAGTAAAAACAGCGTACAAGCATTCAAATGTTGCCAAATTTCTTTTTGGAAAATATTTATTTTTGAAACAAATTATAAATATTTTCCCTGAAATTTTCAGACTTTTTAGATCAAATTACGAACGCAATCAATGGAAAAATCGACGGAGGAATTTCCACAAATTTTCCTAGAAATGCGTAATTTTTCGAAGGAAATTTGGCAACGCCTAATGGCTCATACGGCGTTCTTACTTAGTGAAGCAGAGTTATGATGAGGAAGCTTGTAAAGATATTCGCGAGCGCGAATACATATTAACAAACAATGAACGATTTCAATACCTCCGAAAAAAAAGAAAACTAATAATGGAAGTTTATTTGTTTCTGGGAAAGGGGTTGATTTGAAATATTGATTGTAAAGCCTCTAAGCAAGTAGCAACGTTAAGCCAGACATTTATTTTTTACGTAGGATCAAGGGTGTTCGTGGTATTGTAAAACTGGGGGTGACTTTGATTTTACATTTCAAATCAACAGGATCTTGTGATAGATTAAAACGACTAACATATTACATTATGAGCTAAAGTTTTCTTCTGTAAGAGAGGGAGAATAACAGTGGCATGGCGTGCTTTGCGATATATCGATTGATCGGCCATTTAAACCAATAGAAAAGTATCGATAAACAGGGTGTTCGCAGCTAACACCTAAATAATTGATTATTTACCACAGCTTCAAATGGGGAGATATCCATAGATCGCAAAGCACGCCACGCCACTGGAGAATAATTGTTGCTTTTTACATGTTTGCAATGGTTAAGGATCGAAACACACGTAAAGAGGGTGTACCTTTTTTAACTTTTAGCGGCAATTTCATTCATAACTTTAAAATTATTGAAATTACGAGTTAAAGAAGAATTTTATGGGGCCCTGTGAGGGGACCAAGTTTTTTTTCTTTTTTCCATCCCAGGAAATATAGGATCCCCTAAAATCTCCCTTTAACTTGGGATTCCGATAGATTTTAAGGTCATGGATGGATTAAACACCAAAATTCATGATACGTGACCGCTTTTTGTGAGTTTCGGTTCATAGGTTTTGCAAAAAGTTGGGCAAACTGTTATTTTCTAGAGAAAAAAATGGGGGAGGTGCTGGAGGACTGACTCCACTATCATCCAGTCATTTTTGCGCACTTACGGCTTTCTCATCGTTCTCACTTTTTTTACAAATAAGACAGTGCTTGCTGATTTAGACTAAAGACTTAGAGACATCTTTGAGAACCTGATGGATTTTTGGGATTACAGACCTAGATGAAGAGGAAGATCATGAAGAAGAAGAAGGAGAAGACAGACAAGAGGACGGAGGAGACGTGGGAGAAGGAGAGGACGGAGGATACTGAAAAAAACGGGAGAAGTAGCAGAAGAATGAAAAGATAGACTGGAAGAAGAAGAAGAAACAGAATAAGGGGAAGGAGCGGAAGAGGAGGATAGAGAGAGGATGGAGGATGCTAAGAAAACAGAGGAAGAAGAGGGTGGACGAGAGACATGAGGAAGAAGAAGGAGAAGAAGAAGTGAGAGAAGCAGAGGACGGTGGATACCAGGAGGAAAAGGAAGAGGAAGAAGAAGAAAAAGAATAAGAGGCAAAAGGACGAGAAAGAGGGGAAAATAGAAGGGAACAGCAAGAACAAGAGGAACACGAAAAAGAAGAAGTGAGTGATGGAGAGGATAGATTAAACTTAAAATTAGAAGAAAGAGGAAGAAGGAGAAGAAGAAGGAGAAGAGATATTATAAAATTAAGAAAAAAAGGACGCGGAAGAACCTGAGAAAGAAGAAGAAAGAGAGTAGCATGAAGGAGAAGAGAAGGAGATCAACGAGGCGAAATAGACGTGAGTTCTCAGAAAAATATTTAATGAAATAACATAAAAAATGCGCGAAATTTTGGGACCCCTCGCGACGGACCTGTCGACGACTTATGAGAAATATAGGGAAGCTGACCTGAGAGTGGCGACCTGGGGGTAAGGGACGTATTTGATCTGGTTGTCAGCGAGGAAGAGCTGCATGAGAAGCGGCGGCCCCTGCATGAAGAGCTCGCCGTCGAGTTCGGCGATTGAGTTGCCGGAGAGGTCCAGGTACTCGAGGGCCTGCAGGGAGCTGAACACGCCGCGGGGTAGGTTCGAGATCACGTTGTCGCGCAGGGACAGCATCCGCAGGGAGTGCTCCAGGCCTCGCCACGACTCCATGCTGATGTCCGAGATGTCGTTGTCTGCAACAGGAGTTTACAGGGACATTGAGAGCAATTTGTGGAGGAATAGAAAACTACACCCTCGAACACGGAGAAAAAAACTTCGTACGTGGGACCCGAAGGTTAGGTCATGTGGATCTCTGAAGTTTTCGGATTGAGCATCTGAACACTTTAGGTCCAGCTGCTGAGGTTTGGATCACACACCTGAAACTTCAATTCTTACATCTGTAGTTCTTCGGTTTTACACATCCGAACAACCTCGGTTCTCACATCCGAAAAACTTCGGTCCTCACATCTGAAGTACTTCAGATGTAAGAACTGGAGTTTGAGATGTGTGATCCGAACCTCGACAGCTAGACCTAAAGTGTTCAGATGCTCAATCCGAAAACTTCAGAGATCCATATGACCTAAACTTCGGGTCCCACGCACGAGATTTTTTTCTCCGTGAATATTGTGACCGTCAGCAAGGTGCCACAGTGGTCTTGAAGCAAAAATATGCGAAAAACATGTACCCAAAAACGGTTTGCAGGGGGTGAGTCTATGGTACACGTGGACTTAAAATCGCGTAAAATCAAAATTTTGGCTGATCCTACTTCCAAGATATCGCGATTTGGAATTTTCAAAGTAAATTCATGTTTTTTACTAATTATGATCAGCTAATTTATTTATTTTTCTTTTGAATCGGTGTTGATTCACGTTTTTATTTTTTGTTCGATGCATTTCGATCGGATACATGCCATCTCGTTACATGCAGACTACCTATCATACTCCTTTTTTTTAAACTAAAAATTCGCTTTCTGTTGCGTCCGCAGCAATTGTTGTTACGAATATGTTGTGCGTGATAATTTTAGTTCATTACATACTCAACTATCTGAAGGCGTTTAATGTGCGCGAGTACCACTATCTGTCGGAGAATGAACGATGTAGGGTTTGAGCGATTCGTTCAATCTCACTTCTGATGTTCTCCAACAGGGTGCTCTACTTTCGCACATTAAACGCCTTCAGAGAGTCGAGTATGTAATGAACTAAAATTAGCACGCACAACATATTCGTAACAACAATTGCTGCAGACGCAGCTGAAGGCGAATTGCTTTCGCACATAAAACGCCTCCAGAGAGTCAAGTATGTAAATAGCTGAAGTCAGTACACACAAAATATTCGTAACAACAATTGCTGCGGACGCAGCAGAAGGCGAATTGTTCAGTTAAAAAGAGGAGTATGATAGGTAACCTGCATGTAACGAGAGGGTATGTATCCGATCGAAATGAATCGAACGAAAAATAAAAACGTGAACCGATCAACACCGATTCCATGGACAAATACATAAATAAAAAAGCGAATCAAAATCAGTGGAAAACATGAATTTGCTGTAAATATTCCAAATCGTATAATATTTCGAAATTAGAAGCAGCCAAAATTTTGATTTTACGCAATTCTAGGACCACATGCACCGTAGCCGAACCCCTCGCAAACCGTTTTAGGGTACATCTCTGTCCCATTTTTTTTTTTTTTTCAAGACCACTGTGGTGCATAATACAGTAAATAAGCAAATGGTCAAAGTTTTTGACCAGATCGGCAGGGTTGCAGCCCTAAGGAGAAAAACTCTCTGTTGCGGGCTGATTGGTGAAATTGATAGACAAAGCGATAGACAAAGAAGAAATAGGGAGTATGAAGCAATCCTGTCGGTTGAAATAGGTGGTTCTTATGGACTAAGGGGGTGAATGATGGACTAACTTTAGGGTCTCTCGTGGATTTTCGTTAGTTAGTCCATTACCTACCTAATTTGTCCATTGCAACCACCCAATACTAATTGGATCCCTCCACATCCTTTTTTGTCTCCTTAGTTTGGTTAGCTGTTTCTATCAATTTTAACAATCGGAACGCTGGAGTCAAGAACAGAGACAAAAAGACCCTCCACTGGCCTCTCGGCGTTATATCTTTTACTTTCGGGGATTCAATACTCCCTTAAGGACAATTATAAGGGAGCAACAGTCATCATCCTTTTATGGCTGTCGATTATATGTTCAAAATATGTAAGGTGTCAATTGCAGCAAAACATATTATCAAGACACGTGGGACTCGACCATTCGATCGAATTTGTGGTAATTATAGATATGTGCATGTTTTCATATTTACAATTTACACGGAAATCATTAGAGAGGGAGACATTTTCTCACTTACGCTTAGCTTCAATATTTGGAACAAGGAATATTTGCGAGATAATTTTTAAATTTGAATATCACACACTGATGGACTAATCAGGGACTTTTTAGAATCAAAAGATAGATAAATTGAATGTCATCTTACCCTCTAAGTTCAGGTATTTTAATTTCTGAAGATGCCGCATAGCTCTGCTTGGTATTGTTGCTAAATAACTATGAGAAATCTCCAGCTCAGATAAAGACCTTTCCAGTCCTTGAAATGCATCACCCGGTATCAGGTGAAGGGGGTTGTGCATGATTTGTAAATGATATAAACCTAGAAAAAATATATAAAGTTATGAATTAAAAGTAAGACAATTGGGCGTCACATTCCACCTACAAAAATGTGAAAATCTGCGATAGATTATAAATCCGTGAACACTAGTTGTTAAAGAGATATGACATGCGGATCAATACAGCAGTTATTTTTGGCGTGTCCTTCATTTCCGTTTCAAGGCTATCGCAAATTGAGCGAAAATAAGCAGTCACCAGGAACAAGGATTTTTTTCACGCTCCACGCAGTTTTATTCCTTCGAATAGAGAACGAATTGTCAGATGGGTAAATTTTCAAGAGGAAAATCATATTTGAGGGGCTTGGAGAACAAGGCATCGATGTGCAGGTTTTGCTATTTCTAGAAACACGTGTTTGAAGTTCCGAAATTAAACGGACCTTTATGGCAAGAAGAATGTTCAAACTGACTTATTTATGCTTAAAAATTGAAATTTGGGAGCAAATTTTCATAGAATATGCATTTAGACTATAGTCGTTTAACTTTAAATTATTAATATCTCATTTTTTTCAAAAACTACACTTATACACGCCTTGTCCTCCAAACTCGAAGTTTTGAAGTCGGGTCATCTCTACTGTATTAAATCGTTACATTGGATGGTACCAAGAAAATTTTTAAAAAAATAAAAATTGTAATAATATTAATGCAACTTTTTTTAAAGAGCGCGATATCTCCGTTAACATGGAACAAAGAAATCTGGCGTTTGAACAGATCTTATTAATTTTATCGCAAGTGATCAATTCTCACAGTCTGTTCAAAATAGGGATTAAAATTGTATATTATAGTGATTTCTTGGCATAATGGAAAACAAAGTCATTTCTTGGCATACCTGTTCCTTCTAGGAAATGAGGTTCGAAATATTCAAGCCCGTTGTTCTCTAAAATAAGCATGAAAACTTTCGAACTGTTGAGAGGTGGTGGTATCCTCGGCAGGGGTACATTTCGACACCGGACTATACCTAGATCTGGCACAGCTTTTGAACACGTGCATAGGGGGTTGAAAACACAAGGCGGGTCGTCCTTATGTGCCTCCAGAGCTCCATACCTAAGGAAGAAGAAATCCGGAGATTCTCTCAGAGAGGAAAAGGGTACAGTTGGATCGCATTTAGCAAAAAGGATCCAGCAGCGCGATCACACACTGGGAAAAAAACACATTGGATCTAGTCCAGACTCTTGAAAACATTGACAAGAAAAAGGACTCTTGATTCAATCAGATTTAAGCTTAAATCAGACGGAAATCCGCTCAAATTAAGAGGCTTGGCTCTTGATTTAAGCTTAAATCTGTTTGAATCAAGAGTATTTTTCTTGTCGGTGTTTTTAAGAGTCTAGACTCTAGATCCAATGTGTTTTTTTTTTTCAGTGAGTGTTGTGAAAATGGATCGCATTTAATGAAAAGGGACCAGCGCGATTACAGTATTGTAAAAATGTCGCCTCTTCATAATTACCTAAAAAATCTCCAATAATAACAAATAATTCTTGCTTCCCACCTAAAAGTTGTTTATTTTAAAGAAAAACAATTCTGTGCATTTTAATACAGTACATATATTGAGTATTTTTACAAGAAAAATAGAAATTTTACGATTTTGAAAACACTGTAATTACGCTGGCTCCTTTTTGCTAAATGCGATCCAAATAATGGTGCTTCCGAATAATTATCTAAAAAAATCTCCCAGAGTAGCAAATCGTTTTGGCCTCCCACCTAAGATTTGTGTGCAGATTTGAATCGAGTACAAATATAGGTATTTTTGAAAGAAAATAAGCAGTTGCACGAGATTGAAAATACTGTGATCGTACTGGTTCCTTTTTGCTACATTCGATCCATTTAACAAAATTAAAAACTATGACTAAATTACAATGGGTCATTTGCGCTCGTCACAGAATCGTGTTTTGGTGGTTGAAGCTTATAGGTAAGCAAAAATAATCAGATCCGTCCAAATCCCAAATTTCTACGTCCGATAGACTGATTTAGAGACTATAATGTGGCTCAATATACATATAATATCGAACTCTTGGTTCAAACCAAAACAAAGTAACATAACCTCGTGTACGAATTCTTCATGAGTTAATTGTGATAATTTATTAAAATTTAGTCATTGATTGGTCAAAAATAATGAAAGTCTCCTTGAACACGAGGAATTTCTAAGAAACACTTGGACGCATTTTACCACCATGGCACAAAGGTCGCGATTCAGAAGCACGATTATGGGTTTGTTTACACTTGAGCCTGTTACATGACATGTTAAATGACGTAGCCTCTAACTCGGCATTTGGACGGATTTTGTTATTTTTTGCTAACCTATATAATAATTTTAAACCACCAAAGCACGATTCTGTGATTAGCGCAACAGACTCATTACAATTACTACGCACGCTCTCTAAAAAATATATCGACAGTCAAACTTCTAAACCGCACGTATCTCGTTTGCTATGCTTGAAAATCTCAGCCTTTAATTTACTTGTAAAGGAGAGCAAATCAACATCATTCCTTGAAATTTTTTCAGATTCGCATCGGACGGAAAAGAAAGATTACAATTTTTTTTATTAAATGAGAGGTTCTCCGTTTTAAAAATAAAGTTTGACAGTACGTCCGCAACTTCGCAAATTTTGGATGATATCTATTTTTTGAGTTAACTTGATTAAATTCATTATGTAATTCAGTGCTGGATTCGGGAAACTTGTCTCGTAGACTTTTAATTCATACGCTGTCTGGTGATGTAACCACGTATCTTGCTAGCGGCATTCTAAAAACTCCGCTCCTACTTTATGTTTTATAGGAGAAAAAAAACAATATCATTCCTTGAAGTTTTCGCAGAATTTTCTTTGCATAAGAAAGGAAAATCACGGCAATTCTTATGCGAATTACCGCAGAATATAGTAATCCATAAACATGAGGTATAAAAGGAGATAAACATGGCGTGGTGTCTTAAATACAATCACTAGGTTACGCGTCTCCAGAATCAAAACTCCTTCATTACATCGGATATGCAATTTAAGCTCACTGAGAGTTAAAATAGTTGCTCGAGGGAGTAACACTTATATTAACGGCGTAACGGTCTGGTGTCTTAAATAAAATCGCTAGGTTGCGCGTCTCCAGATTCAAAGTTCCTTCAATTCATCGGATATGCAATTTGAGCTCCGGAGAGTTAAAATAGTTGCTCGAGAGGAATCATACTTACATTAACGGCGCAACGGTCTGATGTCTTAAGTAAAATCGCTAGGTTGCGCGTCTCCGGATTTAAAGTTCCTTCAATTCATCGGATATACAATTTGAGCTCCGGAGAGTTAAAGTAGTTGTTTGAAACGTCGCAAACCGAGATACGTGGCTTAACAGTTTTAACGTCAATTAGTATTTTGCTGGCCCACACAAATGTTGGCTGAGATATCTTAATTTTCTACTAGACAGGGTGATCCAAAGTAAACGGCCAAACTGCAGGAAAAAAAGTCTCTTTTGTTGAATAAAGTATTTCTCAAAAAAGCCCCCAGTCGGAGCTACAGCCCCCCAAAATTTCGGAGAGTAAATCGGGTTTTCTGAATTTTGGCAACGGCTGTAAACCAAATCTCATGAAAATGTGTACTCCCCTATATTCATATTCCCTGAATTCATAAAATATCTATAAAAAAAAATCTAAATTTCAATTTAAAGTGGGGGCTTGAGGGTGTTTCAGCCTCTTCAGTCTGGCCGTTTAACTCTGGATCACCCTGTATACTGTATCTTACAAGATATATTTAGTGGACTTACCGATGACCGTACAGTGCGCTTCCGCTTGAGGCGCTGGCTATCGACCCCCAGATGATGAGTATCATTGTGACTATCACGATCAAATAGCCAAATTTGATCAATGATGCCACCGTCCCCTGAAATCAAACAAACAATTTCACCCGTTATAACCATGGCTAAATTACTCATAAACAACAGTACTGCCGTGTTAAGAACGCAGTATGAACATTCGGGAGTTGCCAAATTTCCCTGGATAAAACATGTATTTTTGACGACAATCATACACTTTTTTCTTTGAAATTTTCAGATATTTTAGATTGAATTGCGTGCAAAACTTTCTAAAAATGTCGGAAATAAAACATTTACAATTTTTTCAGTAAATTCGGTATTTATCGAAGGAAACTTGGCAACGCCTGTGGGCTCATACGGCGTTCTTCCTTAGCACGGCAGAGTACGAGTAATGCATAGAAATATTCACAGGCCGAGTGGCTAAATGCTAAAACCTCATTTCAACATTCAAAAATATCCAATAAGATTATATTCGATTAGGAGACTGCTAATGTAACTCAGAAAACAGTCGACTAAATTGGCCTGGTGATCAGCGCGTCTGGTTATAAAAATAAGCCAATTGGTCCTCGATTCGAGCCCCGGTAGTAGGGACAATTTCCACGGGTCTTTCAAGTGGACCTCCGGACACTGATTCCACTGAGCCATAATTCCTGCCGAAAAATCCTAAAAATTCAAAATAATGAACCGTATTACTGTCGGGTGATATTACCAGACCACGTATCTCATTTTGCAAAATTGTAGACTTCCTGTCATGCTTTATTTTTTAAATTGCTAACTAACCAACGTTAATTCTTAAAAACTTCCGTGCGACTATTTCCTGGCGTTTCCGAACAATAAATAATCAGAGACGAACGTTGACTGTTTAAGTTATTAGGCTGACCAAACAAAAAACAAAACAAAAAAAAGTCAGATAATTTGTGCGCAAAATTTTAGTTACAAGTGACTCAAGATTATAGTATTAGCTGGTTGGAAAATTAACTAACGGTACAGTAAAACTATACCGTTAAAACTATACAGTAAAACTATACCGTTAGTCTGTTTTTTATAAGGTAGAGGAAGGCTGCCAAGGAAATATTTGAAGCACCTCATCGTGCGATAACACTGCATACAGTTAAAATAACAGTTTTTCTTTGTGTAGTGAACTTGAGTCAAATTCAATTCGGTTGCTTCATTTTTGATATTTAGGTATTTGAAATCTCTGATCATGCATGCAGAAAGAGCGGTGTAATAGACTCAAGTCAAAAGACGATTCTGACGTCGAATAAAAATACTTTTAGATTAGTGCACTCATGTAAGTTGTGGGGCTTCTAAGTCTCTCGATGGGAAAAAGGGTGAGGAAAGCGGAGGCGCAGAGTTGCTAAATTGAATGGAAATTCCACTTTTAAATTGATAACATTAAAAGACGTTGCTTCAGAAATTAAGGAAGGTCATTCAATTCAAATTGTAAAGGTTTTTCCACGTTCTTAGCTGACAGTTTGTATTTTTTATCTAACGTGCATTTCGAACAATTTTTCTCATGTGGAGGGAAGAATTGCATTTTTTTAAGATTTTTAAAAGAGTTCTGATGACATGCAACATTTCGACGGTGAAACTACCAAACCACGTATCTCGTTTGCGGTGTTTAAAAATCTAGGCTCACATTTTATTTTTTTGAAGTGGACCAAATCAATATCATTCCTTGAAATTTTCACGGAATTTTCTTCACACAAAGAGGAAAAATCACAGAAATTTTCAAGACTGGATGTTAAGTAGT
Organism: Bemisia tabaci; assembly: GCF_001854935.1. Taxonomy (NCBI): domain Eukaryota; kingdom Metazoa; phylum Arthropoda; class Insecta; order Hemiptera; family Aleyrodidae; genus Bemisia; species Bemisia tabaci. Next base: position 4,816,172 of record NW_017549178.1, read on the forward strand.
TTTTCATTTAAAAAATAAAGTATGACAGGAAGTCTGCGACGTCGCAAACCGAGATACGTGGTTTGGTAGTTTCACCGTCGATTTTCTCCTCGAGAAACATGACGTTTGGTTGGTGCAACATCAGTTGCAACTAGACAGGAAGGCACCTTCCTGTGAAAATGAATGAAACGAAAGTATACACTTTTCTACTACAGACCAATCAGAATCAAAACCCATAGTTGTGTTGGTACTGTTTTAGTCTTGGCGGAAAGTTTGAAAAAAAAATGCAAATTCGGTCATATTTTATTCTCGTTAGTTTGCTCACCTCCTGGTCAGAGGCGAGACATGAACGGTCGATTATCGATATTTCCCCATTTGAAGCTATGAATGATTATTAAGGTGTTCATTTCAAGCACCCTCTCTATCGATCTATTCCACAGGTTTAAAACATAGATCGATCGATTTATCGCAAAGCACGCCACACCACTACTCCTGGTATGTTGCTAAAGGGCGATCGGATCAATAATAATTGAGCACGATGGAATCAGCTTTTTATTTCGAACCTTCTACAAAGACTGAAATAGTGCAAACGCAACTGAGAGTTTTGTCAATTTTGGGTGGAAGAAGAGCATATCATATACGTCGCGCTTTCGCCTATATGGCTTCCAAATTCAACTTTTTCGGCGGGAATTTTGAAAATCGCCCAGAGATCGGGCACGCATTTCCAGCGCGTACAAGCAAACTGTCTATCATCAAATATCAATATTCGAATCTTGTCTGAAAAAACCACCCATGCTTTTCACACGAAGGAAGGATCAAAATGAAAAAAATACATCGATTATTATTGCAACCACCATGGACCACTTTGTGCATGAACGTAGTTTTAATTTTTGTCAATAATAGAATGTGCTAAACCTCTTGTAATTCTTGTTATTTTTACACGTTAGTTGTGCAGGAAATATAAGAAAAATACATGCCAGATTTTGTGATTATATTAAAATGCCAACTCCTCGCCAAAATCACTCCGACTCTTGTGAATTTGATAAAAGGAAAAAAATTTGCCAATTTGTCCATAATTTGACCAAACCTATTTTTGAACCCACAGGAATGCATTGAGTGTAATAAAATTATCAAAATAAACCGAACTTATGTCATAACGTCTGTACATATTAAAAAAAACGAAAGAGATATACATGATAAATAGATGCGTGTTAAAGATGCTCCTAGTCTTGTAGTATCCGATACTTTCCGTACAAAATTTAAGAAGCTACGACATTTGTCGTCAATCTTTCTTAAGTGCTTTACACGGAGAGTACAATTCCTTTCATTGATATGAAAAGTGAAATCACCCCTATATATTTATGCAAAGAAGAAGAAAAACTGGGTCCACACGCGAAATCGTTTGCGTGCAAACCACCAGTTTGTCTACGCAATGTTGCAACAGTGACGTCACAACTCAACAAACACATAAGGAGAAAATGTTTCATGTTACCCTTCCTTATTGTTCGAATAATTACATAACATTCACCCAGTGCTGCCATTGCACATTGTAAAACAGTACATTTCACCCGGAAAATTTTGATATTACGAACTTTATTCAGCACAGTTTGCCCTCTATTTTTGCAGTTTAACGCAGGCTTCTAATCGCGCTAATTTCTCTTGAAGCAACTTGCGTGAGCTCTCGGAGTAATTGTTCCCGTTTAATACGTACGCTTCGACGGATTTGAGCCCTCGATCCATGATTAGAGGGTGTTAGTTTGAACTTGGGGCCACTGTAGGGGTTTTGACTAAATATGTAGGGGGGTCTCATCATGAGCTAACTTCATCGAACTTTTGTCCGTCTGAGGCTTCAGACGGTAACCTCAGTAGGTAGTCGCGAGAGGGTAGCCTCAAAATGCAGTTAATTTTTCAAAAGCTTCCTACGTAGGCTCCCCACTCCATCCCTTCTCCTCGTATTGAGGGATATTCCATATCCCTCAGCCACCTCCCCCCCCCTCTTGGATGGGGTTAGAGTCAGGAATCATGATTTTTGGGGGCGAGGTCCCCGCGCGGAAAAGTTATCTAGCCAATCAGGCTGATGCTGTCGCGCTAAGAAAGAAAGTCGTATGAACATTCAAAAGGTGCCCTGCTCCCTATACGTAAAGGTACTCTATATAGGGCATTCCACACGTACAGGAAAGAATTAAGTGACGAAATTCAAAAATGAAAAAGTAAAAAAGTAAAAAAAATATTAGCAAAAGGTGCAGATGCCCCCTTCCCCCCCCCAAAAAAAAACAACCACCAAACAATAATCTACGCTCTCATTCTATGTCCGTCAAAAGTTCCGGAAAATACAAAAGATCCGCAATATTTCGGGAATTTCAAAGGTTCCAGGAAAAATTCAGGGAAAGCTCTAAAGTTCCAAAATTCGGCACTAGTTCCGGGTAATTGTAACACTAACAACAATGAATAACATTTAAAAACATTTATTTTTGACTCTAAATATAACTTTTCGAACTCTTGGCCTTTGATTTTCCCGCGAAATGGTGTGGCGACCCAGCACCATTCCTCCGCCTTGTCACATACAGTTCGGGCCACTCCTTAGTGTTTTTTTCTCTCAATGAATAACAGTGAGGCGGAATTTTTATGCCTTAGTCAACAAGAACCACCAATTCCAACCAACAGAATGAATCCATCCTACCTTGTGCTTGTCTATCGCATTGTCGAGAGCTTTGTCTATCAATTTTAAAAATTTCATCAATTTCTTGTCTTTTGAAAAAATCTAAAAAGAATCCCAGCTGAGCATTTTTCGAAGCGAGGCATTGAAAAAGCCCCAAATAATCACCCTCCCTTACCCTCAATAGACGCTATTAGTGCCACGTCACAGTCGGTATCGATTGTATCGAACTGGATCCAAACAATCAAACATAACCTCATCTTGACACCTCCCTCCCAGAATTTCACTGTCAAAAGCCAAGAAACTAGAGTGGCATAGGAGTGGCCTAAATCATGGTGGCCCTCGTGGGTATTTTCACCTTTCTGAAACTGCTTTATCCCGTCAACTTAACAATGCAGGAACTTTCCGCGATTAAAAGAGCTGTCTCTAACACAACTTTTTTCTCAAACTGGGCGAATTATCTCTGAAATTCTTTAGTTTCATATTGAATAGTAAGGTTATGTTTGATTGTTTGGATCCAGTTCGATACAATCGATACCGACTGTGACGTGGCACTAATAGAGTTTATATGCAAAGGAACTCGCGAATCGAGTGCGAACTTGACCGGAAGGTCACGAAACAGTGTCAAAATCGGGAATCGGCCTTGAACATCGGCACCCATCCAGAGCAACGCGAGGACGTTAAGACAGAGCACACACTCTGGAGGGCACGGCTCAAAGTCAATATACTCGGACGCGACACCGACTCCAACACCTACGCTCCGTTACCCTTCATTTCTCCAAGGGCGGAACCCCGGCCTCACCTGCGGGTCACCGAGGGGAAGTGCACCTTACGCGATGAAGGGGCCAAGGCGGGAGGGGGAGGGGGGGGTAGGGCACCCCAAACGTAATTCGATGCCTCCGCACGCGAGACCCACGCATGAATTAAAAGCGCACGGGACGTTGTCACATTGGACCGTCTTGATGTGCACTTTATTGTCTTGTACGGAAGGAAAGACTGATGGATAAATATCAGCGGGCGGATTGTTGGAATTGATAGACAAAGCGTTCGACAAAGCAATAGACAAACAAAACATTGGGAGTATGGATCGATCCTATTGGTTGATATTTGTGGTGTGGTCAGATTGGACCGTCTTGATGTGCACTTTATTAGCTTGTACGGAAGGAAAGACTTATGGATAAATACCAGCGGGCGGACTGTTGAAATCGATAGACAAAGCGTTCGACAAAGCAATAGACAAACAAAACATTGGGAGTGTGGATCGATCCTATTGGTTAATATTTGTGGTGTGGTCAGATTGGACCGTCTTGATGTGCACTTTATTGTCTTGTACGGAGGGAAAGACTGATGGATAAATACCAGCGGGCGGACTGTTGAAATCGATAGACAAAGCGTTCGACAAAGCAATGGACAAACAAAACATTGGGAGTGTGGATCGATCCTATTGGTTGAAATGTGTGGTTTCTGTAGACTAGGTGGGGAAATGATGGACTACATTCAGGGTCTCTCGTGGAATGTCGTTAGTTAGTCTATTACCTACGTCTTCTCTCCATTGCAACCACCCGCTTCCAACAATAGGATCCCTCCATATCCCGTCTGCCTTATTGGTCTATTGCTTTGTCTACCAATTTCAAGAATCAGTCCCCAGGACTTTGGTTAGCACCATCGGGGTACAAAATCTCGGTTCTAAAGAACGACGAGATCAGAAGACGCTTTTCGATTCGGAGGAAATAAGGGGATCCATTGGGGCGAGGGGGGGGCGTGCCCGTGCCGCCCCCTTCCTCCTGTTTGCCTGAAAGAAAAGAGGAAGAATTAGGGAAGAAACGGAGGAAAAAGGAAGGGCGGACGCTTATAATTGGATAACTGCAGATTATATGCTTTAGATTTTCAAAAATTTTCGGGAGCAGCCCCTCGTACCTCCTTTACACCCCTCTTCCGCTCGAAATGTCTTATGCCGAACTGGTAGCGTATACCTAGAGTACCAATATGGGAAGAGTACGGATATGTTGAAATATGGAGCTGTTTTGTATTTTTTAAGAGAATTTTATTATCGTTTGAATCGAATACATTCAAAATTTTTTCTGTTTAATTTAATATTCATTTGTATACTAACAAAGTTGTCATCTTTCCGGTCTAATAAAAATGATTCTTAGTAAAATATTTTAAAATCTAAAAATTTTGCTTATTATTTAAATTATTATTTAAATTTTATAGTTTGTACCTATCGATAAAAATGTACTTTAGTTAAACAAAATTAAATAACCTTAAGTTTAACTGTAACTGCTGGCACTTAACTACCTGGTAACATCAGATCGGTAATATTATTTATTTATTTATTTTGTAAAACTAATATTTTCAGCAATTAATTGGCAAAGTTAGAGAATAATTACTTACATTTAATCCACTTTCACAGTTAAATAGCCAATCATGCAACAATGCTCAGATATGAGGCGAAGGGTAGCTACATCGGTCGATAAAATTAACGCAGTTAACTGGGCATAGGAAATAAAAATGCATTTCTAACAATCTGTCAACCATGTATGGATACGAAGCTTGCAACTGGGCGCTACCGTTCATTACGCAGCCAAAGATGTGGGCATGAAACTAATACTCTGAGCCGGGTCTAATTGTGCCTGGCTTCTGAAACCCCATCAGCCAAATTAATCAAATTTAATTGCTGGCTGTTTTTACGTTCGGAATAGAGAGATTCATCGTCGTCTTGGATGCAAGAGTGGAGCATCTTCAAGTTTGTACCGATTTGCACAGCCGTAAGCTGGAATTAAAGCTGTTCCGCTTGGATCGATCTACTTAAGGTACTTAGGCTACTTAAGGTGGTGATTCTTAAAGGTTTCTGACATGGTTGAACTTAGAATACCTATATACAGGAGAGTATAGCCATTTCAACCATTTTACTATAGAAAAAGTGTGCCGCTCACTGATTGGTAGGCTATCATGAAGCCTCAAATTTGCCCAGTGTAAACAAATCTCAGCTCCTTCGCACCTAGTTTGGCCCAATGTACAGGTACACAAACAAGATGGCGACAAAGTTCTACAAAGTTCTATAGACGTGATTTTGGATGTGATATGAAATTTGTGTATATTCAACTTCAGAATTGCGTTTGGGTCGAACTTTGATGGATATTTTTGCCGGAAATGAACCTTTAAGTGTGATTATCATTCATTTCTCAGCCGAAAATACGTATTCCTCTAGGCTGGGTTTGTTTATATTGGGCCAATTGGAGCTCCATAAAAGCCTAAAACTGAGGAACCAATCAGAGGCGGCACAGAGATGGCAATACTCTCCTGTATATAGGCACTCTAGTTGAACTGGCATGCGATACATTGCACCGATTACGTCAAAAGTCTCGCCAGATTTTTTGGTCCAAAATAAAGGACGATAGCCCAAGCGCATGAGCCGAAAGAATCAATCTGAACCAAAAAATGTAATTGCTCCGTTTTCATTTAATAATAAAAGTGCGGAGATTTTGAGACACTACTAACGATATTTGCAGTTGAACCGTCGACGAAAAAACCTCTGGTTGCCCCTAATGATGCCTTTCGCCACTATAACCAAGATGGAGAAAATTACAATATACTTTGATCTACGATGGGTAAAATTAATCACCATGTTCGTTTGGAAGAGATATTTCCAGTAACATGCGATGTAAAATATGGAAATCCTTGCTTGGAAAAATTGAAATATTTGTAATTCTTTGAAAGTTAACCATTGAAACACCATTCTGAAACATGATACAAGCATATAAAGGGCGAGTTCGGAGTCCAATATTTTGGAATCCATTTGACTTATTCGCATGGAATAATAGCAAATTGAGCTAGCTCACGTCACGAATCTGTTCGACAAGTTTCGTGACTTGTAGCAGTTATTAGACTCAACGACGCTGCTGTGTTCTAGCAAAAAAATGAATGATGTGCAAAAGCATTTTGTCTTAGATTGTGTTCAATTGAGAGTACCGCTAATGGTCTTTACTGCTTTTGCCCTCATATTACCCAAGGCAATAAAGTTACGCACAGATCACTTGTCATCAGTAAAGATTTTAATCCGGTACCCTCGTTGTGTATTTTATCGGTTTATAATGGAAAGAAGTCGTAATCATCCGAAAAAAATCTTTGTCTGAATTTTTGATGCGACTTCATCGACAGGACATTCTCAACAAGGGAAATCTTATAAATAAACCGCGATTCAGAGTTAAAGACAAAAAAACGCAAAAAAATCGGTTAGAATTTTTGTCAATTAAGAAAGAAGTAATCATACCAGAAAAATCGCATTGTAACTACGGCCACAAATGTAATTACCACACTGATCATTGTAAGAACAGCGATTCTTCTTTCCTCCGCATACAGACTTAGGTTTTGAACAAACGTTTTGTTTTTGTTCCTGACCTCAACAGGTTTCAGAATAATAACGGATTGGCTTGCCATCAGACGATGCTCTATGCTGCCGTGCTGCGGAACAACGCCGTATGAACCTTTGGGCGTTGCCAAGTTTCCTCCGGAAAATCACTAATTTTCAGGAAATTTTTTTAATATTTTTCCGTCAATTTCTCAGATTATTTTGTTTGTAATTTGATCTAAAGTGTCTGAAAATTCCGAGGAAAAATATTCTTAATTATCCTCAAAAATAAACACTTTATCCAAGAAAATTTGGCAACTCTTGAATGTTCATACGGTGTTCTTCCTTAGCACGGCAGTATGGCGATAGCGGCAACCTCGCGATCAGAGGTAAAGGAAGTTGCCTAGCGCGTGCCAGACGGGCGGAGGGTCTAGTCAGTGGAAGGCATGCGTCGCATAACACGCTCAGTGGGCTGATACAAATAAGAATTTCAGTACTTTCACAACACAAAACGGGGTTTTTTATTTTAATAACCGCACTGAGATAATTATTCATTTTTTGGTATTCTCAAAAACAAACCTCTCAATTCTCAAAAGAAACTAACGTTTCGCTCAATGCATTTAATCTCATTCAATTCGAAAAAGTCCGTCTATGAGAGTGGGAAACCTAATTCAACGTGCTTTAAGTTTTTTCATGAGAAGGAATAGATACGAGATTTTGCATGCAAAGCAACATTCACTGAGAAAAAAGAAAATGTTTGGCTGAAGCATTATAATTCTTTAATATGCCGCCAAGAATTTGTTTTATCTTGATTTAAGCTGAATTTTTCTTGATACAAGCAAAATAATGCTTGAGTTAAGTGGAAAAGTAGTTTCTATATTAAACAGCAAAATTCTTGATTTAAGAAAAAAGACTTCTTGGCGGCAGATTTAAGATTCTTCTTTTTTCAGTGTGTATGATACCTTCCTTTCCTCCTCTGAAAACATTAACTGACACCGTCGGCATGAAAACTTGCAGATAAAACAGTGAACATTTTCTTGAATCGTAAATTCCAAAACCGAAAGAATCGACTTGAATTAGTATTGGTTTTTAGTAAGAAGAAAGTTGTTAAGATTGAGAAGATTTCGAGATGCAGGAAATATTGCTTTAATTACTATGAGTTAGTTTAGGCAATTTCTATTGTTTCAGTTCAACGCAAAATTTTGATGATAAAACACTTTTGTTATCAACCCCGTTTGGTGGTTCATTTGGCGTGGTGGTTTTACGGCCACACGTTTCGCCTTCATTTGAGAAGTTATACCAAACGCGCTCCCTCGTGTTAATATAGTGGTATCGCCTCTTACAGATGATGGGTTGACTTAAAATCCCTGTACAAAATATCCTTAGGATCTAAAATTATTCTTTAAAGAGCTGGTTCGTGTTAAGAGTCTTTTTAACAAGGCGTGAGTAAGAACAAAAATTTGAAATCATGGTAATTAATTTTCAAAAATGTGTAGACTACATGTCAACCAAATGAGCCACTATTGGAGAAGGGAAAAGGGGAGGAAATGAAAACAAGAGGACGAATAAATTATGTAAATTAACAGACGAAATCATGCAAATCAAAGGACAAGAAGAGGAAGCAAGACTAAACAAGCGGAAGTGAGGAAAAACTCTGTTTGAAAAAGAAGAACTATTATAAAAAAATCGATCAAGTTTTCTGGTTTCAGCTCTTCTTTTATGGATCAATCCAACACGTCTCTCTGGGTTCTTGGTTAAAACATCGCCCTTTTCTGGCCAAAGTATCACAAGTACAATGCAACATTTCAAAATTTCCGCTGCCATTTTATTTTTTTACAGAGAAATCGTTCAAAAAATCTGTCCAAAAATTTCAAACAGACTTAACCAACAATAAAAATGTTGCATGTGTGAGGAATTTTCGATTTGACTAAAGATTCCTACGTAAAAATTTGCGAGAGACACGATGGTGCCACTGGTTTTCTCCAAAATCAACTCCCAAGCTCAAAAAACCCTCTCAAGTTGAGGCCAAAATGGAGGGGATATCCCACGCTATCCTGAGAGTCCACCTCTACATCAAGACGAACTCTCCATGCAAAGATAGGGAGCAAATACATCTGCAAGGATGCCGTGTTTTTAGTTTTAGAGTCCCCAAATAAAGTGGCAGCCCTGTCAATGTATTTCCTCCTTATCTTTGCAGGGAGAGTTTGTCTTAATGTATAGGTGGACTCTCAGAACAGCGTGGGATATCCCCTCCATTTCGGCCTCAACTTGAGAGCTTTTTTTGAGCTTAGGAGTTGATTTCAGAGAAAACCAGTGGCACCATCGTGTCTCTCGAGAACTTTTTCATAAGAATCAATAGTCAAATCGCAATTCCTCACACATGCAACATCTTAATTTCTCTGAAAAAAAATAAAATGGCGGCGGAAATTTTGAAACGTATCATGACCATTGTGATACTTTGGCCGGAAGGTTACAATATCCTAACTGTTCAGCAATCATTTTTCTTTCCTCTTCAGTCCCTCTGAGCGGTGCAACGGTGTGTTGGTTAGGGTTCCCTTTCTTGTGCAGTCTACCACCGTCCTCCACTCTAGTTGTCAAGGATACACCTCGTGGTATCAGTAAACATCAGTCCACCTCAGTATTGCCACGACGCTTGCAATACATCGTAATAAAGTTCAATACATAATGGAGATAGTAAGACGACATTTTTGTGCAATCTGGCAACGCTTACTTCAGAGCACCACTCGACCCTTCTAGCTACTCTGTGAGAGTTTTCCCGATTCCACTAGTCAATTTTGTGGCTTTTATTTTTTATGACAGAGATAAATTTGATTTTTTTAGTTTGTATATATTTCTTTTTTTTTTTCAATTTATGCGCGGAGTTTATAATTGACGGAACCAAAAGCCATCCCCTAAATTCAAAGGAGGACCTCACTGATTACGGTAACGAAACCGCATCGTTTCCTCCGATATATCGACTTTTTCCAGACCTAACTACATTTTCGGTGAATTCTCTGAATTACGCAGCGAATTCCTTAAAATTTTCGAAGGAATCTGCACAAATTATAAATGTTCTATTGTAAAAAAATTGAGTTGCCCGGTTAAATTTGGCCATAGCTGATGTGGCTTGGTTATTTTCTGCCGAACGCGGTCCGTTTATAACCTTGTTACTATCTTCCGGGAGAATGCTCGTTTTTGACTTCGATAAACACTGCACGATTTATGACTGGAGGATTACCCGTTGTTTACATCGGACGTTCAACTAAAATCACATTTTGTTACCAATAACACGCATTCACTTGGCAAGCTTTTACAGACCATCTGCATATGCATTGTATACAAATTAATGTTTCGTTATATAGATGGAAAACGGTCTTGTTCAGTACAGTTTAACTCGGGTGTTATCATTGACTTGGTCATCAATCCGAGTTTCCTCACAGTAAAGAAACGGATTAACCTCATGGTCTTTCTTCAGTGATTTTAAAGATCTTCAGCATAATCCTCGCAAATTCGCAATAAATGGCCAAGAGAAAATGATCTGCATTTATCTCAAGTTTATGTGTGAAAATTCTCTGATACTCATATCGACGCGACGGTGTAAGTCGGCAATCAAGTAACTCGGTTTGCGACGTCGCAGACTTCCTGTCATACTTTATTTTTTAAACGGAAAACTACTCAGCAGCAACTCTTCTAAACTGCCATGATGTGTCTTCCCTGTGCGAAAAAAATTCTGTATAAACTTCAAGGTATGATGTCAATTTGTTCTCTTTTAAAAACATAACATAGAAGCGGAGATTTTCAGACACCGCAAACGAGTTATGTGATTGCCGACTTACACCGTCGATATGCAGTAATAGACAAAATTCTTTTTGAAAATTTTAGCACATGCGAAAGTTTTATTTCAAAATTTGAACAAACGCTTTACTAGTTTTACCTCTACTATAATAGTAAATTATCATTATAGTAGAAAAATAAAATATACCTCATTTTTGAAACTAGGAAATACAAGTATCTCGGTTTCGCGGTCCGTCATATTTTTGCTCTTACCTCTTTCTAGAATAAATCCCAGAGAATGCTTTCGCAACCACGCAGTGCAGCATAGAGTGGAGCATTGTGAGTTCACGCTTCGCGCCATCGCGCCTTCAAGATTGCAGACGCAACACGGACATCCATCAAGCACGAATAGTTGTATCTCTGCGCCGTTGCCGAGCGTGTCCTTTCCCTTAGTTTATTTCCATACCGTGTTTATGTCAATTTGTTGTATTTGTAGTGGTGTTTCATGGGCCACTTAACCAGCAAAGCCAAATATAAGGGAGACGTAATCCGACTTTTTTTCTGAATTGGACAGTGGACACGTACTTTGCTAGCGTCGCGGAGCGGAGCATTCCGGGTTCACGCCTCGAGCCATCGCGCCTTCAATTGTGTGGACGCAATACAGACATCCATCAAGCACGAATAGTTGTATCTCTGCGCCGTGGCAACGCGTATATTTTCCCTTGCTCTGTTTCTATTTGTCTCATTCGCAGGGAAGCTTCAAACGCTACTTAAGCAACACAGCCGAGGATAGGAGAGACGTAATTCAAGTTCGTTTTTTTAAATTTTCCCTGAATCGGAGCGACATATCGCCAGCATGCAGCACCCTCAAATAATGAGCGTTTTGAGGTCTATTGACTGAAGTCAACTACATTTTATACTTCTCAACATATTTATTTCACTAATATTTCAAGTTTCTCTCTGAATAATAAAAAAAAAAAAAAAAAAAAAAAAAAAAAAAAAAAAAAAAAAATTAAGAAAATTCGAATGTTTACCGGCTGCCTCATCAAAACGACAGAAGTTAAATTTTTTATATTGTGATTTAACCGAGCCACTTTTTGGGATTAAGAATGTGTAGAAACCCTCGTGGTTTTTTTTAAATTTTTCGTCATCTTCTTTCCAACAAAGGAATTCATCATTTGAAGACAGCCAATTTAAACAAAAATTTAATTTACAGGGAGCTATTAAGAGGGTGCCGTAATATAAAGAACCCTTGCTCGGCTGTGCAAAAATTTGGAAAAAGTCAGCGGTCATTATCTATCACCGATCCAAAATTATGCTCTTCTTAAAAATTCATCACGATGCAGGGATTGCGATTGAAAAATTTAAACCGGAGCCCCCCCCCCTCCCTCAAAGGTAATTTTTTTCGGCACGGAATCGAGAAAATTGCTCCATTAAGCAGAGAGGCAATATAAAAACTTCAACTTTCGTTGCCAATATATTCTAAAGTTAGAACTGTGCCCTACAAATGTTATATGACCCTGTATCCTGAATTGCGTTTCTCGCTGCGTGAGTAACCGTGAGAGGGTGCGTAAAAACTCGGGTAAATGTCAACAAAACTAGGACGTTCCCGTCAATCGATATTGTTGGATTCCAGCAGGAAAAATGATGCAATCACAGCGGCAACCAAAATTCATGGAAGGTAGACAAAATTTAAGACCCTACTCCGCGCCCAAGAAATCATTGCTGTAGTAACGTTACTAACATGCTATCTATTCACCCGTTTTCAAAAAGGAATGAATAAGGAAATATTCCAACATGATTTCAGTATTGTTAGCAAAATACTCTAAAAATATACTGTTTTATCATTTTACACGCACGGAAGTAGAATTGGATCGCATTTAGCAAAAGGGAACCGGCGCGATTGCAGTGTTGTAAAAATCTTGCATCCTCATAAATATCTAAAAATCTCCCAGAATATCAAACATTTATGGTAATTTAATTGTTCATTTAATATGAAAATAACTGTGTAAATGTTAATACTGAACATGCATTGAGTACTTTTAAAAGAAAATAAGAAGTTGCACAATTTTGAAACCCCTATAGTTGCGCTGGCACCTTTTCGCTACATATATTCCAATTTTAACCCTTGCAGCAGGTTATTTTCCCGGAATTGTTGCCAGAAATATTACTGACAATATTTGTGCACGGATGCGGGTAAATATTGCAAAATAATATCGGTGTCTGAAATCAACCTCTTTCCGCATTACGATTAGATATTGGTTCTTTTTTGAAATTGTATAAACGCTAATAAAACATACAACTGAATTGAACTACAACTTGACTTGAATTTCAACTTTTAAAATCAAAAGGTCAGTTTGAAATTTCTTTCTGCCATAAAGATCTATGAGAACTGTTTGAAATTTTCCAAACACTGATAAAAAGTGTTATCTATGGTATCGCTTGCGAGTACCGCTAGGGTGCAAGAATAACGTAGTACAAACGTTGCTGTAGAGAAGAAATTAGTAATGCCGTTTCATCTTGTCTCGCGATGTTACCCCTCTTTTCCGGGGGGGGGGGAGGGAGACCTCCTAAATTATTAATTTTTAACGACAAATGGAAGTGAATAAATTCGTGCAAGTTTAGCTGGTGATCCGGATTTTAAATCATTAAATTTACGAAGTGCAAAGCACGATACATTTTCTTACCCTCCTCCGGGATAATGACCTTAAAATCTAGGTCACCAGCTGATACAATTAATTCAACTTTCATTTTCCGATTAATCATTTTACGAGCCCCTCGAGAGAATCGTGGCTCCTTTGTCGTAAGAGCGTGTCTTAATCTCCCCGTGAGCCCTATTCTCTGTATGACCCTATGTTTTCCAGGGCTCAAGTGGAAATCGAGGTAGGTCCTTACGTCCCAAGAATGACAAAAGGAACGAACGGTCTCAACAAATGCAACCAGTTGGAGTCAAAGCCAAGCAGAATCTAAGAAGGGTTCTCTTGCAGGGCTGCCAGATTGGGTGAAACGTCACGCCTTTTCACGGTTTAACGGGCTGATTGCTGAGATTGATAGACAAAGCTATAGACAAAGACGATATAAAGAGTATGGAGCGATCCTATTGGTTGAAATGGGTAGTTCTTATAGATTAGGGTAAGAAAATGATGGACTATCTAAAACGTCTCTCGTGGGTTGCCGTTTGTTAGTCTATTATCTACTTCCTTTGTCCATTACAACCACTCGCTGCCACCAATAGGATAGGATACGTCTATATTCTTTTTGTCATCTTTGTCTATCAACTTATTGTCAGCAATTTGAAGCCTACCTATGTAAAGTGTCTATTGCATGAGTGAGAATTTGGGGTACAATTTGGAAATTTACAATACTAAAATATGGACCAAGAGATAAATTGCAGGGCTTATATAAAGAGGATATAAGGCGCATAAAAGCAGTGCATGGAAAAATTGTGATATTACTAATATTTCAAGTTAAACTAGTTTTAATGCATCACGGAAAAAACAAGACTAGTGTTGAGCACTACTGGCCGTTTAGTGGGGAGTAGTTGAGGGCTGGCGTCTAAGCGCTGTACAGCTCAACGCCGGAAGGCAGTACAGGTGGGCACTGAACATGAGTAGTGCTAATCAGATGCCGCGAGACGTAGTTGCGCTTAACAGGTGTAAATTCACCCTGGAGATGTCCGAGCCACGATAGCCTGGTGGTAACGCGCTGGTCTTCCACCGGTGCAACCCGAGTTCGATCCCAGGCGGAGGCGTTTCATATTTTACGCTCGCTCCAAAGTCACTTTAGGGCTTGACACTACTTCTTCCTTAGTGACCCAGCCTCGAGCTGTTTAGTGCCCAGCACTCCTCTGACTTGCTGGCTCCATTTGATCTAACCCTCGTTAGTGCCCAGCACTAACATGTAGGTCCCAACCCTAAGCTCGTTTTTTCCGTGATGTTCTGTGAAAAATTCGCTCACAAATTTCAATTTTTAAGCATCAAAATGTTAGTTTGAACTTTCTGTCCGCCATGAGAATCCATGTAATTCCGAAACTTCTGACACATATATTTCTCGAAATAGCAAAAACTGCACTTATGCGCCTTCTCCTCCAAGCCCCTCAATTGTAGTTTTGCTGTTTTTGAAACAAGGAAAACATGTGATCATTTGTTGTGTGTTCTGTTAATGTCATAATTCGTTGTTTGTGTTCGTACCAAGTTCTATAAAAAAGTACCAAGTACATGGACGCGCTTACAAATGTCCCTATCCCAGGGTATCGATGAAAGATATTTGAACCCCGGGGGAAAAAAAGTTGATTCCTTACAGTGCCGTGGTGTTTTTTTCGATATATCGATTTTTCTGCCCTTTTAAACCTATGGAAAAGGATCGATGGAAGGATGCTCGCAACAAACACATAAGTAATCGATTATTTACTATAGCTTTAAATGGGGAAATAGCGACAACTGATCATTCAAGCCTCGCCATTGGTTAATTCCTTTCTACTAAATTAGGCTTATTCGTCGTGATTCCTACAGACAAACCCTCCAACTTCTTTTCCTCAGTTTCAATTTGCCATGGATTGCATCCCTTCTATTTCGCCGTGCTACGTATAGAAGAGCGCCTTTAATGTCATTTCGAGGTTGCAAAATTGCCATGATAAAACGAGAAATTTTAAAAAAGCTCGTAAATTGATTTCTTTGAAATATACTTTTCAAGAAAAATATTACAAAATTTACTTCAAAAAAATTTGGTTAGGCGAGAGAAATCTACAAATGCATTCTCTCAAAATATAAAATCGACAAAACCGGGATATGCCGGTTTAGTGCATTGCTATTTGACTCTCGATTTTTGTAGTAGGTCGGAACATACTCGTGCAGCAATAGCTATCTATTCAAGGTTTTATTTCTCGCGTTTCTTAAAAAAATTTCCTCAACGCAAGTATGCCAAACTTTAACAAGACGAATATGATGTTTGCTATTTTCATCGCATTTAACAGAAGAGAATAAGTGTTCCGGTGTTCGAAATACAGTGTTCAAATATAGTGAGACTTCCCCTATGCTTTACAAAACGCAAAATATACGCACAGTGATGAAATATAAACGATTTTTTCCTTTATAAGTCACAAATTTTTGCTAGGAGAACAACAGCTTTTGCTATTCCAGAATGTATTTTCTTTTTTTTACTCGATTAAGATAAAGATGAAAATTTTTACAACATTGCAAGCAAGCTGGTTCCCCTCTGTAAAATTCGATCTTATATATACTTTATAATCCCAAATAAATATTGCTAAAACAGATGATTCGTCCTCATTATGTTGGGTTGCTTCCTAGGATAAACCGCAAAAAAACCTAGCCCAAATGAGCGAACAAACAAAGAGAGATTTTAAAACATGGGTTAACAAGGCTAAAACATTAAAAAACACTAGAATGCAGGACGTTTCTAGCTGTTACCAGCTCATTTTCAGCTGAAAAACCACGAAAAATAAACAACTAATTGATTTTTTAAAGAGAAATCCGGCCTAGTTTACCCATGTTTTAAAATCCCTCCCTCCCTATTTCCTCCTAGTTTATATGCAAAATACGCGAAGGAAATTTGACAACGTTCATACGGCGTTATGGTCAAAAACCCCTCATTGCTCTCACGATCTGAATCCCATATTGAAGAATAACGATGGTCATATCCCCCCCCCTCCCTACGCACTGTACCACTTCCTCGAGTTGGACCCCTCCTTCCCTAGCAGGATAGTATTGAAATAAACCGAGACGAAAAGCCGTCTGTGAACAGGGGGTGCTAGTCTTCACTTTCACTCGGTGGCAGTTTATCGGGGCGGTTATCGGTCGTTCCCGCCCGCGGAGGGGTCGCCGCGGCGCCACGGTGGCGGGGGTGGGGGTGGGGGGTGGGGGCGCCGATGTTCCATTCGTACGCACCCACAAATACGAGGCCCCTGTTTACAAACATCCGCGTTTGCGTTTATGGATCGTTTTCATTCACAAGTGGCGCACGCGGCCCGCGGGTTGCGTCCGACCGTTTTGAAGGCGCGGCGGCGCAACCAACGTGACTCCGCATAATTCCGTGTCTATCTTCCTGCTTGCTGGGTACGCCTGCCGATTGGTTGAGTTTTGGCTGGATTCTAGAATGGCTCTCGACGAAAAGGCACGAAAAAATTGAATGTTGAATTAACAATATACTGTGAAAAAAAATATGCAACCGTATCAAATGAATGATTTTACATTTAGAAAAATGCTGACTCAACATTGAATTTGTTCATTTAACCGTGGACGTAGTACACGCAGCATTTTCATAGTAAAAACAGCATGTCGAGTTGAGATGTCTTCGAGTAAATAGTTGCACTGAAAAAAATGAGTTAGCGTCAGATGACTAAAAATGGTTTCTATACACTAACTCAAATTGTGTGATTTGGACACACATGATTTTTGGTTTCTGTACACTAACCACTATTAGTGCTGGAAACTAATTCCGCTACTCTAATTCGCATTCGGTAGGGTTGGGTCAACCTAACCTCAAAACTGAGAGAGGAGAAAACGGCTTAGCGAATGATAACTGGACAATACTTTCAGGAAAATAAGATTTCTTAAAAGATGAGAGGTAAAAATAAACTGACCGGTTCCAAATGAACGACAGAGGAAAGGAATATCCCATAGGTACGTGCAAGTAGA
Organism: Bemisia tabaci; assembly: GCF_001854935.1. Lineage (NCBI taxonomy): Eukaryota > Metazoa > Arthropoda > Insecta > Hemiptera > Aleyrodidae > Bemisia > Bemisia tabaci. The sequence continues at coordinate 4,833,585 of NW_017549178.1, forward strand.
CAGAATTATCCTTTAGAGAGACACACACTCACACATGAAACGGTAGCGAATGTTCACACTGAATAAACATATCTCGTCCGAACACTTGAGATATTCTTTTGAAATTACGGGAGAACGCGAACTATAGAAGTAAGCAGTAAGTTCACAGATTTTCGTAAAATATAAACTGAACGCGGAATGCTTTAATCGCAATTTAATACAGAAGATTGACGACTCCAACGAATATCATGCTTGTCTACTTTTGAATCGAACAGACGATTTCTAACCTTAACAGGTTTATTTATGTTGCTTACGAGCGTTTTCAAGAAAGAGAGGACACTATAAATCATACCGGGAGTATTTACATTGTCAAACGAGCCCGAAATTTCACATTTTAATTGATTTTCACGAGCTGACGCGATTGAGGCTGTTGTACCGACGCCACTTTTTCGAAACTAAATAAATGTAACGGACAATGTGGCAGTTAGCGTTGAGGGCGAATTAGTTTGACCCGAAGGTGAATTTGTCTTACCACAGCGCTAATTTTACAGCTAGTGCTGTTTTCCAATTCTGGTTCGCGCTCTAGTAAAGTGAAGTCAGCGTATGAAGCGAATTGATTGGTGCTTCAGTACAATAAATTAGTTCTGAAGCCTAATTTTGATTCTACTTGGTGAGAACTTACCAAATTAGTTCTCAACGCTAACTACTTTTTTTTCAGTGTGGGTCAGCTACTTACGTAACAGAATTATGTTTAATGGTTACAGATAATGAACTAGCAGAAAAAAAATTATCTTAACGTCACATGTTTCTGTGTTTGTATTGCATCAATTTTAAAAGTAAACACGTTTTACAAACTCATTAAAACAACTATGAAAACCACGGCCGTCTCTTAAATTTTCGGCGCGAGGCAAAAACAACTTTTAACACTCTCCATGCATAAAAGTCTACGTTCAATTATCCAAATACATGCACCATGCATTTTTAACAATGCCAATTCCTATTTTCATTGAAGCTGACCTCTTCATCTTAAAATGTTGTGTAAATTCCTTGGCCCTCCCTGAAAGATTCCTCCGATTATTATGCAAATGGACCGCGTTAAGCAGAAAGGAACCAAGTCACATCAACTGCTGCCAAATTTAATCGGCCAATTTAATTTTTACATGAAATCAGCTGTGCAAATTAGTGAATTTTCTCCATAGTATGGATCAAATTCCTGAAAAAAATTTGAAGGAACAAGCAGAAACGTCCTTTTGTAAAAAATTAAATTGATCAGTTAAATTTACCAATTGCTGATGTGGGTTGGTTCCTTTTTGCTGAACGCGTTCCAAATATATACATTTTGTCTTAGGATTTATAAAAAGGACGTATTTATGCTGAAAGAAACCGCACGTGAAAATAAGTGAAATAAAAAAGAAAAAAATGTATATAGGTTTTGCGTGCGACATAGTTCCTTTTAATCAATTCATTTCCACATGCTCCCTTTTAACTTAAATTTCTCCAAGAAGGAGTCAAAATTTTGCAGCACTGCTTCAAGACACGCGTATTTCCTAACTCTGCACCGCTGTAATTATAGGGGTAAGAGAAAGGAGAAAGAAAATAATTCGCATAAGAAGAGCTGGGTCCATACACAGGGCTTCAAGCCGCTATCGGATGACACACTTTCAAGGTGACATTGTGCACGTTTTTGCAAGTCCCGTATCAGATAACCATTACCCTCTGTTGAGGGGATGTTTACTAGTTTTACACGCAGACCTCCATAGCTTCGCAGCAGGAATGCGGGTCTTAAATTCAATTTCTTTGGCATGAAGAAAAGGATATATCACTCTGTCTTAAGCGGGAAGCAAGTGATGTATTCGAATGGGCTCATTTTTTCTACGAGATTGAAAAACAATGTGGAACTAGGTCCACTTACTCTTATCGGCTTCCTTTATAAATTTGGAATTTGCATGAAATTATAATGGGATATGTGGAAATGTAGTGTATTAGACTACTAATAACCTAATTTTTGCCAGTCAATGGATTAGTTGGACTACATTTTGCAATTTGGAACTATAAATTCTGGCTCTTCTAGAAAAACACTCATGTGCATAGGGAAACTAATGGCACATACGTTGTTTTTAAACTGGGCTAGAATTTATAATTCCAAATTGCAAAATACAGTCCAATTAAGATATTCAGTATCTTATTAATTGGAAGATATCGTCTTAATCATATGATTTGATGATTAAATCTTGCAACATAAGCTAGAATAATCAGATCTGAGTGAACTTAATTCCTTTGGGACATTTTGCAACAAGAAAGGAAGGACCACTTTTTTTTCCATTTTTAAAAAATTAAATGGACCACTAGAGAAGGTCTAATCCAGAAAAGTTTCCATGTTTTGTCATCGAAATCCATTTTGTCCATCAACATGCTGTCTCTATCCCATCAAAGCAATCGCAAGTCCATAAATTTAGCCCCAACATCTGCATCTATTCAAACTATACCACACACAGATAAAAGGAGGATGCAAGAGAACCAGAACATCTTGTGTAAACGGTTAAAAAGATCTTCGATGGCACTCGTATTTCTCGCTGAAAAAACCTCCCCGTGAAAAAAATAATGAAAACTTACCATTTTGCTAGCTGTCTTCTGGTACTCTCAAATGAATAACTTCCTCACAAATTGCAATCTTCCAGAAAGTAAACAATCACGTCATTTTTTTCGATGCTATTCCGGTCGTCATATGTTCAAACTTGAAACTAACGGTGTTGCCGAATAGTTCACTCTTGTAATCATGCAGGGGTGTAATTTTTTAAAGTCCTAACTCGCGCTAACTTTTTTACTGTGAACACTGAAGATTTTTAACACACAATTATTGAAGGGAGTGAAAATCACAGATGACCAGGTCACGTGTGGGTGGATTCAATTTACCAAGGGTTCAAGAAATAAGCAATGATGAAAGGAATCAGTAAACTATATGGCACAAGTAATAAACAAACTAAAAAATGTTTGAGAAATTTTCTGAACATGAAAAGTTCAACACCTGTTTTGCTTGATGAGCTGAAAAGAATTTAAATTATGTCACGATTACACAAGAGGCGACAGGGAAAATATTTGCAGTACGTTCAGTGAGGGTAACAAAGTAAGTTGATGGCTTTCTTGATTTTTAATAATTCCTGCAAGTATTAGAGTGACGAACCCATTTTTTTGAATTTTGCGAGACTGAAAGCAGACCCGGCACAAGCTGTAGTGCACAAGCAGAGCTGTGTCATTTTTTTGCACTCTCTGGTGTCAATTCTTTCCTTAAGAGACCAGCAAAACAGCTCAGGGAATGTTTCATTCAAACTTCTTTTAAAATCTACCCCAAATTCTTTCTCGTGCAGTTTTCTTGGTTGCAAATTTCTATCGAAGAATTTGAATGTTTCCTTAAATATTTTGAAATCATCTCGTATGACAGAAAAATAATCCTAGCTGAGATCATAATTAATACGTTCTATTAAGGATAGTTTGATAAGCAACCTCTGTCAGAATCAGTAAATATATAGGCTATATAGACTGACAAATTTAGACTTTTTCAAAACGTATCAACTAACATACGGGTCGAATTTTACTCAAGATTTCAAGAGACATGCATCTTTATCCTGAACCAAGATTTCTGCTGATTTTTACAACCAGATAATTTCTTATGAAAATTGCGACATTCCTTAAAGCTAGTGATTTTTCTTTCCTCTCTGTTTCTAATAAATTACTTTTTATTTTACCCTCGTAGTCACTGAATTTTATTTTTGCTCAAAAAGTGTTTTAAAAAATAAATTGTAGCATTTGGGATTATTTCGAATTAAGACCTCACGATGAGCCAACATAAATTTTTAAACGTCTCGTAAGACTCCATGGACATAAAAAGTTAGGTCCTATGAACTGGACGTTCGGTGTTCCGAATCATCCCAACTAGATTGGGTGTCGAACCCAATTTTGATTTTTTGTAAAAAAAAAAAAAAAAAACGTTCTTCTTGCGTAACCGAACTTTATGAGGTAAAGTGAACTGATGAAAGAAGTTCTGTAATATCTTTAATATGAACGGAGCGTTCAGCTACGCCTTGTCCACACGTACTCTTTAAGCAAGTAAATGTAAAAATTTAAGGTAAATTCCTGGTCTCTGACGTAAGTAGCCTGGTTGCTGATCGTCGTAATATATTAACTAACTAAACATTTATATTATATTTACTTCTTAAAACCCATATATGCCCATTGGGTCGTTAACGACCCATCGCAGTTTTTAACTTTAGGTGTCCGTGTAAATTAGGGAATTTCATGTGTTCAACACAGAAAAAGCCGTGTCTGGGATATAGGCATGCCTATTTTATTTTTGTTGTGAGTATATTTTGGGTAACACGTGTTTACCCTGTTTACATAATGTCAAAAATAATAAGTAAATAAGAAATCAATTAAAAAAATAGTTTCGGGCATATATGGGTTAATTTATATTTGTATACTATATTTTTTATTCTTATACATCTTATTATACGGCACACTTGAACACTGAAACGTACTGCAAAATTTCCAAGGTTTCCAAGGGATCCGAGCACAAAGCGGGTAAGGATTAGCGTAAAGTCTAGACCGGCGTTGATGCGAACTCGGCGCGGTGAAGCACGGAGCGAACTGAGCGCGCGAGGGTTGACGCTAGACACGGAGGACGGCTGACTGACCAACTGAGGGTTCGAGGGATCTCCCTGCGACGCCACCGTCGGCTGTCGTCGCGCTCGTCAGCTGTTCCACTTGCAGAGCAACACAGCATGTTGCCGATTCAATCTCCATCACAGGGCTAAAGTAGAGTACCTGTATAGCGAGAGTACGGACAGATCGCTTCATGGAGGGCTTACGGCCCAAAAGTGCAGCCACCCTTCTAACCAACTTCCAATGCACAAAATTTCACTGCCAGTCTGTAGATTCCAATTCTAACGAAGATGGCTAAGAAAGTACATAAATGAGCGTTCTTCCGCAAAAATGAGTATATTTATTCAAAAACTAAGTCAAATACATGCTTTATAAACGATGGTTCGTAACAATTGTATTAATAAATCGCTCCGGATAATTGAAATTCATAATTTTGGCTGCATTTCTGGGCCCTAACTTTATTCGCGGAGGCATCGGTGAAGGCCTGATGGATTTTCGGAGTTTCACATCTGTCTATACTCTCGCTGTACAGGTACTCTAGGCTAAAGTATGGCTACGGAATTCGACGAGGGTAAATTGGACTACATTCTGCGAGAGTACACGGATGGGTAAAGTACGGACATGTCGGAATATGGAGCTTTTAGGGCCTAAAAGAGCAACCCTCTACTAAAGTCAAGAATGAAGGAAAGCATCAGATTCACAGGAAATTATTTTGAAAAAGGAGACGAGAATCTTGCGGCCTCATACGGAAGTGAAGACGAGGCTTGTACATCGCAATCTCGGTAAGAAACAACACCCATGAAGAACCGTAAGGGGTCCCAATTTTCTTCGAAAAAAATTGTCATCTACTAAATGAGTTGATTTGGTTTTAACCGATAGATAATGATTAAATGTTTCAAGCAAAAACACATCATAAAAGCATTGCTTTTATTAATTAGTTATTGAATTTTCGAAAAGTAGAGAGTGCACAGGAATTTTCTTTGATTTTGCCGCTCCTTCTCATTCGTTTTGAAACATCAATAAAAACCATCAAGTGAACGTGCCGGGGGGGAGGGGTGAATAAGACGCGTTTACTCGTGTTTAACACATTTTTTGGGGATGCCCTGTCAACACTACTAGCAAAAGTTAAGTTTTGTAAACCTATCTCTGTGTGGACAAAGCCTTCCATTCATAAGTAATGAACGAAAAAATTATGAAAGAACATACATGAATGTGGTTTAATGATTTTAACTTCCGCCGCCGCGCCGCGCAGACCGCACCGTGTTTGGCGCAATGCGTGAAGTATTCACGCAGTCTTGTAGGCGCCATGCGTTTCACGCTAACCGCAATGACCGGTGGTGAACACAGTGGTGTTTGATGCAATGCGTGAAGTATTCGTGCAGTCTTGTAGGCGCTGATATGTGTTACATGCCGATCGCTGCGCCGATGGCTTCTCCTTTTCAGCTCGAGTCCTCGTCATCATTGCTCTCTGCGTCGCGCCATTCCAGGCCAAATTGCGTGTTTGGTTTCTCTCTTAACTCGACTAATTAAAGGTGCTGTCTCTTGTATCACTGAAAGACGACAAAATTAAAAATTACTACACTCTCAGGAAATGAGAGAGTTTGTCGCCTTTTCTCGTTTGTAATTTTTTTTTTTCTAAATCCGATATTTTTTTATACCTACATTTGAAAAAATTGCAAAATTTGCCGCCCTCTAGATTTGCCGCCATGGGCCGCGGCCCATGTGGCCACCCCCTTAATCCGGCCCTGGCCTCCATAACAATGCCTCGCCTCTTCACCGTAAATCCTGTACCTCAGTCCTCTATCTTCTGACTCTCTTCACTCATAATTCTTTCTCAACTTCTTCCATGAATATGAGCCGAAGCCTTCCTCTATTTCGCTTAGCGATGGTTTTACCTTCAATACTTCTTTTGGCATTCCCCTGTTTTTCATTCTCCCAACATGGCCAAACCATTGTATTCTTTGCGCTTTAATGAATCTTAAAATACCATCATGCTCAAGTATTTGGTCAATTTCTACATTCTTTCAGTGCACTCTCTACTGTTCCGCAATGCAAGACTTAAAAACTACTATACAAGCTCATTACCTTCATAGCAATTTTGAAGAAGAAAAAATCTAAAAAATTAAACTTTATCTTAGCTGCCCAATTCCCTAAAAAACTTATTCAGTAAGTAGCTGCATCCACTGCTTGCTACCCGCCTCAGTTTCATAACATCCCGCTCAATTCGACGTCACTCTGACGTAAGAGCGTATCTAAATCTCCACGTCAGCCCTGAAAAGCCTAAAGTTATATGGAGAACACTGCCATGCTAAATAAGAACGCCGCATAAACATTCGAGAGTTGCCAAATTTCCCTTAATGAAACATGTATTTTTGAGGACACTCATGCACATTTTTCCGTGAAATTTTCAGATATTTTAGATCGAATTGCGTGCAAAATTGTTGGAAAATTTTAGAACAAAATATTTATAATTTACCCTGCAAATTCAGTATTTTTCGAGGGAAATTTGGCAACGTCTGACGGCTCATACGGCGTTCTTTCATAGCACGGCAGAACAGGGCTGATGCGGAAATTGAGATACATCCTTACGTCATTGGGACGACGAATTCCATCATACTCACCCGAATTCTAGAAATCGTCACTCCTAACGCCGCAAGGACATATCTCAATATCCTTGTGAGCCCTATTCTCCGTATAACTCCACGCTTTTCGGGGCTCATGTAGAGTACGCCCTTGCGTCGATGAACCGGTGAAATATGAGGCAAGCGTCATAAAGACCGCGTCGATGGCAACGGCGACGCAACGGAAAACGCATTTCGACGGGAGAGCGGGAACCGGGAAGCGCAGGGTGGTGGAAGGGGGGGGGAGTCGTCTGGCGCCACGCTCTCTGTTGCTTGGCGCCAGCGGGGTGACTGGGACAGTGGGTCTCGAGCTTTTCCGCGACTTTCCACGGGGGCGTCCACGTGTCCCTACGCAGCTACGCATAGCGTCGCGGTGCCGCCGCGCCACCCTCGGCGCTCACCCTCCGAGCGGGTTTGAATAATCCCTCGTCCGGCTACTGTCTCATCCTCATCCGGGTCCTGAGTTTTTGTCTACGGGGCAAGCTTGGAAGTGCTGTTTTGCCGTGCTAAGGAATAACGCCGTATGAACATTCGAGAGTTGCCAAATTTACTCCGATGAAATGTTTATTTTTTAAGAGAATAATAATTATGAATATTTTTCGTTATCTGAAAAAAATTCTCGGTATTTTTACGAAGGTCCGTTGGTACCTTTACCATCTCACTTTTTTTTTTGCCAATTCTTGGTAATTATACCAAGACAGACTGGTAAGCTTACCTAAAAACCGGCATTTTTACTGTTTTTTCCAGGTAAGAATACCACTTTTATTGGTAATCAATGCCCGGTGACTTTGCCATTTGGACGTATTTCTACCAAACAGACCTATGTGCAAGTGAGAAATATGGGTTGTGCTCGTTAGTTCTTTGGCCGTAAGAGTGAATGAGAATAATAAAGCGCCCGTGACGTCAGCGGCAATGATGGAGCTCGAGCGCGCGGGGAAGAACGTCGTCGGGACGCTCTAACTCATGAGCCCTGTCCACAACGCTCTCGTCCCATGCCCGCGGCTCATGAATTCCGCATTCAGTTGGCACATAGGTCTGTTTGATAGAATGTAATATCCCGCTTTTCCAATTCTTCAAAGGGAATCACGCCCGCTTTTACATTGCTTCTTATGCAGATTTCTAGAGCACACCCCATATTTCTCACCTCCACATAGGTCTGTTTGATAGAAATACGTCCATTTCATCTCGGTAATTTTACCACAGTCGATAAAAAATATTGACGTTTTTACCACGGTCCGGTAAAATTACCGAGAAAGTTCAATAATTTTACCTAGATTTCTCGGTAAAATTACCAATTCCATAAATGGTAATTTTACCAAGAAAAAACTGGGATCAAATAGAGCCCTGAATTCTTGGTAATTTTACCCTTTTCTTAGTAAATACACCGAGATTTTTTTTTCAGTGTTGAAATTTTCAGAAGTTTTCGATTAAATTGCAAACAAAATTATCTGAGAAATTGGTGGACAAATACTCAAAGATTTTCCTGAAAATTAGTGATTTACAATGGGAGATTTGGCAACGCCTGAAGACTAATGCTGCGTTTTTCCTTAGCACGGCAGTACTACTCTGCCGTGTTAAGGAAAATCGCGGTATGAGCATTCAGGCGTTGCCAAATTTCTTCCGGCAAACCACCAATTTTCAGGGATATTTTTCATGATCTGGTATCTAATTTGATTTAAATGATGTAATTTGATCTAGAGTGTCTGAAAATTTAAAGAAAAATATGCACATCTTTCCTCAAACATAAACAATTTATCGACGGAAATTAGACAGCTCTCGAATGTTTGTAGGGCGTTCTTCCTTAGCGCGGCATTACTACTCTACCGTGTTGAGGAAAATCGCCGTTTTGCAAATTATTTGCATCAAATTCTTATAAAACAATTTTTGCCGCGAACATTGGGGTTGCAGAAGTCTAGGGTGGGACCAAATTCGGCTCTTACCCTTCCCTTCCATTGAGTCATTCTTCCACCATATGGATTATTTTTGCAATACGAATCCACTATCTCTGGCCCATTTTAGAAACAACATACATGCTATTAATTTCCCTATGCAGATATGTGCTTTTACGGGAGAGCCAGAGAACAAATTTAATCCATACACAATAATAAACTGATTGTGGCAAATTTTGAAAAATTTCAATGAACTTATACCCCCCCCCCCTATGCAAAAATTTGACCCCCTTGCAACCCTTTGCTAAATGCAAAGCAAGACCCCAATCGTTGAAATTGAGAAACTTTTTTATTAAACGACGGCTAACCCTTCGATCTGGGCAGTAGATGACCTGATTCCTTTTCAAAAGCTCACTGACGCAGTGACCGACATCCGTGTCACGCCGGAAGCGGAATGCAGATTTATTGGGGCGCGGAGGATTCCGAAGGAGAAACAACGTATGATTGCTCAAGTGTTGCCACATCTCCTTTAATAAAATACGAATTTTCTGGAAAACTAGTACATTTTCCCCCTTGAAAGATTCAGAAAATTTAATTTGCACCGTGATCAATCATATCTGAAAATTACAAGGAAAAATATTCATAACTTTCTTCAAAAGTAAATATTTTGTTCGAGGAAATTTGGCAACGCTCGAGAGTGTTTACGACGTTTTTCCTCAACACGGCGAGGAAGCGAAGAAGGATAGCTCCTACAAAAATGCAACATTCTATGGCTTTCGTATTGGTTTTTCTCACTGATTCTGTTTGCATTTTATAAGTCTAATAGGATTTCTGTGCAGAACTCCATGGTAATAGGATTTTGCGGGGTGGAGTCCGGTCCAAGCGTTGCCAGGTTTTTGCGAATGTAGTGACCAAGGGCTAGAATTAAATAGATTACATATGTAGAAATTGGCAGCGTTATTGTCAATGCATTGACATGATTGCCATGTGTGGTAAAATGTAGTTCGAGTTTTGAAAGCTTTGAAAAATAGACGTTGAACTCTTAGAGGTGGATGTATCTTGAGAATCATTTTTAGTTTTATTTCGCCAGCTTTACAAAAACAATGGTTTAGACATGCTTTTATTTTATAATTTTTATTATTGGTATGATTATAGGACAAAATTACGGCTTCGATACTGCAAGTGTATTTAATAATGATGATTTGCGCCAACCATTCTGGCAACATTCATCGGACATTTCCTGGTGTTGTTCGACATGATTCAGTATCCATTCCAATGGCCTACTAAAAAACTATGCGACTTTTTAGTGCATACCCCGTGCCGATCTGTGCACTTGTCCGTATAATCAGGGAATGAATAAGATTGACAGTAAAACTACAAAACCACATGTTTCCGTTTCAACGGAACAGATTTGTCACGTCCAAGTTTTTTGAAGAATGACAAATGGGACCTAATTACTTAATTTTACAATTCACAACATTTCGTGTAAGTTTCCTCTCCCATTCAAGAATATTCTCTGAAAACTGCGCTCAAAGATGTTTAGCGATACTCAATGAGAAAATAATAGAAAGGCACAGTTTTTTAATATGTACCGCAATCGAGTTTCGAAATATATCGGTGGAAAATTCCTGGAACATCGCACCGACATCACATAAAATTCATTAAATCTGTTCATTCAGGGTACTAATTGAGTAATTGATTGAAAAATTTTGTGTCAGAGCTTCAAAAATCATGCCATTTTGGAATCATTTGAAACCTGTCTGACTTAAAATCTCCTTGAAAGTGATTTCAGCCTAAATTTTCCAAATGCACACTAGGAGGTTTTTAGAAGCCAATGAGGTCTTCAGGAAAGAAATTCACGAAATGGAACTTTGTCTCTCACGTGTAGGGCACACATTTGTCTCCCAGATAGCATCAACTGTTTGTCATATGCTTTGCTTTTCAAAACTGCTTTGATTTTAATATCTTGCCCTACCTATCATCAGCAATTGAGATCCAAAATCATCCCTCCACTTTCTGATCTCAACACCATACTTTCAAAGTTTTTTCATGCAATCCCTCTCTTTTTAAAACGAGTTAATCTCAAAATGTAATGTATTCTTCCCTTGTCCTTTCTTTTAATTTTGTGTACTACCCTTTTGTGACCCCTACGCTTTAAATTTTCAAATTCTGTACTACACTATTTTGATCTCTCCTCTAAGGTGATAATGGCTTAAAAGTTAAAAGCACCAAATAAACGTATCTACCAACCAACCATAACGACACCACAGCGTTCCACAGCAGATGAAGCCGACTTACACACTGAAAAAAAAATCTCGGTGTATTTACTAAGAAAGGGGTAAAATTACCAAGAATTCAGGGTTCTATTTGATCCCAGTTTTTTCTTGGTAAAATTACCATTTATGGAATTGGTAATTTTACTGAGAAATCTCGGTAAAATTATTGAACTTTCTCGGTAATTTTACTGGACCTTGGTAAAAACACCAATATTTTTATCGACTGTGGTAGAATTACCGAGATGAAATGGCAAAGTTACTGGGAATTGATTACCAATAAAAGTGGCATTCTTACCTGAAAAAAACAGTAAAAATACCGGTTTTTAGGTAAGCTTACCAGTCTGTCTTGATAAAATTACGGTAAAGGTGCCAACGGACCTTAGTAAAAACGCCGAGAATTTATTTTCAGTGCAGGTCCTTTTAGGCACCTTACGCGAATTCTGGGTTGAGGAACAAAATTAGGACCATCCAAGCGTGGGATATGTTACTCGTCTACCGAACAAAATACGGAAAGAGAGTAACGCACGTTTTCTCTGTAATAAACTCGTTGAAAGAGACGTCTAATTTCAGCCTGATACAGAGGATGCGTTTATATCCTGATACCGATGGTCCAATCTATTTTGTCGCAAAACATCGCTAATCCGAGAACAACGGTCGATCTTCGGACATTGAGCCATCATTTTCGTGTACTGCCCATGAGCGTGTGAGTGTGAGAGAGTGCGAGAGAGACAGAAACCCTACAAACGGCTGAGCTCGCTTGTTTTAATTCGGGAGAAAAAAAAAACAGGATTAGCGTTTGAACATGAGGTTAACTTTCTGTACGAGCGGGGTGAACATAGAGCATTGAGTTCTATCGGCGATTATCCTCAAAGAACTGAATGATCTGAACTCCAAAAAATTCCTCCCTAGGCTAGACTGGGTCAAATAAGCTCCTAATTTTCCTCTCCAGCTCAGAATACATTTTCCCGGCTGATATCCAGAGACCTATTCTGTGGTGCTAAGGAAGAACGCCGTAAGAGCCTTCAAGCGTTGTCATATTTCCTTCAATATAAAACGAATTAATTGGGAAAATTGTTAATATTTTTCTTCAAACGTTTCAGGCAGTTTTGTTCGCAATTTGATCTAAAGTATCTGAAAATTTCAAAGAAAAATATGCATAACTTTCCTCAAAAATACATGTTTTATCCGGGGAAATTAGGCAACTCTCGAATGTACGTATGGCGTTTTTCTTTACCACGGCAGTATTTCACTTATTACCTGTTACAATGAGCACTTGCACTAGAACCACTAATAATACCACTATTACCACTAGCTATAAATGGTTCACTTATGTTGGCACTTTACTATTGTCAACTTAAAGTGATAATAGTTCCTTTCCATTATCCGCAGTGGTAAGGGCTGGAAGTACCGTGATTGAAAACCGCTGTCAATAGACTAGTAGTTAAGGTACGATTTAAACCATTCTGGTACTTATTTCTGAGCCAAAATCTCACTTAAAACACGATTTGAACGACAAAAATTCTGAAATAACCCATAATCAAGATATATAATGTATCTTGACTCGTAAATTCAAACCTTCTAGTAATGGAGAAATAGGCGTAAACGTGAATCAAATAGTGCACCAAACGTTACCGTAACAGGGATAAAAATTTGGCAACCTGAATTTCGATGCTTTGGGTCAGCTGTTGCTCGTTTTTGACACTAAAAAATGCAAATGCGAGAAGAAGCATTGCTCGATTGAGACAAGTAGCGAGTTCTTCAAGGTGCCACGCCGCGCCGTTGCGCCGTGAGTGCAAGTGTGATTCCTCTCGAGCAACTATTCTAACTCTCCGGAGCTCAAATTGCATATACGATGAATTCAAGGAGTTTTGAATCTGAGGACCCGCAACCCAGCTATCTTCTTTGAGATACCCAGCTACGCCGTTGCTCCGTGAATGCAGGTGTGATTCCACTCGAGCAAGTATTTTAACTCTCCGGAACTCAAATTGCATATCCGATGAATTGAAGGAGTTTTGAATCTGGAGCAACCTATCGATTTTCTACATCATGCAACTGCGTGGTGACATGCCTGCTTTCAGTTAAACTTAGTCGAAATATTTTGTCTCAATTGTGAATAATTGTCAGAAGACAATATATTAGTAGTAGGATTCTAAGCTACCCCGAATCATTTTTTTCTGAAAATGCGTCTCATATAGTAAAACTCAGTAGAAATAGTTTTTCTCGACTCATGAATACTTGACAGGAGAAAATGTTCGACTAGTCGAATTCTTAACTACTCAAAAAGAAAAAAGTGCGATTTACCACTCTTTAGTGAAACTCATTTGATCATTTCTCTCACGAAATTGACTTAAACAATTCAAATTTTTACATCTATTAAAGATCTATTAAAGACCTGAAACCAGAAAACTTGACCGACTTTTTTATAATAGTTCTTCTCTTTTAAACAGAGTTTAACCTTATTTCCGCTTGTTTAGTCTTGCTTCCTCTTCCTGTACTTTGATTTTCATTATTTCGTCTGTTAATTTCCATAATTTATTCGTCTTCTTGTTTTCATTTCTTCCCCTTTTCCCTTCTTCAATAGTGGCTCATTTGGTTGACATGTGGTCTACACATTTTTGTAAATTAATTACCATGATTTCAAATTTTTGTTCTTACTCACGCCTTGTTAAAACTACTTTTGACACAAACCAGCTCTTTAAAGAATAATTTCAGATCCTATGGATATTTTTTACGGTGATTTTAAGTCAATCCATCATCTGTAATGGGCGATACCACTATATTAACACGAGGGAGCGCGTTTGGTATAACTCCTCAAATGAAGGCGAAACGTGTGTGCGTAAAACCACCACGCCAAATGAACCACTAAACGGAGCTGATAACAAAAGTGTTTTATCATCAAAATTTTACGTCGAACTGAAACCTAGAAATTCTCTATACTAACTCCTGGTAATTTAATCAATATTTCCTGTGTCCTTATCCTAAATCCTCTCAATCTTAACAACTTCCCCCGTTCAGAGCTAACTTAGTTCTTTGCGTAAGTTGAATAGATCAAGTCTGGAAGAAAAGCCGCCAACTTTGGATCTAGTCGTGACGTAGGAACGAACATGGACCTATCAGTCAATGAAACGTAGTTTATTTTAAGGAACAGACACCGATAAACGCCAGCACGAATCAAAGTCACAATTCTCATTAGATCTGCGTCTACTTGCTTTGAAGTAGAAATGTTCATTTTATCACTCGCCACCACCCTCTGTATTTTCTCTATACTAGTTGAATTTAAATGATTCAAATGGAGATGTTGCATGTGTGAGGAATTTGCGATTTGACTGTTGATTCTCATGTAAAGATTTGCAAGAAACACGATGATGCCACTGGTTTTCACTGAAATTAACTCCCAAGCTCAAAAAAAGCTCTCAAGTTGAGGCCAAAATGGAGGGGATATCCCTTACTATCCCGAGAGTCCACCTCTACATCAAGACAAACTCTCCATGCAAAGATAGGGAGCAAATACATTGACAGGGCTGCCACTTTATTTGTGGACTCTAAAACTGAAAACACGGCATCCTTGCTAATGTATTTGCTCCCTATCTTTGCATGGAGAGTTTGTCTTGATGTAGAGGTGGACTCTCAGGATAGCGTGGGATATACCCTCCATTTTGGCCTCAACTTGAGAGCATTTTTTGAGCTTGGGAGTTGATTTCAGAGAAAACCAGTGGCACCATCGTGTTTCTCGCGAACTTTTACATAAGAATTCACAGTCAAATCGCAAATTCCTCATAAATGCAACATCTTCATTCTAAAAGTGTTACGTCCGCTTTTCTTCGGACAATCTACTTTCAGTTTTCGTGTAATTTTCGGGGTGATTTTGGCAAGGCGGCTCGGCGGAGAAGTCGTGGGTGGACGTGGAGAGGCCGCGAGAGTGGAAGACAAAAGTAGTGATCTTGACGGGATCTGGTGCGGGAGTTGTAAACTGGAGTACTAAACGCCGGGGTCGGGGTCAAAGCCGGCCGAGGCTCGGGGCCCGGGGGGCATCTCCGTCTACTCTTTAATTATCCGAATTCATTCACCAGCATCCCAGCCCAGCACGCGGCCCGGCGCGCGCCCGTCCGTCGCACGTCACGACGTCACGTCCACCGAGCGGAACTAGCGCCACTACTCCCCAAAGCGCCGCTGTCAACTTGCTTCTCAGACATGTCACCTTATCGCAATGGATCGGTTACGCTGGTCACAGAATCGTGTTTTGATGCTTGATTCTTGTAGATCGGCTAAGAAGGGATATGCTGCATGTGTGAGGAATTTGCGATTTGACAATTGATTCTTATGTATAAGTTCGCGAGAAACACGCTGGTGCCACTGGTTTTCTCTGAAATCATCTCCCAAGCTCGAAAAAAGCTCTCAAATTGAGGCCAAAATGGAGGAGACATCCCACGCTATCCTGAGAGTCCACCTCTACATCAAGACAAACTCTCCATGCAAAGATAGGGAGCAAATACATTAGCAGGGTTGCCGTGTTTTCAAGTTTGGAGTCCCCAAATAAAGTGGCAGCCCTGTTAATGTATTTGCTCCCTATCTTTGCATGGAGAGTTTGTCTTGATGTAGAGGTGGACTCTCAGGATAGCGTGGGATATCCCCTCTATTTTGACCTCAACTTGAAAGCTTTTTTTGAGCTTGGGAGTTGATTTTAGAGAAAACCAGTGGCACCATCGGATTTCTCGCGAACTTTTAGATGAAAATCACCAGTCAAATCGCAAATTCCTCACGCATGCAACATCTCCATAATAAGATCCGTTCAAACAGGAACTTTCTACGTTCAATATTAACCGAAATATATTCCTTTGAAAAGTCGAGTTTTTGGCGTCATCCACCGCGGTAGTGACACCCTTGGTTTCTTCCACCTTGCTTTCATCAGTCGGTGTGACCAGAGATAAGAGACCCTCCACTAGTCTCTTGGCGACAGGTGGAAGCTTTTACTTTCGGGGATTCAACATTTCTTTATGGACAATTATAAGGGAGCGACCGGCATCACCCTTTTTTCGGCTGCAGGCCTACCTTCTGGGTGAATGATTTGGGTGACGTCATGAGCCAAACAAATTTCCCAAACTTTGGTTTGTTTGCAAATTAAACTCCCAACACGATGTCAACCATCCATCTAGTAGGTAGGTCAACAGTTGAATGTTGAATCCCAAATGTAAAAGCTTCCATCATTGCCAATATAAGAATGAGGGATTTCTTGTCTCTGGAATTATTCAGTTAATTGTTCCTCATCGAGCTGAATCTTTGGTTCCTCAAACTGAAATTCAGTACCTGAAACGTAGAACAGATGCTCCAAACGTATACTGTTACCAACCTTTAATTTTTTGATCAATGGATTATAACAATTCACTTTGAATCTTCCTGTTATTCCTCGTAAAAATTGGCGATAAGAGCTGCGTTTCAAAATACCATAGGAATTCTTATAGCCGGCTAAAGAAGGCTACAGAAAATCATTTAGCTGGCTGTAGAATGCGGAGAAAATCATACGGCCGTGGCCGGGCTATACGAAGCGATAAAAAATTATGCAGCCGGGCTATAGTTCTTATCGCCGGCTTTACACTTTATCTCCTGGCTTTTGCTTTTTCGCCATCGATTATTAAAGGCTATAAGAAATTGTGTAGAAATGTGTGTGCTTTGGAAATCATTAAGTTTGATATAGAACCACCTTAATATTTACAAAAAACACGTTATATTTTCCTTTATTGCATATTTCTTTTCATCAATTAAAATGAGAATAATCCATACAGGATGTGCAAACATTTCAAAATCATGAGTTGAATAACGCTGACTCCGCCAGATTAAATATTAGAGCCAGACACAAAGCGGAGCGGCGACGCACTGGTGCCTACAAACCCTACAGGGATACTTCACGCATTGCGCAACGCGTGAAGTATCCCTGTTAGGTTTGTAGGCGCCAATGCGCGTTTCGCGCTGGCTTCCCGCCTGTCGCGCCGCAGCGTGCCACGGCGCTTGAAGGAACTATTTCACACCAGAGGTATTTCACGGTATCATACGAAACTGAAGGCGCTCTGAAGCAGAGCAGAAGCAGATGCAGAAGCAGAAGCATTGCAAGTCTTATATGCCCCTTTTTCAAAGAATTCCTCAATTAGAAGCTTCAATTTCTCGCTCATTTTAGAGACAATGTATATATGATTAGTTTACCTATGCATATCGTGGTTTTCATTCATGAGCTAGAAATTGTAACTCCTTAAATACAAAATGCAGTCAAGTTCCTCCTCAGATGAAGGCATCTCAGTATTATTATTTGTAGTTATAAGCAAAGTTTTTAGCAGAGAGATGTCCGTCAAGTTGAGCTGTAATCAAGGATTTGGAAAATTAGCATCGAGGGATTATATACCGTTTAACAAAATTTAACTCACCTCTAAAGGTTTTTAACCTGTGGTATATAAGTAGAACTGGCTTTTATACCCTAAAATTCAGATCCCCTGCTCACTAAATTACAAACTTTATTTGTCTTTATGAGATATCAGTGCCTTAGATAGGACGGAGGAGGATAGCGCTATTGCTTCATCGAACTCTCGCCACATCCTGAAGCCATGTCCACGATATCAGTATTTTTTCACGGTTAGGCCGACATTAGCTGTGACGAAACCGTAATAATGCCCAACCTGGAGCCGGCTGCCTCTGGTGACGTTTGCCAGATTGGCATCGTTCCGTAGTGTCATTTTTATTTCATCTCTTCGATTTGATGAATCAGAGTGTAAGACATGTATATTTAATTACAACAACACGAAAATGGCAAAAAGCTGAGCCGGGCCTCCTCTTTTCCATAAAAAAATGTTTTAAAACATATTTATTTATTTATAAGGCCTCCCTTTTCCCATCATGAAAAAAGGTTTTAGTACAGATGTATTTAAAAATTCGCAGTGAAATCGCGATTTCATTGACGGCGATTTATCGCAATGTTATCGAGCAGGAAATCGTGATAAATTGAGATAAAATTTCGATTTTATCAAACGCGGTCGGTCTTGTAGAAATATAATGGTGACAACATCGAGGATAATCGCTCAGACGTCGATGATCCTAGCAATTTTATCGCCAAAAAATCGTAAAAAATAGCAACGTTTTTTTTTTTCAAAATATCGCAATTCTTTCGTTGAAAAATGCATCTTGGGTTACAGGAATGACAAAGCAACCAAATCAGTCTATATCTGAACAGAGTACCATTGTGTGGAGAGTATGACCTCCGCGGTTACCACCTCTGATTGCCCAAGGCATCTTGGGCTGAATGGAGCCTCCCAGCCCCCAAAAATGGCCGTTGGACGCTGTAAGTAAATTTACATACAAAATGACTCAAAATGCAGTTGCATATGCATACCGCATAGCGAAATTTACTCAAATGCATTATTACGAAGTATTTACATAGTTTTCCGGACGTATTTACATAGTTTACGTAGATCGTGTGCTATTTTCGAGAAATACATCCTAGGTTGACAGCAATGGTCGTCAAAAACCAAAATAAAGCGCCGCCATTTTTGGGCCCTGAGCCCAGTGGCCATGCTCTCCCCATAAAGATACTCTATATCTGTACCTATAATAACTGCACTACCGTCCCTTTGAAATCAGTCGGTGAGGAGACCGCTCGCCTAATTCAGCTCGCATAAAAACGGGACACGGATAGCGCGTCGCGACCTCTCCACCGAAAAACGCGACGCGGCACGGCAGTTCCTCTCTCAATTAGCGGTGCTCCAAGTCGTGCCCGGATCAGACCGGAAATAAATAATTACAGTCGACTTTATTTCAGGGCCCGGCCTGGAATTCCCGCCGGCTCGCCTCATTTTCGAAGCCTTTTCAGCGCCTTCGCGCCGTCCCCCCACAGGTAGCCTCATTGCCCGACTCGACCACGGCTTTTGCAGCCATTCCCGAGGAGCACAGATTGCAATAAGCAGCAATTACATAGTAAAAATGTTGCAATTTAACTGAGTGTTGTGTATGTTGCCTAGCTCCTATTTGAAGGAGCCCCGTTTATTGTAATAAAATTGAAATAAGTTGCACTTTTTCAATGCATTGCATATTGCCTAACTTTCTGACACATGGAGTTCATTTTTGTTGAGTGTTTCAAAACGGCATAAATCGACTAAAGGATGTAAAAATATTGCAGTTTAATGGTAAAAAAATTACAATTGTATTGAAATCACATTTCAATTTTATTTCAATATTTTCGTTGTACTGTGCTGCTTGGGTTGCGAAATCATGGCTTTGCAGCTACTGCGAAACCATGGCTTCTGCAGCCATTGCGAAACCATGGCTTCTGCAGCCATTGCGAAACCATGGCTTTTGCAGCCATTACGAAACCATGGCTTTTGCAGCCATTACGATACCATGGCTGTTGCAGCCATCGCGAAACCATGGCTTTTGTAGCCATTGTGAAATCTAGTCATTTTCTTTGGTCATGTTGCTTGGTTTTAGCGGCTCTGGTGCTTGCACTAGAGCTGCTATTCCGGACGGTCCCAGCTGGGGAGTATCATTGGACCATGTTTCATTGGAGAGACCGCGCTTTGGTTAATGGGAATCGGCGCCATTTTCGGCTATGTTCCTTGTCATGACTTTATTTTATTGCATATTGTTTTATTGTTAGCCAATGCTATGTTGTGTAGTGTATTTTTGGAATCATGGTGATACAGTCAATAATTCAAAACTTGTCTGTGCTTTAATCTCGTAATGGAAAAAATGTACTTTACGTTCAAAATTTGAAAATTTGAATTTTAAAGTTTTCGCGGTTAAGGAAGCTCCAACCACTGGGTTGGAGCTTCCTAGTCATATTACTCGATATCAGCTGATAGCAAACAAAGGTTACCAAGGAAACCGTAAACGTCTAACAACTACCGTGGCCATCGGGGCGATTATTGAAATGGCATCGACTCTATGTCGCCGCTTACGACAAGACATATAGCCCTATCTTAACCGTGTAATATATCGCAATTCGATATTCAAGACCATTACCTACAATTTCAGATATAAAAATGCAAATTTTTTGCAGCCTCGCTAAACGACTTATCAACCATGCATTCCAAAGTTTCTTATCACAGGGCTGTGAAAATATACAATCTAATAAATACAAAATAACCAAATATCTAAAAAGACAAAATTTCAGTTACAGTCAGTTTCAGTCTTATTGTTGCACAAACTAGTTATTTGACAAAAAAAGAAGATGATCACTCAATTGAAAGAAATTGGCGCCCAATCACAACGACAAGTTAAAAAAAATACTGTGGGAGAGATTTTTTAGGATGCGGACCTCCAAAGAGCCTTCAAAATTAAAAGTATACAACAAGTGATAGTGCCATGCATTCTGCATATCAAGGGCCAATACACATTTATATACCGGCTACGTAAATCTGCTAAGTTACAAAACATGAATCGACAGTTGTCGGATTGTACATCAGTGACAAAATGCGTCTAGGCCCTCATTCTTGACTACAACTACTGTCGCCAGAGCCGCTCTCCGACGCGAATGCGTTGGAGCTTCCTGCTTGTTTTTGTTACTTGCATCGAAAGAACTAATGATCCTGATGTCACGGGAATTCTTCGGAGTTCTTTGGACAACGGAAACCCCCCAATAAATCAACTTAAAAACGCACCAAAACACAGATTTTCAAAACGGCCCTTATTAAAGAGAAATATAGAGAAACTAGGAGGCACTGGTATATAAAACATTTTGGTTTTATTTTTTTGGCCCTCAAATAAAGAACAATTCTGAACCCCAGGGATTGGGTAATTTTCGAACTTAACGATATTCATCGAGGTTCTAGGTGGCGGTAGCCACCCCGGCCCAATCCTAAAAAACTCCCCCTAAAAAATGACGACAAAAAAAAAAAAAAAAAAAAAAAAAAAAAAAAAAAAAAAAAAGACGGGTGGCTGCTGCCTAACTAGTTTTACACGTTATAAACTTACGGAAGGTTTCATAAAGTTTTTAAGAAGAAAATCGAAGTTGCGCCTGACCCTAAAAACCATTTTTCTGTGGTAGAAAATTTTGTTGGAGTGGGGTCGTTATCAAACTGAAAAATTGGATCCAGTTGAAGATGATAGTTGATACTTGACCATTTGATAATGAGCTGCTTCCGTTTATCTGATTTTTCTCCGACGAACTTGAACTGTATCCACGTTTCAATTTAACCGTTCCTCATGTTCGAACGTATACTAAAAGTATGATTTCATCTCTGGGGTGCTCTATTTTGTTGATCCTTTCATCGATTGTGGCTTCGGTGAGTTTAAATAACTTTAATTTAAGCAGTGAAAAAAAGCTTTATAAATAAATAAGTGAGAGCATATTTAAAGGGTTGACCATATTTATACGCAGCATTTATTCAGGCAATTTAAAATTGACACGTGAGGATGAAATAATAGGTTATGTTTGGCGCACGCTAGCAGTTGACTCTTTTCAGCCATTTTTGGCGATCTTCAGTTGCTATACACGGAAATCTATTATGAAAAATGTCCCAAAGTCTGGATGTTTAGTTAAACTCATCCTTGAAGTGTCTCCAGAATGTGAAATCGATATAGGAAGAAATCTGCGGATCCTTCATTCCTCACTAAAACCCTCAAAGATACTCCAATAGCAATATAATTATATCCTTCTCTTTTTTTTAACACCTCCTAGGTCAAGTTGCAGTGTCTTAACGAAGCAAAACACCTTTAATAGTAGTAAAAAAAAAGTCTCACATGCATTTTTTTCTTATATAGCTGCGGTCGACTCAACGCCCTAGCTGATAACAGTACTTCTCGAATAAAAACTATTTGCGTTCATCTGTGGATTTTTATGTTTTGGCCATGTTTTGCCACTTTCAGTCAGCCCACCTGAAACCGTGGGAGAAGGGGAAGGGTGGAGGGTAGAGGGGGAGGGGTGGAGGGGGGCTACTCTTCCTTCCTTCGTCCCCAAATAACGCCACCACTGTGTTTGGATCGGTTGTTTTTTACGTATTTCATTTATTAGCGGATGGTGAGAGAAACCTTTGTTGTAAAATTTGGTGCATTGTCATGAAACCGTTAATTGGATTGAATTTTGCAAAAAAGAACCAAGAGCATTCCAATGTTGCTAGGATTGAAAAACTTAAATTATTTGCAAACAATGGACCACTAGACAAGGTACGAATTTCAGCATTCTGATACATGTTTCTTAACTAAAATTTCACGTAAAACACGATGCGCACAACGAAAATTACCGAAATGGACTCCTTACGAAGATATTTAATGATTCTTGATGCGTAAATTCAAACCACCCGCTCATGAAAACTCAATGCTCTACGTGATTCACATCGCGCGCTAAACGTTATCATGACAGTATCGACGATCTAAAAATCTGGCAACCTTAATTTTGACGCTTTGGCTCAGCTATAGCAAATTGCTTATAGTTTGAACAACACATGGTGGGAAATGAACATTGCTTGATTGAGAAGCTTGCTGAAACCGTTGTAGTGCGCGATTTGACTCTCGTAGAGCTTTGAGTTTCTTGTGAGCGGGCAGTTCAAATTCCTCGTAACCAATGTGAAATAAAAATGTTGATATCTTCGTTAGGAGTTAGTTTCAGTAATATTCGTTGCGCTAATCGTGTTCTACGTGAAATTCTGGTTAAGAAACATGTATCAGATTGCTTAAATTCGAACCTTGTCTAGTGGTCCATTACAGAAATCATGACAAAAATTAAATTTACAAACGTGATTTCTGTCTTAAGTTCATAATTCATAGAGAGTAAAGATAAAACTTTTTTAGATGATCAGTTTCTATTCGCAAGGTAAAAAAAGTTGCACAATCTTAGCGACACTGGAATGTTTGTGGTTCCTTTTTGCAAAATGCAATCCAATTGTGACATTTATTTCCATTGGGAACTCATAAACCAAAACCTCTGTTGTTTGTAGCCAACTACTCCACCACAGGGCAAAAGTTTTGATGAATTACTAGATTCACTAATAGCCGCAGAAACTAACCGGCAGACTGTCTTGAAGAAGACACTAGAAGTGGCAACTGAACGTAAAAGCAATGTGACGCTTAAATTCTTGGAGGTCATGGTGGAGGCGGATGAGGCGTTTGTAAACATACGACGATTTTTCGATGCTGGTAGGATTTTTTTCGATTTCAAGAAAGGAAAATCCGACCTCAAGGAAGTAGATGCATTCATGGTAAGATTGGCACCATTTCGTATCCTTCAAATGAGTGCATTTGTACCTGCATTGCTTTGAAAAAGTACCTTCATATAAATAGATATAACATATCGACAGCAGTGATCGAAACTCACCTTTGAGTTTTAGGAGCCATGTGGCGCATCAAGCCCGATTTTTAGGTGCCATTGAAGATTTTTTAGGGGCCAAATTGACTTTTTGCCTGTATATTACGGCGCATTTAGTGAAAAGTTAGACGCAAGATGTTTTTGTAACAGAACTAGTAAGTAGCTGTAACTTGTGGAAGACAAAAGCACTAAGAATGAAATCGTGAAGAACAGAAAAGCTTTCACTTGTAGTGCATACAATTCTGAGTTGTTTTTTAATTCAAATGAATTTGTTTTTCTTTCTTTATGTGACTTCCTATGAAAATCCAGATTTTTAGGAGGCAATTTTTAGGGGCCACGTTGGCGCAGAGAATTCATTTTTTGGCGGCATGGTCGATTTTTTAAGCGCATTTTTTGGCGCGTTGGTGCCTGTGAGTTTCGAACACTGATCAACAGTATCGAATTGATGAGCATTAAACATATATATTTGTTCTGTCCTTGGGTGAAAATTTGTTATTTTCGGGAATTGCCTCTGAAGGGTTTTTTTTTTTGAGAACCCTTGGTCAGATTGAAACCTATTTTCCTAATCTTTTAAGAATAATGCTAAATTTGTATTTTCCATTATGAACGAAGCGATGAGATGAAAGGTTATTTCCTGTGCTACAATCTTCTGTGCTTTATCTTCAACTTAAGATAGATGTGGTTGTTCAAATTAAAATTTTGTGTGCACGAAACGAAGCAAAAGGTCACAAAAGATTTCACTGTTACGCTGAAGTAAGTAGTGAATTTACAACAGGGGAATTTTACACGATAGAAAAATTAATTTACATCATTCCGTCAGTTCTTGGCTTTCATTTTTGGCATGAATTTGTTTTCACCTTTCACTTTACTATTCTTTTTTTTTTACACTTAATACTACTACGAAAAAACTTTTATCTTTACGCTAGAAAACTGACCTCTTGCGAAAGGAGAATTTCTTGAATGATCAAATGCTTAAGCTGGCCGAAACACACAAAGCTGCAGAGGCTCAAATGCACCAGGATCTGCCCCAGGACACATTGAGCTTAGTGCAGCCTATAATTGTCGCCCTCAAGGAGAGTGAGGAATTGATAGCTCCACTCGGAAAACAATTCCAAATTAATTTGGAAGCGACTAACAAAGAATCACCCACATAAGATCATGAACTTTCGATGTTTCACTCACGCCTGAATGATTCTATGTAGAACATTACTGACATCATATTTCTCTTATAACCGATTTTCTCAATAAAAATTTGTAGCATACGACTTTAGTGTTGGTTTATGGAAAGGGAAGAGGAAAGGCGGCCGCCTGCCCCATTTTCTAGGAATTTAATTTCTTTCTATTAAGCGGGATATATTTTCTTTTTGTGAATGGTGATTTATTACAACAACAACAAATAAAGGGCTCTAGGGGTACCAAATTTTCATAATTTTCCCACGAAAAGATCCTTGAGCCTTCCTTGGCCAGGTAGAGACCCCTCAAATCCCCCATTTTGCTTTTCAAAATTTTGCTCCACCCCCATCCCCCTTAAATTTTAACCCACGCACCACCATTGCTCGATTTAAATGCTATATTGGAGAGCTTGGAGGAAAAAGAGAAAAATAAATTAAAGTATACTTTGACTGGTGCAATGGAGCATTATATGTTATAGTTGTAGCATGTATAAAATGGAAAAAATAAGTCCCTTTTTTTACAATCAAATGTAAGTTTCGATAGCTCTTATAGTTACTCGAACAGAGTTGCGTCTTTTGGATAATTATGGGCAGTTGAACGGAGACTGAAAGACATTTTCGATAAAATTTTCATATCAAACACTGAACGGTCCTTTTCTCAAAAAACTTTATTTCACGACTTACGGACCCTCTCGATAACACGGCAGCAATAGACGGATTTAGTGACTGCGTCATTTTTCGATGTTCTAATCGATTTTCGACAAATCGAACCAAAGCTATAAAACATAAACTTAAATCCAAAGTTCTGTTTATAATTTATTATTGCCTTAGTTCATAACGGTAGTACCTTTAACAATTCATAAATCAATCATTGACTCGTTGAACACGAGAAATTTCGATTGAAAAAATCACTTATATTGGTGCCATTAACAATTCATAAATCAATCAGTGACTCATTGAATACGAGAAATTTCGATTTAAAAACACATTTATATGCACTCCAACACCCTGGCGTGAATGCGGTGAGGTAGCGTTACGTAGATCGAGTCAATAAGAGAGGTCGGACAAAATTTGGAAACTTTAAACGATTATAACTCCGTTTATACAAAAATTTGAGGTTCTAAAAGTAGTTTCATTGGTTTCCTCTCATAATTCTCTTTCAATAACACCCCTCGGAATTAAAAATGTGACAAAATAAACATCAAAATTTGCAGTTTTAGTAAAAAATGTCATGTCCGACCTCTCTAATTGACTCGATCCGCACTGTGTGGCCATTCTATAAAATCGGACCCTCAAACTTGAATATAGAGCGAATAACGTAGCGACTAAGCTGCCGTGGTATGGAAAAACGCCGTATGAACCTTCAGGCGTTGCCAAATTCCCATTTATAAAACACGAATTTTCTGGTGAACTCATGAATATTTTTCTTCCAATTTTTCAGATAATGTTGCTTGCAATTTCACCTACAGTTCCTGAAAATTTCAAGGAAAAATATTCAAAACTTTCCTAAAAAATAAACATTTCATTGAAGGAAATTTGGCAACTCTCGAATGTTCATACGGCGTTCTTCCTTAGCACTGCAGTAAGTCCATGCTCTTGGTTATAACAAGCTGAGGAGTCATCAAAACCCTTACCCCCACTCTACCACCACACTACCCCCTCCTACCCCCATCCTATCCCAACCATACCCCCTCCCTACCCCTCGGCTCACCCCCCGACAACTCATCGAGCAACCAGTCGCGAAGCGGGTGGGTGGTGGGTATGCAACACGGAATGCACCTACCATGACTTGCAGCGGCGGCGGCGGAGGGGCGGACGCAACACGCAAGACAGAGACGGCACACTGGACGACGACCCGCACGGCGCGGCGACGGACACGACAGCAGCGCCTGACTGAGCGGCAACCAACACGGCGCCCCTGCGACGCTGCTTGCGGGGCTTCCGCTAACCGGATTAGCGCCGACTTGCGACCCGGCTTACGACTCCGGGCGCGCGCTGGTGAGAACCACCCATGTGAAGCCGGGACTCTGGGGGCGATGTGTGGTTTTGGCGAGAGGGTAGGACGGTGTTCGCTGCCGGCCGTAGCGGAGCCGGCATGGACTGGCGTGACCGGCCGGCCCGATTTTTCGGTCGATGGACGCCCGAACTGGCGACAGGACGGTCGGAGATTATTGGGGTTTTATCGCTCTTTATCCATCGACCTTGATAGATATGAGGAAATGGGTGGAAACACGGTTTAATGGAGAATTTGCATACAAATTTTTTATTACTTCATTTAAAAGTGCTTAAAGAGCTGATTTCACAGTAATTTTTATAATTTTTTTCTGATATGGGTAACAGTATAAAAATCGATTTTAAAGTGAGAAAATGCACCGCCTAGTGACGTCATCTGGCGGCATTTCCCATTTAAACACATGTATTTCAGCAGATTGGAGCATTTCGTCATATCTCCTCCAGTTGTCGTTCAATTCATGAACCAAGGGCATCCTCGTTTTCAGTTCGCTTAGTAGTTTCCACTTAAACTCGAAATTCATCAAATTTCAGACACCTGCAAATTTTCCATTGTAGCTACACCGTTTTTACGAAGATTATATTTTTGTGTCGGACGCACAAGTGTTACCGTATTCACTGAAAATAAATGTAGAAGAATTTATCATACTCTGAGATCCGAGTATGGTAAAAAAAAAAACACTAAACTCTATGGTAGCATTTACCATATTTTGGAAATTATCGTCAAAGTTCTGGCGGATACTATAATTTTTGTCATTTTCACTAGATAGTATCACTGTGTTAAAAATCAAATAGACTTATAGTAGATGTTACCATACTTTTTTTTCAGTGTACACTAAGATGACCGCATCTCAATTTTTCAGCAATATATAACTCTTTCACCGTCGGATTCTTTCAGCACAGTCACAAGACCTTTGATGGGGCGAAATAAATATTCCACAAATAAGTCTGACACTTTGGCCTTGATTATCATTTTTTCAAAATCGTAATCCCAATTAAAAAAGAAAATTGTGAGATATACGAGAGCGTTATTCAATTTTTCTACCAGCCTTTCTTCCCAAGTCATGACTCGCTACTGATACCACTTTTTTCAGAACTTACATGTGAATTATTTTATCTCTAATATTTTATCGTCTGCGACGAATCAAAAAACAGCAAAGGACTGCGTTGAAAATTTGAATTAATTCAACCTCTGAACTTTCGCTTTCTCGATATTAAGCACTGATACTTGATGCGATGTAATCGTTGATAATTTGAATTTCACTTATAGACTGCAGACAGTGTCTGTGTACTGTGTTGTGCGTGCTTTCAAATCGTATACGAAGTTCAGCAACTCAAAATAATTATGGGTTTCTATTCGTCTGTGTGCTTTGTTGCAATGTTGATTCTAATGGTTGATATCTCCGTAGTACTATGCAACGCTACCTTTTCCGAGGAAAATTTTTACGCAGGAGACTTGGATCTTCTAGGATAACTCCAGCGATCGTGAATAAAACCGTCTTGAAAAGTTATAAAAGCTAAAGTTATAAAAGTTATGAAAAAGCGTTGTAAAAGCTACCCACAAGTGTATTATATTCCTCTCATGATGTTCATATTACGATAGAAGAAACCATCGATTGTTAAGTATAACTTCTGGGGGGATTTGGGAACCGTAACCGTAAAGAAATATATTAGTGTCACTATGAAAAACTGTGTTGATAAGAAAAATGTGAAAAAATGTCATTACGTTCTTGAAATCAAAGCGTAATTATTCCAAGTAGAAGAATATCGATTATGTTTGGCAGTTTTTATAGCAGTAATATTTGAATGTTACTTTCGATATCTTCGTCCACGAAAGATGAATCTTATAACGATTTTTAAATTGAAACAAAATCTAGACAAAAGCTAATACTTTTGAATACATTTGGGGGAAAAAATTGCAGGCTTAGATATTTTACCTTCGATACAGATTTAACCGTTTTCAATAATTTGTTGTAATAATTTTATGATGCCTCAACGAATTTTAAACTCCAAAAAATAGGATTTCATCACGTTAAGAAGAAATTGTCACGAGTTACCTTAAATAAATGTATCACTTGCAGTCCTACTGTTCCCACTCATTTCCTATGCATTTTCTTTGACGGATTTTCATCGAGGAGATTGCGCTATCGCTTTTACGACCGTCACAATAGCTATAAACCCACCTCAAGTAAGCTAATTTTACGTATTTTCATGCTGATACAGATCACTCCTTCGTTCTTAAGTTCAAATCACAAATTCGCTGTGACAATTGTGTGCTCTTTTTTGACGCCTTGTGCAGTATGTTAGGCGTTTATTTAAAAAGTCATTAAATTTTCCCCTCTCAGCCTAACTTACACTTTCATGATAGAACGTGTACATCTCCTCGATTTTAACCCATATTTTGTCTTCTACTCGAAATATTTTAGAGTAATGCCCATTAATTCTGTGATAGTCGAGTAATGAGAGCTTTTGGAACTTTTGCTTACCCTATTGTATGTAAAAATGGTCTTCTAGTTCTTATTCTGCTCTTGAGATAATTTTTGTATGGTTACAATGTCCTCTCTCCCTTTTATTGATGTTTTTTAGCTTTCGGAGCTTGAAGTGTTAAAAAGTTTCTTCTTATGAAATGAAGCTATTTTTCCTAGTTATGCTCTGTGCTATTCTGGACAGTTAATCCTTCGATTGTGCGTGTAATTACTATTTTCCCCCCTCAAGAATTGACCCTTAGTTATCTACCCTGCTAATATTTGAATAAAGACCATTCACCGAGTACTTTCAGATTCGTTATTTTGATGAGACACTAAGTACACGAAGCTTAACTCATGGTGATCACCCCAAGGTTTTGGGCCAAAGTTCTCCTTCTTTATTTTGCTTTGTTGCATTTCTTTAGAAGTTGAAATATGTGGTTGAAGAATTAAACAATCCGGTTCAAAAATTGTTGTTCTTAAAGCAGTCAATACAGTGGATACGTTGACGCGAAGTAAAATTTCTAACTTTATTTTCTTAGATGGTAAGTACCTACAATATCTTATCTAAAATAGAAATTAAATTAATGTCCTTAAGAGCATATCAGACACCAAATGTATACATCCAATACTAATGGAAATATTGACCTTCCAAAACCACCATTTACACTTTAAAGTAAACAGGCACGTACCGTAGTTCCCTCTACACTGATCTGATCAATAATACTTGTTGGGAAAATATTTAAAAATTTCACTTGACACTGAATACCTAGTGACAACGCTGTAAAAGAAACCATAATTCTCACTAACATAATGCATGTATGGCGTCATCTGGCGTACTTTTTTCAAAGAATAGCGTTCTCATATTTAATTTTTTATTTCAAAACTTACTAAAAACTGCTTATTATTTTTTGCTGCCCTGCGAAATCCACTGATAGCCTCTGTCTCTCGGACGAAATAATAGAAATTGCGGTATACCGCACCGGGCACCGCTGCTTTACGAGTATAATTCAAGGTTCGCGCTCTATAAGCAACTATGAATTTTGATTCTTCATTTTCTATTTTCCCGGAACCTTCATTGTTCTTGATTTTTACCTCCTCTTTCCTTAACGTTTCGGCTCGATCCGTAGTAGCGTCGCACAATGAATCGAGTCTTTTAGAGAGGTTAGACATACATTTTTTTACTAAAAACTGCAAATTTTGATGTTAAATTCGTTACATTTTAAAACTTTAGGGGTCCATTTAGATGAAAATTTTACGAGAAAACCAATGGAAGCTCTTTAAGAACCTCAAAATTTTATATAAATGGAGTTATGAGTGTTTAAAGTTTCCAAATTTTGTCCGACCTCTCCTATTGACTCGATCCATTGTGCGTCGTCTCAGGCGAATGAACTGTTAAGCCTGTTCTGAACATCTCCACGATAAAAAAAATGAAAATTCACAAATGGGGGATAACATTTCTCCATTTTTGGAATGAATAATAACCGTTCCTCCGCAGTCTTTTTCTGTCTAGTTAAGTGAAGGCGCATATTTCTAAGTGTTTCCAATGAACTCCAATCTCACTCATAAAATTCCGGTACGCATTAACACTTTCTCGTAGACCATTCGGAGATCTCGTAAACAAATTACTATTTATTTTTCTTGGTTACCAAGCATGGGGCAGAACTCTGATTAAACAACTTCCATCCCTAAAAATTAGCTTCAATTCCCTCGATCTTTTATTATATACCAAGGAATATTTCTGATGCCATTTTTATTTTGAAACGATTTATCACTGCAAGTGATAGAAACATGCACAGTAATCACTTAAAGTGCGCTCAAATGGACTTTTAATGAAGTTTGATCTTACCTAAAAAAATCATGTTCAAAATTTTAGCAGAAAATTTCAAGATTTTTCGATCAAAATTAAAAAAGTCCATGCCTGCATTAAAGTTTATCTAAAATCATTAAAATTTCCGTCAACTGTTCACATTTTTCCGTATTAAAAACCATTACAAGCTCTTGTGAGGATCTAATTCATTGGCGGATCCAGTGAATTGGTAACATTGTTTTTCTCCATTTAAACCTATGGCAATGTATGATTCATAGAGGGGCCAGGTGTTCTGACAAGAATCGATTGTTTAACATAGATTTAAATGGAAGGAATCCGGTGCTGCCAAATTGCTGGATCCTCATTTGATCTAGTTACAAACTTTTACCATCGGATTTCACCCAGGACTCGTAAAAATTGTCCCTTTCGATGATATTTCAAGGGCCAGCACAGAGAAAATTTCAACACAAAAGTTTGGATAATAAATATGGGAAGTAAAACACAAAATAACCTTAGCCCTCGGTTGACAATTTTAAGGGAAAATGCTTTAAGAGCTATTTATCTTAGAGAGATTTAATAATAAACGAGCGGCGAATACCAACATCGCAATCGAAGGAATGCATTTTCCCAGTCTTTCCATTATTTTTTGCGCTAAATTTACCGCAAACTGTACCAAAATCAACACGAAATTTGTGTTGGTTTGTGTGTCACTTCCTATAAATTAACCAAGAGTAACACAAGAACACACACATTCTCATCAGTGTTCCCTAAAGCGCATTGCAAACCATATGAGGCCTCCTTAGGAAATAAAATGTTTAAAAAAAATGACATTGAATTGAACACGACTCAATAACAAAGATGTTGTTTACACTGCGTTGAGGAATAAACAGAAAAATCCAATCGTTCAGTTTTTCTGAAGTGTCTCTTCCAGCCGTGCTAAGGATAAACACCATATGCACCTTCAGGCGTTGCCAAACTTCCTTTAATAAACCATGAATTTCTTGGTAAACTTGTGAATATTTTCTTTCCAATTTTTGAGATAATTTTGTTCACAATTTCACCTGTAGTTTTTGAAAATTTCAAGGAAAAATATTCATAACCTCCGCAAAAATAAACATTTATCGAAGGAAACTTGGCAACTCTCGAATGTTCATACGGGGTTTTCCCTCAGCACGATAGCTTTCAGCATTATGTTTTGATCGGAGCCATGGATTGGGAAACCTCGTTTTGTCCTCGTGCCAGTGGCGTTGTGGCGTGCTTTGCGATATATCGATTGATCTGCTATTTAAACCCATGAAAAGGATCGATAAACAGGGTGTGCGCAGCGAACACCTTGATAATCGATTCTTCACCATAGCTTAAAATGGGAAAGTATCGATAATCGATCATTCTTGCCACGCCACTGCCTCGTGCCCCAATTTCACAATGCATCAACGGATGAAACTTAGTATGACGCCTCACTTTCCTGTTTCCCCATCATTATTTCACCATTCTCAGGATAAAGGAGTGGATTTCCTTCACCCTATAACCACCCCTAAACATAGCTGTTGCACGATAAATGTCAAGTCGCCTTATTCTACCGCTTCTCTGGAGCAAGGGCGTATCTTTGCTCGCACTTGATCCATGGAAAGTGTGGCATTAGACGGACGGCAGGGGCCATCTCAAAATATCGTTACGCCTTTATGTCCGAGGATTAACGATTTATGATCAGGACTCAGTAGGTCGAATCTCTCTCTTTGTTGAAAGCTAGTAATAGGCGCTTTAGCTCGGGGAAGTCACTGCGTTTGACCGTGTTCTCGCCTCTCAGCTCCGCTTTTTAACGAGGAAAGAAAAGAGATGCTAAATTTTAAGTAAGAATAACCCCCAAAGTTACTATAGACCTATTCAACCTGAAGTTTGTGCGATTTTACACGTGAAAATTATATTCAATTGGTTGCATCTCCTCTTCGCAACAGACTCATTTCGTCATACATTTTGCAATTAGGACCCCCACTTAGGATTTACAATCTCTGGCCCACCCGTAAAAACACTGATGTGATTAGGGAAACTAATGGTTCATACGCTGTTTCTAAACTGAGCCAGAATCATTACTTCATAATAAATTGCAAAATGTAGTTCATTTTTTTCTTCCAAGTAACTCAAATTGCATACCTAACGAGGCAAAGGCGGACTCAATGTTTCCATTCTTCTCTTGAAAGTTTATCGATATATCAAATTACGCAATGCTGCAACTATGTCAACTTTGGATTAGCAAAAATTGCATACTCACTGAAATGTAGGCAAATTCCGCTCCTTTTCCTCTTTATAAACATGGTTCTGATTGATCTAAAAAATACCTATGATGGACGAGTACCTGTGTATCTCATTTTACCAGTTCAAAAATAAGCAGTACATTACAGTACAATTATGTTTGATTTCTTTTTCTCTTTTTTCACAAGAGAGAACAATTGCATCGATTATCTTGATCAATGTTGGGAATTTGCCTCACGCTACAGCGACAATTTCCTGACATTTTCAATAGCATTCATGCAATTTTTCTTTTTGTCATGGGAACGGAGTTCCCCATGATATTACAATCGTTCCGTTGCTTTCGCTATGGGATTCCCTATACCTCTGCGACCTTGAGCGTTTCGCCCAGTCTCCGATTTTTGGTTGATTTTCCGATGTATCAAAAACCGTTGTATTTTTTAGCCGATCATGTCTCTACGTCAAGTTGTGTTGATTTCTAAAATTCGCTTTTAGCGAGTTTTTTTCCACTTTGAGATGTCGTGTCTGACTGGTAAATCTGCGCAGAACCACGAAGTTCCGTTTTTAGGCAAATTCTTTTTTTTGGGAGGTTTTCATTGGCTATTTTTCGCCATCAGTTTTCTGTTCGTTGGTGCAAAAGATCGCCTACCTCGTTGCTCTTGAGAAGCCGCCATTATCCCACCTCAAATTTTCAACATAGATATAAAGAAATAATAACCATCGTACAAGGCGGAAAATTGTTCTGGAGGACCCGTTACGGATATATGAGCCAAAATCAGAACTCGATTGATGGATTTAATCCATGAATACAGAAATATTGCCCCAGTTTACTGCCGCGATCGCAAATGCATTCTGACATGAACCTTGTGACACATTACAGCATAGGTAAACAATGTCTCACAGAGTAATGGGCTTGATCCGTTTTCTCTTACCACGCCAGTGGCCGAACCGTTGAAATCTCAAGGACGTCTTTTGTGAAGCCCCGCTCAGCGTCCGAGATCACTTAACTGTTCTCTTTTTCTCCTCCTATATCCGAGCGGCGAGATAGCTCAGATAACTACAACACCGTTCTGACCCTGGGAAAATGTCACTTTTTGTGGGAGCGGGGGTTCGAATCTCGTAGGGGACAGCTAATTTTTACTGGTTGTATTGAATGTTTTAGACCAATAATCTAACAATAATTAATACTTGGCAACTTAGGAAGCACATAGGTCCCTTATGATGCGTATTCGGGCATATGTGTAGAGTAAAAATATCATACGTAGGGTGTCCCAAAAATACCGGGACTGGTTCTGTAACTTCAAAAGTAAGATAGATGCAGACATGATTTTGGTCTCATTTTAAAGATCAACTCAAACCTATCGATTAAAACCAAGATCAGCTCAATCGAATAAAAATTGACCGAGTTATGACAATTTGAAATTAGTGAGGAAAGTTTACCCCTACGGTTTTTAGGAAGATTTTTCGCTTACCAGGATTCAAAAAGTTAATATTCGTATCCACTTTCCTTCGAATCTTCCATAATTTCCTTTTGCTTTTCAAAGTACCGTCCATCAAACCGGATGCACTTTTTCATGCGCTCTTGCCACTTATCCAACATTGTTTTCCTGAATTCTTCCTCTGGGATGGAGTTGAAGAAGTTTTGAATTGCATTCTGGATTTCGGTCTTCGATACGAATCTTCGTACGCGAAGCTCCTTTTTAAGCGTGGGAAACATCCAAAAATCACATGGAGCCAAGTCAGCGCTATTAGGGGGATGAGGGATTGTTTCAACTCCATTTTTACTCATAAATTCACGTGTTAAGCTCGATGTGTGAGGCCGCGCATTGTCTTGATGGAGTATCCACGAAGCTTTCAAGTCCGACCGTTTCCGGGAAATGTGCATTCTCAACTCCTTTAGTACTTTGCAATAATACGCACTGTCAACTGTTGTGTTTGATGGTACAAAATGTTGATAAATGACACCTCGAAAATAAAAAAACACAATAAGCATCATTTTATCGGCCGACTTTTCGATTTACGGCGATGAAGAATCTTCCTTAAAAACCGTAGGCGTAAACTTTCCTCGCTGATTTCAAATTGCCATAACTCGGTCAATTTTTATCCGATTGAGCTGATCTTGGTTTTAATCGATAGGTATTGAGTTGATCTTTAAAATGAAATCAAGATCATGTCTGTATCTATCTTACTTTCGAAGTTACAGAACAAGTCCCGGTGCTTTTGGGACACCTTATGTACACTTTACGCCGAAAAAGCGAACCCGAAACTTAAATGCGTTAACTTCCGAAAACCATATACAATCCAACGAAAATAAATAATTGGTACATAACAGCTTTCTTGTATGCAAAGAAAATAATTAAAAATGTTAAAAAAGAGATGTCAACACAAAATTACATAGCCCCTTCAATTCAGAAGATACTACAAACGAACTGTACCTTAACATTTTCATATCCCAGAAGCTAACGTTCCCATGACGAATATTGCTATCGCTAGCGATTGCAAAATCCAACTTGTTTTCTCTTTGTTTTCTTAGTCTAATGCTTTTTCCATCGATTTCAATAATCTTTCCGGAAGAAGCTTGAATTTTAAGAGGTCCTCTAGTTGAAGCTGGTTGTGGCAAGGAACCTCTCGAATGAGGGCGAAGTAGAGTCCCTTTATACCGAGAGTTAAGACAATGTGAATCTATTTCTGATTGGTTACCACATTTTAGGCCTCCACAGTGGCACAAACGGGAATAAAGATTCCTTTTTCACCGAATGCAAAGATTATAATCTGGAATAGACCAGGGAATCGCGGGTTCGGCAAGGAACAAACGGAATGAGAGAAGGAACGGAGAAAGGAATTTGAGAATTAGCCGATCAAAGATTACGACAAACGTTCAATTTGTGTAATCTTTATTCCCGTTTGTGACTCCATGATAGGGTGTTGTCTTAACTCTCAGTATAAAAGGACTCTAGGGCGAAGAATTACTCAGTCCTGCGATGAAAAACCGCATTTTTTTCACTGTAACCATCAGCGTTGAGTCACGGTTGCGCACCTTGGAGTTCCTTCACACGGGACCCTTTTCCATTATTCATTCGATACCCTGGATCGGGAGCAGAAAATCCCGTTTGACACTTAATAAAAATCGCGAGCGGGGAGGGTGGCTCTCGAGCCATTCGATTTAATCTCGGCCATTTATTCGGTTCCGTCCACTAGTATCCAATGGGAGGGGGCTTTTAATCGGACGTAATGGGGGGCTCGAGGGAGGAGGGCGGAGATAAGAGGGGAACGGGGGAGATGAGAGGGGGAGCGACGATAACAACAATTAAAGACGGCGGAGTAAGCAGTCGCGATCGTTTGCGGCAAATTACAAAACGAGCCCGCGGAAAAATCTTCGAGGGGGACGCACAGTGGGCAGATGGTCTGGAACTTTGGACGATGAGAAAATCATTTCGTACAGTTGCGTCCAAGATATTGGACTACCAGGGGGCTATACCCTATGGTCGCTACGCGGCCCGCGGCCCAACCTCCGGGGGCGCTCGGCGCCCTCCTAAGCCTCCTAGGAATGGGATTTTCCAGGGAGTTCAATTTCATGTCAAATATGAAATTCCCGCCATTTTTTATTGATGGGAATTTCAAATCTTGCTCATTGCCCCCTTTTGCTCAGCTCTGTAGTCTATTCAATTATGAGAAAATCTAGGACATAGAATGGGCTGCAAAAATCATGAAAATCGGCTCAGTAGAATGCTAGAACGAACTGTGACAAAAAATGAAAATTTACATTGTTTAAATGGGAGAATTTGCATCTGTATCACATAATATTTGTATACACAAATTTAGGACATTTTTTTCAAAATCTAAGCATAGGAGGCTTGGATTTTTGCCGGAATATCGGTGTACAACACCAACTTCGGATAGCTAACACGGCCCCAGCTATTTATTTTGGATAGTAGGCAAACCCGATTTTGGGTTGTATGCTAACTCGAAGTTTAGCTTGGCACAGGAGCTTAGTTTAGATAATATCTAAACTAGTTCGGCATAAAGCTAAACCTGGTTTGTATCGCTAAATTGAAGCATCGGCAGCAAATTTCAGGGTTTGTAGCCAGGGGACAGTTGAAAAGAGCCCCCCAAAATGGATTATTTACGGAAATAATGTCTAAAACCGCGAAAAATAAGGTCCACGAGACATTTGGTTCAATGGTTCGATGTATCGTTTGGTTCAAAACAATAAAACATAACCTAAAAAAAATTTAGGATTTAAGCTGGATAAGCTGAAACTGAGAAAATTCCTAATAATTTCACCTTTCATTTCCATTTTTTAGTCATATGAATAAAAAATCTATCACAAAAAACTGGTTCCCTCTGATTACTCAGTTGACTTTTGAGGCTATGTTTACATGTTGAACTAATCGATATCGGTGTAATCTCACCTGTTTGATGTATCGAATGGATCGATTACATTTTCGGCCAAAATGTTCGTTCTTAGGCATAGAGTCGGCTCACTGTGAGACGTGGGAGGAGGGACTATTTTTACGACTCGTTTGAATTTACGTCCCTCAAGATTCCCATCTGTCGCCGCAAACTCTTTCCCTTCCGATTGATACGGGACTCTCGACAATGCTCGAGAAGAGAAGCCCAGATTCAAGAGGGAGGGATTCCAATGGACCACTAGACAAGGTACGAAATTCAGCAGTCTGATACATGTTTCCCAACCAAAATTTCACGTAGAACACGATACGCACAACGAAAATTACTGAAATTCACTGCTTACGAAGATATTCAATGATTCTTGATGCGTGAATTGAAACCACCCGCTCATGAAAACTCAATGATCTACGTGATTCACATCGCGCGCTTAAAGTTATCATGACAGTATCTGCGATTTAAAAATCTGGCAGCCTCAATTTTGACGCTCTGGCTCAGCTATAGCAAATTGCTCATAGTTTGAAGAACACATGGTAGGAAATGAACATTGCTCGATTGAAAAGTTTGCTGAAACCGTTGTAGTGCGCAATTTGACTCACGTAGAGCTTTGAGTTTCTTGTGAGCGGGCAGTTCAAATTCCTTGTAACCAATGTGAAATAAAAATATTAATATCTCCGTTAGGAGTTGGTTTCAGTAATTTTCGTCGCGCGAATCGTGTTCTACGTGAAATTCTGGTTAAGAAACATGTATCAGAATGCTTAAATTCGCACCTTGTCTAGTGGTCCATTCCAAGTCAAAGGAGCAGAGGTCACGAGTGGGTGTTCAGGTGGGAGTTGAGATAAAAATGTTGCAAGATGCTATGCTCCCGATTGAAAAGTCCTTCACGAGGAATAATTTGGGCTTTTTGTCGCTTGTTTGTGTGTGGGTGCGGAGTGCGGACAATTTCGGAATTTCCGAGGATTCCCTTGAATTCGAGCGAAACGTTTATCTGGGGGGGGGGGGCAAAAACTCACAGGGAGAAAATTTAAAATGAATTTTGGAAATTCTATCAGCACGAGATATGGATCGTATTCGATAATGGTTCGATGCATCGTTTGATTCAAAACAATAGAGCACAACCTTAAATAAAAATTTTAGGATTTATGTTGGAAAAGTTGAAAAGAAGAAAAATTCCTCACAATTTCACCGTTCATTGCCATTTGGTATTCGAAAGATTAAGAAATCTATCACAGAGGACTCGTTCCCTCGGATTTCTAAATTGACATTTGTGGTTATGTTTACATGTTGAACCAATCGATATCGATACAATCTCCCCTGTTCGATGTATCGAACACGATCTTTTAAATCTCGGTTGTTCGATGTGTAGTATAAATCGATGGCATAAACAGCCAATGTTAGTAACCGATAATAACGATAATATCGATGACAAATCGATTGAAGATCGATAGTGAATTAATGACGGTAACAGCCTGTATCGTCACCTGCCGGCTCAAGTATCACAAGCGCCATGCGACGTTTAAAAAATTCTTCAGTAAAAATTTCAAAAATCTCTTCCAGAATACAATTCCAGAAATTTTAAACTTTGCGCGACGAACGATCTCGGGAAGGGCCTGCGAAACTGCAGGAATACTTCAAGCATTGCGCCATGTTCCCAACCTAAGTCCCGCTCTCAGCTCTTGACGCGGGAATCGCGCCATGCGGCGTTTCAAAATTTCCACCGCAATTTTATCTTTTTACAGAGAAATTGTTCAGCCAAGCTGTCCGAAAATTTCACTGAATTTTCTTTGTGTCGTCGATAAAATACAGTGAAATTTTCAAACAGATTCAACCAATAATTTCTCTGTAAAAAAATCAAATTGCGGCGGAAAACTAGAAACGTCGCATGGAGCTTGTGCGCATAGTTTCGTTTGGCAGAAATACGTTCAATTCTCGGTTGTCCCGATCGTAAGATAGCTCCTTCAAAACCCTTTGTCCCTGATTTCATGACCTCCCTCAACCCTACAACTCAAGAAGTCGCTTGCGAAAAAATTGTACTCGAATGATAGAAATCAGGTTCAGGGACACTTTTTTCTCAGACGAGGAAAGAACTGTCGACGAGACTGAGGTTTGAATAAAAAATAAGCTCTTGAAAGCACTACCGGGCGCTGATTAGATTTGCATTTTTGATAAACGCTAGAGGGCAGGACAGTCATCTTAATTTCGAGTTATCCTTCGCTAAAAACTGAAGCACCAGAATTACGAGGTAGAAATAGATGAAAGAGAGAATGGATCTTCAATTTCAGAGTTGATTCGAACCTTTTATGCTTGCCACTTTAGATTAGCACACAGATCTCCTGAACTGAAGCGAGCTTTTACAAAAAAAGCTCTAGTAATTCATAGGCAAAAAAACTCTTTTTTGAATTGTTACCATCGGAGGACCGTCATACCTGTGGTGTTATCTGCATCTCATGTGCGGTAGGTAAGCACTGCTTTGTCGAGGACTTTGAGAGTGATTGATAAATTTGACAATATTTATTTACAATGAATGAAATACACTTCAATAAAGAACATCTATGTATGTATGAGCCGCTTTTACGGCGCGCTAGGGCGCTCTGCGACGCCTATTCTCCACAGGAATCTGTCATGGTAGAGATCCTCCGGAAGGTGGCATCTNTATCCCAAAAACTGCGGGGAAAATTGCAATGTTGCTGGCCTCTTTCTTTCATTGGTGCTAATCTACCACTAAACAATATGCGAATTCAAGTATCCTGATACATGTTTCCTAATCAAAATTTCACGTTCACCGTGCTACAAAGAATTGATCTTATAAAATTACGAAATAAATATATACAGATAAAGAGGGGAAAAAATGAAGTTAGTGATTGACGTGCAAAAAGTAAAAATGATTCTCTACCCATGAAATGTTGATATCTTGGCTATGAGTTGATCTCAGTAATTCTCGTTGCGTGAATCGTATTCTACGTGAGAATTGCTTCAAAAGTCGTGCCTTCTATACTATAAGCTCCAAGACCTCCTAATTTTGCGAAACTGGTAACGCTTAGTTCCAGCGTTCTACCGGGCCGATTTTCATGATTTTTGCGGCTATCGACGGACAATTGTCTCTAGATAAGCCAACTTTTTTCAGATTTTCAAAATATGGCCCAGGATTTTTTATATTACGTGGTAAAGTTGCGAATTCTCCCATTTAAACAATGTAAATTTATACTTTTTGTCATAGTTCGTTTGAGTGTTCTATCGGGCCGATTTCCATGATTTTTGCATAAATCGACAGGTAATTGGCCCTAGATGAGCCCGCTTTAATCAGATTTTGGAAAAAGGACCCAGGTTTTTTTAAAATCACGTTATAAAAGTGACTGAGTTTACAGAATGCTCCGGTACTGCCACCGCTATGCGCGGGAGGATGCGCAGTGGTCGAGGAGGTTGCGCAGTAGCTGTGTAGCCTGCGCATCAGCTCTACACTTATCTACACAAGATTCGCACCTGCGACCTCATGCCGAGAGGTGGCTGAGTCGTCTAAGACGTCGAATGCGTCCTCTGTGAACTCGGTGTGGGTTCGATCCCTGACTCCTGTAATCTAAATTATTACTTGACTTTACCATTGTTCATTGTTTTACTGCAATATTTCATCAAGCAGTTATTCCAAAACGCGTCCTTTTAATTTTAAAGTAATTTTAAGTAAAGTTTAAAATTAAAGTATACCTTATATCTTAATTTTTTAGGGTAAAAATAAAACTAACACTGATAGGAGGGTAAAAATAGGGCCGCGAAGCGGCCCATTGATGGCGCGGAGCGCCTTCAGGGGGTTGGGCCGCGTA
The DNA here is from genome assembly GCF_001854935.1 of Bemisia tabaci. NCBI lineage: Eukaryota > Metazoa > Arthropoda > Insecta > Hemiptera > Aleyrodidae > Bemisia > Bemisia tabaci. The sequence goes on from NW_017549178.1 coordinate 4,875,209, forward strand.
GCGGCCAGGGGGCGTAGCCCCCTAGTATTGTCTAATGGCCTACTTACATATTGGAACTTATGTGTAAAACGGTGTAGCGTTTGAAGTATTTCTCTGATGTTGAAGGCGTTATGGATTGGCGCTTTTTAGTGCCCGCAAAAATTTGAATCCGCGGTAACAGCGAATTATAATTATTGAGAAATTTTATGCGTGGGAAGTTTGAATTTATGCACCGAAAAACGTTAATATCTTGGTTAGAAGTTCTTTTCAGTATATGGTTTTACAGATCGTGTTCTACAGGAAATTATGAAAAGAAAACATGTATCATAATGTTTTCTGCACCTCGTCTCGTGGTATGTTCAGTTTAATTACGCTTATCACCATATAATCTGTGTTTTGACGGAATAATTGAAATGAATTCGTCATTAAAAAAAAAAATAATGTAAGTTCTTTCTCGCTCACAGGAGAAACAGCTTGTCAGACTAATGACATAAAGATGTACCACCTCGCCGGCGCTGCGATAAGGCGCCGACCGTATTGAGAGGAAAAGGAAAGCGAAAACGCCTTCAAATCCTCGTCATGCAACCCGTATATCCAAACAGCCCGAATAATTGCATCAATGCGCTACATACCACAATTGTCGCGTTCACACTGCAGTCATTGCAATCCATGCATCGAAAAAGTCCCTCTAGTGGTTAAGAGTCAATTCTAGTAGTTTTCATTTTAAACATCGTATTTCACAGGAAATTCAGACAAGAAAACTTATATTATAATGCTTAAATGCGCACCTTGTCTATTGGTCCACTCTGCTTTCTCTAAATTTTCAGACAGAAAGCACCGCTGACAGTGGTGGAACCTCATGCGTGGGTAAGAAAGTTTCTTCAGTGTTGGTGCGTGTGTTGTGGTCGAAAAAAAAAATATATGTCGATACGTAGATGAGCGGCAGATCCCTAATTTTCAAAGCAATTTCGGGAAGAATGAGAATCAAGGGAAAACCCGCCTACCATACCGGTCGCGTCCCACGTGAACAGTAAGTATCCAATTTCTGCTGCACGGAGTCATTTCCGCAGGTGAACACGGCTCCGCTAAGGAGTAAACCGCTTAACTCCAGTAAGAAACCCTACATAGTTGAGTGTTTTTGTTTTTAGCAAGGGATGCCTCTCCTTTGCCTGAAAATAATCATCTCCCGACGGTGATCCCTTAAACCCTCCTTTATCATCACGATTTGCCTATCACAGGCACGGCTCACCAGCGCTGCCAGCTTGTACGTATTTCGAACGTTTCCCCCGATTATGCGTGGATTTTTGACCGCGATTCGGCAACGTTTCTGTCCGCCCACGATGCGCGGAATATGTTTAGCCGGCAAAAACCGGATATAATGGACGAGGCTAATCAATTCATATTTTAGGGGTGAAACACCTCGAATTCGGGTTCGAATAAGGGACGAGGGATTGCAACCCGGCTTCCGTGTCCGGGAGCCGAAAGGGGAAGGGACAAGACAATCATATCTTTCAATAATCTGAGCCTGAATAATTTCATCATGATGAAAATCCGAGATAGTAATACAAAAGAAATCATACTTATGGTGGTTTTATTTCCTAGAGATTCGTAGAGGCTGACAGATCAGTCATGTTTCTATCGTATCCTCTATCCATATATCCTCGTTAAGCCTCAGAAATTAGTCAGTTTTTGACATATTTTTAGCGGGCTGATCAATGAAATTGATAGCCAAAGGGATAGACAAAGGGCAGTGGCGTGGCGTGCTTTGCGATTTATCGATTGTTATGCCATCTAAACCTATGGAAAGGGATCGATAAATAGGGTGTTCGCAGCGAAAACCTTAATAATCGATTCTTTACCATACGTTTAAATGACATAACAATCGATACATCGCAATTCACGCCACGCCACTGAACTCCATTACAATTTTTTTTCCACTTATGCTGCTCTAATAAAAAAAAGCCGAACGTTACAAGGCTTCAATTTATTTTATTTCGAATTCCTAATTGTATGCCAAAATTGACTAAAAAAATGAAGGATGATTATTTTCTGATTTTCTTGTAAAATAGTATTTTGTCAGAAAAAAAATCGAAATAATTTCGAATGGAGACACGGCGTTTCTACTTTGGACGGCAGTGTTGGTGGAAGCGGTTGGTTGTTTTGGACAGAGAAGGAAACCGATAGGCTAACTAAAGGGTCTTGCCTGGGTTGCCGTTAGTTAGTCTATACCTTCTTCGTCCATTACAACCATCCTCTCCAATACAAGTTGCTGCCTAAAATTGAACGTATCTAAATCAAAAGGAACCATACCCATTCTGACAAGAGCCTTGAGATCCATAAGAATACATAGGTTGTCCCAAAAGTACTGCACGTTTTTTTCTTATTGACGAACGGTAGTAGATATGAAAATGCGGTTTGTGTAGTCTTAAAGATCGGCCAATTACCGATAAAACAAGACAAATCCGAGCTCTCTATGTCAAAAAATGACCAAGTTACAGCGTTTTGAAAATGACTTGTAGAGGGGACCCCTACGGGATTTTCAGCTTCTTTTCTGGAAAGAAAAACAAAGAATTAAGGATTCAAGTGGTTTTATTAAATCAATTTTGCAGAATCTTACCAAGATTACTAGCATTTACTCTTCTTCACTGGACGACTGGACACTAGTTTCCTTCTCAAAATACCCTCCATCACTTGCCACACAGCGCCGCAACCGTTCTTCCCAATTCTTCAAAGATGGTTTTTTCGAATTCTTCTTGCCTAATGTTCTTTAAGAAAGTTTCAACAGCTCTTTTCATCTCGTTGATGGAGTTGAACTTCCTGCCTCTTAAGCCCTTTTTCAATGTAGGGAATAACCAAAAATCGCAGGGTGCAAGGTCCGGGCTGATATCATGTTACCAACTTCATTCGATCGCGGCGATTTCTCTGTAGAATTTTTGATCCATCAAATCTTTGTTTTTTCCAGAAAAGAAGCTAAAAATCCTGGAGGGGTCACCTCTACAAGTCATTTTCAAAACACTGTAACTTGGTCATTTTTTGACTTAGAGAGCTCAAATTTGTCTTGTATTATTGGTAATTGCTCGGTTTTTAAGACTACACAAACCGCATTTTGATATCTGCTACCGTTTGTCCAAAAAAAAAAAAACAATCAACTCTTTGTTTTTTTCCAGAAAAGAAGCTGAAAATCCCGTAGGGGTCCCC